>CM064542.1:70887-172732 GCA_032716605.1 Paralithodes platypus | reverse complement strand
AAAGGTTTCTAAATACCCCTGATTGTCACAAAGGCTGTAAAGTATCCCCAATAAGGCTCAACACAGCTAACTCAAAGACAACTGCAGAGGTTGAAGTAACTAAACTAAAGTTTAATAAAAATACCCCTGAATGGTAACAAAGGCTTTACAGTATCCCCAATAATGCTCAAAACAGCTAACTCAAAGACAACTGCAGAGGTTGCAGTAACTAACTAAAGGTTTTCTAAATACCCCTGATGGGTAACAAAGGCTTTAAAGTATCCCCAATAGGCTCAACACAGCTAACTCAAAGACAACTGCAGCGGTTGAAGTAACTAAACTAAAGGTTTATAAATACCCCTGATGGTAACAAAGGCTTTAAAGTATCCCCAATAGGCTCAACACAGCTAACTCAAAGACAACTGCAGAGGTTGAAGTAACTAAACTAAAGGTTTCTAAATACCCCTGATGGTAACAAAGGCTTTAAAGTATCCCCAATAGGCTCAACACAGCTAACTCAAAGACAACTGCAGAGGTTGAAGCGCTAAACTAAAGGTTTCTAAATACCCCTGATTGGTAACAAAAGGCTTTAAAGTATCCCCAATAGGCTCAACACAGCTAACTCAAAGACAACTGCAGAGTTTGAAGTAACTAAACTAAAGGTTTATAAATACCCCTGATGGTAACAAAGGCTTTAAAGTATCCCCAATAGGCTCAACACAGCTAACTCAAAGACAACTGCAGAGGTTGAAGTGCTAAACTAAAGGTTTATAATACCCCTGATGGTAACAAAGGCTTTAAAGTATCCCCAATAGGCTCAACACAGCTAACTCAAAGACAACTGCAGAGGTTGAAGTAGCTAAACTAAAGGTTTCTAAATACCCCTGATGGTAACAAAGGCTTTAAAGTATCCCCAATAGGCTCAACACAGCTAACTCAAAGACAACTGCAGAGGTTGAAGTAGCTAAACTAAAGGTTTATAAATACCCCTGATGGTAACAAAGGCTTTAAAGTATCCCCAATAGGCTCAACACAGCTAACTCAAAGACAACTGCAGAGGTTGAAGTAACTAAACTAAAGGTTTTATAAATACCCCTGATGGTAACAAAGGCTTTAAAGTATCCCCAATAGGCTCAACACAGCTAACTCAAAGACAACTGCAGAGGTTGAAGTAGCTAAACTAAAGGTTTATAAATACCCCTGATGGTAACAAAGGCTTTAAAGTATCCCCAATAGGCTCAACACAGCTAACTCAAAGACAACTGCAGAGGTTGAAGTAGCTAAACTAAGTTTATAAATACCCCTGATGGTAACAAAGGCTTTAAAGTATCCCCAATAGGCTCAACACAGCTAACTCAAAGACAACTGCAGAGGTTGAAGTAGCTAAACTAAAGGTTTATAAATACCCCTGATGGTAACAAAGGCTTTAAAGTATCCCCAATAGGCTCAACACAGCTAACTCAAAGACAACGGCAGAGGTTGAAGTAGCTAAACTAAAGGTTTATAAATACCCCTGATGGTAACAAAGGCTTTAAAGTATCCCCAATAGGCTCAACACAGCTAACTCAAAGACAAACTGCAGAGGTTGAAGTAGCTAAACTAAAGGTTTATAAATACCCCTGATGGTAACAAAGGCTTTAAAGTATCCCCAATAGGCTCAACACAGCTAAC
The DNA here is from genome assembly GCA_032716605.1 of Paralithodes platypus. NCBI lineage: Eukaryota > Metazoa > Arthropoda > Malacostraca > Decapoda > Lithodidae > Paralithodes > Paralithodes platypus. Next base: position 171,082 of record CM064542.1, on the reverse strand, counting down.
TCAAAGACAACTGCAGAGGTTGAAGTAGCTAAACTAAAGGTTTTAAATACCCCTGATGGTAACAAAGGCTTTAAAGTATCCCCAATAGGCTCAACACAGCTAACTCAAAGACAACTGCAGAGGTTGAAGTAGCTAAACTAAAGGTTTAAATACCCCTGATGGTAACAAAGGCTTTAAAGTATCCCCAATAGGCTCAACACAGCTAACTCAAAGACAACTGCAGAGGTTGAAGTTACTAAACTAAAGGTTTATAAATACCCCTGATGGTAACAAAGGCTTTAAAGTATCCCCAATAGGCTCAACACAGCTAACTCAAAGACAACTGCAGAGGTTGACGTAGCTAAACTAAAGGTTTATAAATACCCCTGATGGTAACAAAGGCTTTAAAGTATCCCCAATAGGCTCACACAGCTAACTCAAAGACAACTGCAGAGGTTGAGAGTAGCTAAACTAAAGGTTTATAAATACCCCTGATGGTAACAAAGGCTTTAAAGTATCCCCAATAGGCTCAACACAGCTAACTCAAAGACAACTGCAGAGGTTGAAGTAGCTAAACTAAAGGTTTCTAAATACCCCTGATGGTAACAAAGGCTTTAAAGTATCCCCAATAGGCTCAACACAGCTAACTCAAAGACAACTGCAGAGGTTGAAGTGCTAAACTAAAGGTTTATAAATACCCCTGATGGTAACAAAGGCTTTAAAGTATCCCCAATAGGCTCAACACAGCTAACTCAAAGACAACTGCAGAGGTTGAAGTAGCTAAACTAAAGGTTTATAAATACCCTGATGGTAACAAAGGCTTTAAAGTATCCCCAATAGGCTCAACACAGCTAACTCAAAGACAACTGCAGAGGTTGAAGTAGCTAAACTAAAGGTTTATAAATACCCCTGATGGTAACAAAGGCTTTAAAGTATCCCCAATAGGCTCAACACAGCTAACTCAAAGACAACTGCAGAGGTTGAAGTAGCTAAACTAAAGGTTTATAAATACCCCTGATGGTAACAAAGGCTTTAAAGTATCCCCCAATAGGCTCAACACAGCTAACTCAAAGACAACTGCAGAGGTTGAAGTAGCTAAACTAAAGGTTTATAAATACCCCTGATGGTAACATAGCCGTTAAAGTATCCCTAATAGGCTCAACACAGCTAACTCAAAGACAACTGCAGAGTTTGAAGTAGGCTAAACTAAAGGTTTATAAATACCCCTGATGGTACCAAAAGGCTTTAAAGTATCCCCAATAGGCTCAACACAGCTAACTCAAAGACAACTGCAGAGGTTGAAGTAGCTAAACTAAAGGTTTATAAATACCCCTGATGGTAACAAAGGCTTTAAAGTATCCCCAATAGGCTCAACACAGCTAACTCAAAGACAACTGCAGAGGTTGAAGTAACTAAACTAAAGGTTTATAAATACCCCTGATGGTAACCAAAGGCTTTAAAGTATCCCCAATAGGCTCAACACAGCTAACTCAAAGACAACTGCAGAGGTTGAAGTAACTAAACTAAAGGTTTATAAATCCCCCTGATGGTAACAAAGGCTTTAAAGTATCCCCAATAGGCTCAACACAGCTAACTCAAAGACAACTGCAGAGGTTGAAGTAACTACCACCTGATGGTAAAAGGCTTTAAAGTATACCATAGCTCACACAGCTAAACTCAAAGACAACTGCAGAGGTGAAGTAGCAAACTAAAGGTTTCTAATACCCCTGATGGTAACAAAGGCTTTAAAGTATCCCCAATAGGCTCAACACAGCTAACTCAAAGACAACTGCAGAGGTTGAAGTAGCTAAACTAAAGGTGTATAATACCCCTGATGGTAACAAAGGCTTTAAAGTATCCCCAATAGGCTCAACACAGCTAACTCAAAGACAACTGCAGAGGTTGAAGTAGCTAAACTAAAGGTTTATAAATACCCCTGATGGTAACAAAGGCTTTAAAGTATCCCCAATAGGCTCAACACAGCTAACTCAAAGACAACTGCAGAGGTTGAAGTAACTAAACTAAAGGTTTCTAAATACCCCTGATGGTAACAAAGGTTTTAAAGTATCCCTAATAGGCTCAAAATCGCGTTATATGTCGGAGAGGGTTAATAAATGTATTCATAAATTTGTTTAGTTTCCTCCCTAGACCTCCATACAGCTTAGAAAAACACCCCCTAGACCCCCCCCCCCCCCTTCAAGATAAATTTGTACATTTCTCGGTAGGAAAATGTCCCTGCCGAAGGCCGGTTTCTCTTAAAATTGTAGGCTCACTATCGCTCGCCAGGAAATAATCTACACCTAAATGACACGAAAGGTCTTAAAATTTACAACGAAATGGGGCGAAAGGTGTTCAAATCGCCAAACTAATGGGCCAAACGTCTTATAATCTCAAAACTAGTGGGGCTAAACATTAGGGAAAAGGGGGTCCAGAAAAACGGTCTGCCTCCCCTTAAACACATTTGCGTTTTACACTGGGCCCAAACGATGATGGACGATGGCATACTGTCTGGCATTTGCAGCGTGTAATTCAAATTGCTGAGACTTGCCCATTAATTAATTAACTAGACAATTAAGATTCATTCAGTACCGTACGTGTTTGTTTTTGGTTAGGGTTTGTTGATTTCCATTACGATAACCTGAAACAATGGTGTATTTAAATAGGAGGCATCCATCATTTACTGTTTAAATATATTCACCATGTATACACGAGCGGTATTCAAATATTACACGGCAAAAAGTAACATATGAAAAGAGCGTTCATTTCACATTCCCATCAGTGTGAATTCCTTCAATAAAAGTAAACATAAATTTGTTACTGCAACTTTAGGATGCCAACTTTTTGAGCGGCATAATGCCTCGTCATATATAAATACATTTATGAAAATATAAGATATATATAAGAAAATGTAAGACAGTGCTTTGATCAAATGAATCTAAAGTAGTCAAATACGTCTGTGTTGAAATGGTAGCAGGCAAACCATGGACAATGTTGCCATAGGCACCTGTGTATACAATGTCGTTCACCCTGCTCAATCATAAACAGTATTGCTCAAACAGAAACATTATTGCCTGATAGGGTAGAGTCAACGCACTCTGGTGTTTGTCTAGCAGGGACGGAGAAGGATTGCGAATATCATGGCTCATTGTACAGTCGGCCTAATAAGTGATGTCTCGGCACCAAGTATATTTTGTTCTATAATATGTATAAACAATATATAAACGGGATTTCTTCATTTCGAGTGAGATATAAAAACATGTTCCTACACTTACCCACCCTATTCAACATCTGACAGACAATAATACAACACAGAATAATAACAGCTGAGACATGACTTATTAGCGCTATTGTACCGCTGATCAAACGAGTTGCCTGAAATTGATTACCGTTTTTTTTTTAATTGGTGTGTGTGTGTGTGTGTGTGTGTGTGTGTGTGTGTGTGTGTGTGTGTGTGTGTGTGTGTGCTCTAAAAGCCGGTATCACACGAGAGGTTTTATAGTCAACATTTCTCTGGCAACATTTCTGGCATATTTGGCACTGGTATCGGAAACTAGACTGATAGTGGATGAACTTTAAGTAACCGAAATATTTTAGAAGTCGACCTCATAAACTGCCAGACCAGTGTTGAGGATAAATGTTGAGTGAAAAAGTGCTCGTGTGATACCGGCTTAGCTTTCTCGTGTACGTTAAGGGGAGGCAGACCGTTTTTCTGGACCCCTTCTCCCTAATGTTTAGCCCCACTAGTTTTGAGATTATAAGACGTTCGGCCCATTAGTTTGGCGATTTTAACACCTTTCGCCCCATTTCGTTGTCAATTTTAAGACCTTTCGTGCCATTTATGTGTCGACTATTTCTGGGCGAGCGATAGCGAGCCTGCAATTTTAAGAGGAACCGGCCTTCGGCCGGGACATTTTTCTACCAAAAAATGTACAAATCTATCTTGAAGGAGGGTCTAGGGGGTGTTTTTCTAAGCTTGATGGAGGTCTAGGGAGGAAACTAAAATTAATATATATGCATAAATTAATGAATAGACCAAACAAACGGTGAGTCTCCCCTTAAGTTAGAAGCTGGCCATGAACTTATTTCCGTATATTACCGGTACTGCACTGGAAGAATGCGAACAAATACTGTCGCTTTCTACTTAGCGTAACAACTACATGTTTGCAAAATGGCTGCATATCCATTTTCAACACACTTGCAATATATAATGCATGGGTAAGTGTGTTAGGGAAAGTTGTAATGTACTGGCATATACTGTATATATCTGGTACAAGTTGTGATGTACTGGCATATACTGTATATATCTGGCACAAGTTGTGATGTACTGGCATATACTGTATATATCTGGTACAAGTTGTGATGTACTGGCATATACTGTATATATCTGGCACAAGTTATAATGAAGATAATTGTGTATGCAGAGAAATAGTTGACAGCTTATGTCTACAAGTTAGCAGTAAACATGCATATATTAATCCAACTTTAAGATAAACTGACAAACAATATTACCTGAATCTAGATTTTATTCATTTCACCACAACACCAAACACCCCCAATGAAATTAATGAAAGCATATAATTATGTGATCCACCGGGATTCCAACCTGGGTTATCACACACATATATTTAAACACTCGAACCATTTTTTCCTTGCGAGCGATCCTGGCGAGCGATAGCGAGCCTGTAATTTCAGCCTTCGGCCTGGACATTTATCTTGAAAGGGGGTCTAGGATGTGATTTTTTTTTTGTTTTTTTTTTTGTCTGATGGAGGTCTAAGGAGGAAACAAGAAAAAAATAATATATACATGAAACAAATCGACCAAAAAGTGAAGCATCCCCTTAAGGGTTGGGCCCCAGTGTCGGGGGTGTGAGGGTCAGTGTCAGGGAGGAGCTGTGAACACGTTATCAGGAGTGTGGGGGGGGGAGAGAGAGAGAGATATATGTGGACTGCAATCTGTAAAGTAAGTTCTTCCCATAGCCTACTTGATTTGCAAAGGATGTTGCATACGGTACTGGTACAGCTAAAATCAAGAGTCCACCGGCAACTTTGATGCGTGCGATAAATCTGGTAAATGATAAATGGCAGATTCCTATTAAAAGTAACTGCGACATTGCCAGGGTAGATAGGAAAGATGGCAACTACTGTAAAAGATCTATTGACAGTCTTCCTATAAATGAGTGTGGTAGACATTGGCCTCCCCGTCATCCATAATGCAGTGGAGTCTTAGCCATTAGAGAGAGAGAGAGGGACCTGGGTGTGTGTGAGACAGAGAGAGAGAGAACATTACCTCTTCCAAAAGAATTTGAAGAGACGAGTGACTCAAAAGAAAATACCCTAATACCGATAAGTAAAAGAGAGAGAGAGAGACGGAGGGGAGGGGGGGGGGGGGGGGCAAGGGAAGGGCGGAAACTTTATAATTATAGGAGTAGTGGTGTAGAGGAGAAGCTGAAAGATAGATGTTGAAGTTAAAGTAGATAATAAACAAAGATAGCTTACACATTGTCACAATGGAAACATTACAGGAAGTATCACAGGAGCGCTTATTCCGTCAATTATCCATGAGCAAGTTTTGTCTTATGATATTTTTGGACTTTTTGTAATTGGTATCAGGAACTAGTCTGAAGGTAAATTATGTTAGGCGGCTGAATTATTATAAAGCGTAAATTTTGAAGCTGCCAGACCATAATTGCCCCAAAAAATTGACGGAGAAAGCGCTCGTGTGACACCGCCTTAATTGTAACAAATATGGCACACATAAACCGTTTTCGTTGTCTATCTATTCAAATTATATAACGTTAATGATTTAAGGGGGGGGGGGGTCACCGTTAATGATATAACGTTAATGATTTAAGGGGGGTCACCGTTAATGATATAACGTTAATGATTTAAGGGGGGTCACCGTTAATGATATAACGTTAATGATTTAAGTGGGGTCACCGTTAATTATTTAAGGGGGGGGGTCACCGTTAATGATATAACGTTAATGATTTAAGGGGGGGGTCACCGTTAATGATATAACGTTAATGATTTAAGGGGGGGTCACCGTTAATGATTTAAGGGGGGGTCACCGTTAATGATATAACGTTAATGATTTAAGGGGGGTCACCGTTAATGATATAACGTTAATGATTTAAGGGGGGTCACCGTTAATGATATAACGTTAATGATTTAAGGGGGGGGGTCACCGTTAATGATATAACGTTAATGATTTAAGGGGGGTCACCGTTTTGTTTTCTCCTTTTCTCTATTTCCCTGGCTTGTACCCATTCGGCCCCATTCAGCCAACTGTTTTAAGACGTGTATCCCCATCCAGGTGTCGATTTCTTCCTGGCGAGCGATAGCGAGCCAGCATTGTATGGAGAAATCCGGCTTTGCCGGAGACATATTGCTATCGAAAAATGTACAAATTTAGCTTGCTGTCAAAACAAACATTTATATATATGCTGGCTCGCTACCGCTCGCCAGAAAAATATTTACACCTGGATGGGGGTAAACGTCTTAAAACAGTAGGCTGAATGGGGCCGAATGGATAAAAAGCAAAGAGAGGGAGAGGAAGAGGCAGAAAGTGAGGTGGGCTGAGTTAAACCCTTATGTTGTGCATCATGTGGTCTACCATAAAGCGATCAATGTTTATACTCTACCGTACAACACAGTACCCTAAAGCCGGTATCACACCACCGCTTTTTCACTCAACATTTATCCTCAACACTGGTCTGGCAGCTTATGAGGTCAACATTTAACATATTTCTGTCACCTAAATTCATCCATCAGTCTAGTTTCCGATAACAGTGCAAAATATTCCAGAAATGTTGCCAGAAAAATGTTGATCATAGAATATTGGCTATAAAAGCTCTCGTGTGATACCGGCTTAAAGCTAGCCATGTGTTTATACCTAATTCATTCATTAACCATTTCGGTATTTAGACGCGAGTTTTAATTTTCTTCTGGCTATCATTAGACGGCTTATTCAGTTTAAGGAAAGACCTCTAGGAATCAAGACGGCGAAAACCATCTTAATTTACCTTTTAACCCTTTGAATACCCGCGACGTGTTATATTTTATTATAGCTATATTTACACCATAGTATACAATATTATAGCCAGGAAGAAATACATACCTGGGGGAGGATAAACCTCTTAAAACAGTCGGCTGAATAGGGCCGAATGGATACAAGCCAGAGAAAGAGAGAAAAGTAAACAAAAACCAAAGCCGGTGACCCCCCTTAATTAACGTACTTTCTATTTGATCTCAGCTACATTTAAACCATTGTATTCAGCTTAGGAAGGACGTCTACCCATTAAAAGTCTTCAAACTATCCCAATTAATCCTTTCAGCTACCGGTACCCCATATCCTTCCTAAGCTTCATAAACTTGTCCAAATTGTAGCTGAAATCACATGAAAAATACGTGGTCGGTATAGAAGAGGTTAACTGTGCAAGTGTATAATTATATGGTCGGGGTATATATATATATATATATATATATATATATATATATATATATATATATATATATATATATATAGTTGTTGTGTATTATAGTAACATGTAATTGATACACTATATTATATAATGATCAATAGTATATAATAGATGGTACACAAGATATACTCCGGTGTACACAACAACACCTGGAGTATGACCAAGCTAGGACGGACAACTGATTAAGGGCACATAGGCCGCTTTTATGGACCACTTTCTCCCTTTTAGCCCCATTGCTTTTCAGATGTTAAGATGTTTGCCCCTTTAGTTAGTCGATTTTAAGATCTTTCGCCCAATTTCTTCGTCAATATTTAGACCTTTCGTGCTATTTAGGTGTCAATTTTCCCTGGCGAACGATAGTGAGCCTGTAACGTTGGAAGAACCGGCCTTAGGCCGGGAAATATTTCTACCGAAAATGTACATATTAATCTAAAAGGGGGATCTAATGGATGTTTATTTAAATTTGATGGAGGTCTAGGGAGGAAACTAGAAAAATAATGAATACATGCAAAAATCGGCCAAAAAGTGAACCATCTAGTCCAACTCCTCCGGTGGAAAGAGACCATGTGTTCGTCGGACGGCAACCCAACATTACTACACCTCCCTCCCCATCTACCCCTCCTCCCCACCGTACCTACCTCCTTTTCCCTCCTATCCACACATTACCACACCTCCCTACCCATTAACCCTCCCCCCCCTATCCAAACATTACTACACCTCCCTACCCATTAACCCTCCCCCCCCACCCCCTTCCCCCCCTATCCAAACATTACCCCCACCTCCCTATCCATTACCCTCCCCCCCTATCCAAACATTTACCCCACCTCCCTATCCATTACCCTCCCCCCCCCCCCCTTTCCCCCCTATTCAAACATCGCCACATCTCCCTACCCATCTACCCCTCCCCTCTTATCTAAACATTCCCGCCCCCCCCATACCACCAACTCCGTTATGCACACCTTGCATGACACAATTGCAAATTAGTACGCCGTGTGTCAATTAGTACTTGGTATCGATAAGAATACCCATAACAATTAGTGCACCGTGTGTCAATTAGTGCTTGGTATCGATAAGAATATCCATAACAATTAGTGCACCGTGTGTCAATTAGTACTTGGTATCGATAATACCCATAACAATGTCTAAGCAATGTAAGATTAATACATTAAGTGTACTGTATACATTTATGAAAATGATGGTATATTTGACAATAACTTTACAGATGGAACTGGACTCAAACACTCCACCAAGGCTGATTATTAGAGCGATTGTCCTTGTATCGGTGAACAGAATAATGCTATCCACGCCTAAACTGAAGGTAGATTCCTTAACGGGGGTCAACGTTTTTTTATTTTACCTTTCTCTCCTTTTCTCTTTCCCTGGCTTGTATCCATTCGGCCCCATTCAGCCAACTGTTTTAAGACGTTTATCCCCATCCAGGTGTCAATTTCTTCATGGCGAGCGATAGAGAGTCAGCATTGTATGAAGAAATACGGCTTCGCCAAAGACATTTTTCTATCGAAAAATTTACAAATTTAGCCTAAGTCTAAACAAAAATATATAGGCTATATATTGCTTGCTCGCTACCGCTCGCCAGAATATATTGAATCATGGATGGGGGTAAACGTCTTAAAACAGTAAGCTGAATGGGGTCGAATGGATACAAGCCAAAGAGAGAGGGAGAGATAGAGAAACAGAGCGAGGTGGGCTCCCTTAAATTTAAGAAGGCTTAATATGAAGGCTTAATATGTATGAAGGCTTAATATGTATGAAGGCTTAATATGAAGGTTTAATATGAAGGTTTAATATGAAGGCTTAATATGAAGGCTTAATATGTATGAAGGCTTAATATGAAGGTTTAATATGAAGGCTTAATATGAAGGCTTAATATGTATGAAGGCTTAATATGTATGAAGGCTTAATATGAAGGTTTAATATGAAGGCTTAATATGAAGGCTTAATATGAAGGTTTAATATGAAGGTTTAATATGAAGGCTTAATATGAAGGCTTAATATGAAGGCTTAATATGAAGGCTTAATATGAAGGCTTAATATGAAGGCTTAATATGTGAAGGCTTAATATGAAGGCTTAATATGAAGGCTTAATATGAAGGCTTAATATGAAGGCTTAATATGAAGGCTTAATATGAAGGCTTAATATTCTATTATCTGGCTTTAAGGGCAGATGGGTAGTTTTTCTGGTTCCCATTCTCCCTCACGTTTAGCCCCATTAGTTTTCAGATTGTAATACGTTCGGTCCATTAGTTTGGCGATTTAGCACCTTCCGCCCCATTTCCTTGTCAATATTAAGACCTTTCGTGCCATTTAGGTGTCGATTTTGTTCCTGGCGAACGATAGTGAGCCTGTAATTTAGGAAGAACCGGCATTCGGCCAGGACATTTTTCTACCGAAAATGTACAAATTAATCTAGAAGGGGGATCTAATGGATGTTTTTTTAAAGATTGATGGAGGTCTAGGCTAGGGAGGAAGCTAGAAAAATAACAAATACATGAAAAAATCGACCAAAAAGTGAACCATCCCCCTTAACAGTTCCTCCTACAATACAGGCTCACTATCGCTCGCCATGAACAAAATCCACACCTAAATGGCACGAAAGGTTATATTATTGGCGAAGAAATTGGGCGAAAGGTCACAAAATCTCAAAGCTAACGGGGATAAACATGAGGGAAAAGGGGGTCCAGAAAAATAACAAAACCTCTCCTTAAATAATCCCTCGATCTGCATATAATTGATAATGTTGATAATGAAAAAGAAAATACATATATAAAACCAGAGGGAGGTGATAGGGAGGAGGAAGGGAGGCAGATATATTGGTGGGAGTGTGTGGAAGCGAGGGAGGTGGGAGGGATGGTAGGGAGGTTAAGCAAAAGGGTGGGTGAACCGGAAGGGATTTTAGGGAGGCGAAAGAGAGATGGTAGGGAGGCAAGGGAGAAAGAAGGTGGGAGGAAGGGAGGCAAACGGGAAGGAAAGACGAGAGGGAGTCGGACGGTCGTGGTAACTGACACAAGGCTGGTGGGGAGAGTTAACAGGGAGTGGGGAGAACACATTCAGGGGAGAAATAAAGCGGGGGGGGGGGGGAGAGAAGAATACCCATTTCAGACACCTCGACTTTCCGCCGACCGCCTTGCCCGTAAATAACCATGGGGTATGCACGCTTTCACACACACTTCGACCTCTGCAAAATGCTGCATACGACCGTCGTGTGACCACGGCGGCTTTTTTCAATCCGACACGGCGCCGCAAAGTTACCAAGGTAATCTGGTCGTACGTGTCATTCACGGCAGAAGTTGTCAGCACAACGGCGCACTCTCTGGAATGCACGGCGTAGTGCCGTACACATCGGCAAGTCTGAAAGGGTCGGTGCACATTGAGATGCAGGTAACAAGCGCTGCAGCACAAATTTGCAAATAATTATTTAGAATTACGGTGCGCACCTTGTGACTCAGGCCAGCCCAGGCCTACGTTTAATTTGACATAACTATTTGCATTATTCTGCTCTGTACTGCGTTACCTGTGTTGCCTGCGTCTAAATGTGCGCCAGACGGAAGGGAGGAGAAACGTGTGTGTGGGAGGAGGAGGCCGAATATTTCCAAGGCATATCATCAAAATAACATCAGCAACACCTACTGTCATCATTGTCCCGAGTCCTCAATGTATTGCGCTAGCCAGCCAAGTTGCCGACAACGTACTCCTCAAGACCACACTCAAAAGAAATCCACGAAACACTAATTGAACTAACACGCGCGCTGTCACTCCGGCAATGATCAACTGGTAAGTGAGGTGTGGTTGCTTACTGCTTGAGTCACGTGTTTGGCCAGTAGCTCTGATGCCGGAGATCATTTTATTGTCCTATTATATCTCATTATCGTGGGATATTAATTAATGATACGGCTAGGCGCCATATGTTTGGCTGGCTTAACTGTTATGTATATGTGTGTGAACGGGATAATATGTGAGTCCTATCCCTAATACATATATAAGACTGGTAGGTTTAATCCCTCATCATCCCACACGATTGGTTGGCTGCATTGAGAGGGAGGGATGGGGAAGAGACGGTAGAGGGGTGGTGGGGGGTTAAGTAGAATGATAGAGGGATAGGGATGGGGACGGGGGAGGGGTAGAGATGGGGGGAGGGGTAGGGATGGGGGAGGGGGGGGAGGGGGAGAGCGAATGGGTGAGGGGTAGATGGGGGGAGGGTAGGGGTGGCAAGACGGGGAGGGAATAGAGACTCAAGGGTAGGGGAGGGGGAGGGGGGGTAGGGAGGGACGGAAACAGGAGGAGGGAGTACCGGTAAACAGAACCAAACCAGGCTGAAAATTGCCACGGCAAAAATAACCCAAAACACCACCATTATTGACCACCTGCGAGTTTCAAGTTATAAGGACGTTGGAGCTGTAAACATCGATATTCAGCAGTATTGTCAGCTAAAATAAGGTCATAATACATATATATAAACAAGCTTATCATACTTTCTATCCATCAGAAACCCAGATTATAATAGCATTTCTGTATTATATCGATGTTGACAGTTCTAATTTCCTTATAGCCTGAAACTCTCAAGTGGACAATTAACACCAATCAATCGCCATCAACACCTACTTTATTATCCTTGTCCCGAATCCTCCAACCTTCCCGTCACCGTCACCAACCACCCAACCACGAACGACGGGAGACCAAACACAGGTTAATCCACGAAACATACGCCTCAACCCTTTCACGCATTTATGACGCAGAGGTTGCCAGATTAGCAATAAGAAATAGAGTTCTCTCACTCTTATAATTACCTCTCCAAAATTAGTTTTCTGCCCACAGCTAACTCAAAGACAAATGCAGAGGTTGAAGTAACTAAACTAAAAATGTCTAAATACCCCTGATGGTAACAAAGGCTTTAAAGTATCCCCAATAGGCTCATTAAGAGAAAACGGAATCCTGATACAGATTTACGGAGACTTTAATATTTTCTGTCAAGACTATTTGTTTGTTTTTTGTTTTGTACTTGTTAGCACGCACACAGACACTTATGCGCGCGCACATCAACACACTGGCACTTACATTTCCACTCACATAATTGCCGACTTTCGAGTTTCGTTCTATAAGGAAGTTGGAGCTGTATACAAACGATATTTTGTACTGCTAAAATACGGTTGTAGTGCATTATAAATACAAAAAACCCAATTAAACTTACCATTTATCCATCAGAAACGTACATAATTATTGCATTTCCGTTTAATATCGATATTCACGGCTCCAACTTCCTTATAGCCTGAAACTTGCAAGTGGTCAATTATACAGCCCTTCAGCTACAACGTCAGGTCAGGTCAGGTGAATGTCTTGATGGTGCAATGGTTAGAGTGTTTAACATTTGTGTGTGGTGACCCAGGTTCCAATTCCGGTGGATCACATGCTTTCATTAATTTCATTGGGTGGTGTTTGGTGTTGGAGTGAAATTAATAAAACATATATTATATTAACCCCTTATGTACCTGCAACGTCTTTTTGTATTTTATTCGAGCTAAAAGTTGAACAAAATTTGCAGCTAAGGAGCTGTGGTAATAAAAACGGTTTTGCGATAGTTCGAAGCCTGCTGGAGGCCATCTTCAAGCTGAGTAAAATCGTCTAACAGTAGCCAGAATAAAGTTAAAATGGTGGCTTCCCTTGTTGTGTGTAATGTGTGAAGTATTGAATGTTATTGTATTGTTGGAGTGGTTATGGTTGGCAGTGTTAAGGGGGGATGGTTCACTTTTCGGTCGATTTTTTCATTTATTATTTTCTAGCTTCCTCCCTAGACCTCCATCAAACTTAAAATAAACATCCATTAGATCCCCCTTCTAGATTATTTTATAAATTTTTCGGCAGAAAAATTTCCTGGCCGAAGGCCGCTTCGTCCAAAATTACAGGGTCACTATCGTTCGCCAGGAAAAAAATCCACACCTAAATAACACGAAAGGTCTTAATATCGACAAGGAAATGGAGCGGAAGGTCTTAAAATCGACAAACTAGTGGGGCAAACATCTTAAAATCTAAAAAAAGTAATGGGGCTAAACATGAGGGAGAAGGGGAACCAAAAAAACGACCCATCTCCCCTTAGCCAGTGTAAGCAGCTCCCACATGCTGATCAGGTGCTATAAATTCTTGAACATTAACCTATATAACTCACAAACGACTAGAGTAATCGAGCTAATACTTCTACTATTAGGGAAGGGTCAGCCAGGGAATAGGTGTGGAAATTTACAGCCCATTTGCTCTAGCCCTATTTGAGTTATATACAGTAGGTTAAGGTTCAGGATTTCTAGACTACCTATTTGGAACAGGGTTATAACATATACAATACATGTGTACACTACATGTAACACTGGTCTACCGCACTGTTCTACATTGTTAGGCTTGTACAGTTGGCCAAATAAGTCCTGTCCCAGCTGTCATTACGTTTTGCTCGCTGTGTGCTGTATTAATGTCTGTCAGATGTTGAATAGGGTGGGTAAGCGTAGGAACATGTTTGTATATCTCACTGGAAACGATTAATTAATGCTTAGACAGTGCTGATACCAATGCCGCGACATCACTTATTTGGGCAACTGTACTGAAGATGAATAAAGACTACAGATTGGTTTCTGACCACATAGTTCAATAATTGTAGGCAATTATACTCCAAAGATGAAATTCGTAAGTTCGAGGCAGATGAGCTATTGCAAATTCGTCATCAGTAATAGTTGCCCCTTCATTATCTCCACCCAACAAATATTACAGAGGTTATGTGATCGTCCTGACGGTCTGTCTATCCATTTGTTACCTCTGTCAACGAACTTGGAGGTTAGGTTTTTGCCTACGTTTGTTTGTTTGTCTGTACACAAGATGTACGGTATAAAGAAGTTATGAACCGATTGTCATGCGCCCAGGAAGAAGTGATTCAATTTAGGGGGTGATCGGTACAAAGGAGTTCAAAAGGAAAACAAGCAACAACAGGTTGCTTGCCCTCCAAAACACTGCACTGGTAGAGTGCATATCTCCGCCAACGTAGGTGGCTCACAAAGTTATGAACCGATATTCACGAAATTTGGTGAGTAGATAGGACATGCGCCAAGGAAAAATGTAATCCATTTAGGAGATAATCGGTAGAGCGCCTACCTTCGCCGGCGTAGGCGAAGGTAGGCGCTCTACCGATCACCTCTTGGTAGTTTGTCTAATTTTGTTCTCAGGATTTTTCAGAGACTATTGAACGGATCTAGATGAAATTTTGTCTCTGGCCAAATAGATCGATGTTACTGTTCGGCCTCCATATAGTGAGCTGAGAATGAAAACTATAGTGTTATATATATATGAGAGAGAGAGAGAGAGAGAGAGAGAGAGAGAGAGAGAGAGAGAGTGAAGGAAGGAAGGGGAGGAAGCAAATACGTGATAAAGGGAGGAGGCAGAGAGAGAGAGAGAGTGAAGGAAGGAAGGGGAGGAAGCAAATAAGTGATAAAGGGAGGAGGCAGAGAGAGAGAGAGTGAGAGAGAGTGAAGGAAGGAAGGGGAGGAAGCAAATAAGTGATAAAGGGAGGAGGCAGAGAGAGTGAGAGAGAGTGAAGGAAGGAAGGGGAGGAAGCAAATACGTAATAAAGGTAGGAGGCAGAGAGAGAGAGAGAGAGAGAGAGTGAAGGAAGGAAGGGGAGGAAGCAAATACGTGATAAAGGTAGGAGGCAGAGAGAGAGAGAGTGAAGGAAGGGGAGGAAGCAAATACGTGATAAAGGGAGGACCCAGAGAGAGAGAGAGAGTGAAGGAAGGGGAGGAAGCAAATACGTGATAAAGGGAGGAGGCAGAGAGAGAGAGAGAGTGAAGGAAGGGGAGGAAGCAAATGCGTGATAAAGGGAGGACCCAGAGAGAGAGAGAGAGAGTGAAGGAAGGGGAGGAAGCAAATACGTGATAAAGGGAGGAGGCAGAGAGAGAGAGAGAGAGAGAGAGAGAGAGAGAGAGTGAAGGAAGGGGAGGAAGCAAGTACGTGATAAAGGGAGGCAGAGAGAGAGTGAAGGAAGGGGAGGAAGCAAATACGTGATAAAGGGAGGAGGCAGAGAGAGAGAGAGAGTGAAGGAAGGAAGGGGAGGAAGCAAATACGTGATAAAGGGAGGAGGCAGAGAGAGAGAGAGAGAGAGAGAGAGAGAGAGAGAGAGAGAGAGAGAGAGAGAGAGAGAGAGAGAGAGAGAGAGAGTGAAGGAAGGGGAGGACGCAAATACGTGATAAAGGGAGGAGGCAGAGAGAGAGAGAGTGAGAGAGAGAGAGTGAGAGAGAGAGTGAGAGAGAGAGAGAGAGAGAGAGAGAGTGAAGGAAGGGGAGGAAGCAAATACGTGATAAAGGGAGGAGGCAGAGAGAGAGAGAGAGTGAAGGAAGGGGAGGAAGCAAATACGTGATAAAGGGAGGACCCAGAGAGAGAGAGAGTGAAGGAAGGGAAGGAAGCAAATACGTGATAAAGGGAGGACCCAGAGAGAGAGAGAGAGAGTACAAAGGAGTACAAAGGAAATCAAGCAACAACAGATCTAGTGACCCTTCTAGGCTGCTTGTCCTCCAAAACACTGAGGATCAAGTGTCCAAACAGTGGTTTAGAGTGGGTAAGGGAACATTGGAAAGGGAACTACTGCCCTGCCACTAACGTGGCAGGACTAGGAAGTTAGTAGGGGACATATGGGTTAGTAACTGAGGGGAGGATAAAGTTATTCATTTACAAACGCAGTCAGTCGCGGGTTTGATGCGAGATATTTGTCTAGGCGGAATTAATGAATCAACGGTGCTGCAGTCTATAACGTCTCGGGAAGCCCATTCCACAAGTTGACAACTCGATTGAAGAAGAAATTCTTAGATTCGTGCGAGTTAAAAGATTTACCAATAATTTTGCAACCGTTTCCCCGCGTGTAATTAGATTGGTCGATAGTGAAGTACTTACTACAGTTCATATTGTCGATGCCTTTGATGATTTTGAACACTTGAATTAAGTCGCCTCTTAATCTGCGCTGGGTTAAAGGAAATAGATTTAATTCTCTAAGACGGCTCTTCGTATGGTTTGTTCTTTAGGCTAGGTATCATTTTGGTAACTCTACGTTGAACTCGTTCTAGCTTGTTTATATCTTTTTGGTAATAAGGGCACCAGGATTGAACGCAGTATTCCAGAAGAGGGAGGACTAAGGAATTGTAAAGGGTTAGGATAACTTCTTTGGATTTATGCTCAAATGACCTGCCTATAAAGCCAATTATTTTGTTTGCCTTCTTAACAACTTCTGAACATTGTTGACTCGGTTTTAGGTTACTCGATATTGTTACTCCCAGATCAGTTTCTCTGTTTACATTCTTAAGCTGAGTGCCATTCATCGAATAGTTTGCTTTCTCATTTAGGTATCCGACATGTAGTACTTTACATTTATCCGCATTGAAACTCATTTGCCAAATTTGGGCCCAACATGACAATTTATCTAGATTGTGTTGCATATCGTCAACTTGTTCTTTTGAGAGTACGCTATTTGCAATTTTTGTATCGTCAGCAAATTTTGAGATTGTGCAGGTGAGACCCTCATCTATGTCGTTGATGTAAATTAGAAAGAGAATTGGTCCTAGTACCGATCCCTGGGGTACCCCGCTACTTACATTGGTCCATTTAGATGCCTTACCGTTTATGACTACCCTTTGCTTTCTGTTGCTGAGCCAATTTTCTATCCATTTCAACACACCGTCTTGTATTCCATGCGCTTTTAGTTTTAGCAGTAAACGTTTGTGGGGAACTTTGTCAAAGGCCTTTTGAAAATCAAGGTATATAATATCTACAGCTTTACTCTCATCGTAGAGGTTGAGGATATCGTGGAAGAAGTCTAAGAGGTTTGTTAAACAGGAACGTTTTTTACGAAAGCCGTGTTGAGTATCTTTAAGTATGTTATTTTCCTCTAAGTGATTTTACGAGTCTGTCTCGTATGACCGTTTCTAGCATTTTACATACAACTGAGGTTAAGCTAATTGGACGATAGTTACTGGGTAGGGATTTGCTGCCTTTTTTGAATATCGGTGTTACGTTGGCTAGCTTCCACTGATCAGGCATAGTTCCAGACTGCAAGGATTTATTGAATAGTAATGTCAGTGGTTTGGAGAGCTCATTCTTAGCTTCCTTTAGAACTCTAGGCGAGATTGTATCAGGTCCTGGCGTTTTATTTACCTTGAGTTTATCTAAACAATTCAATACTTCTCTCTCTGTAACGGTGATATTGCTTAGAACATCTGAATTATCAATCTGAATCGGCGATGGTGTAGGGATATCACTGAGGTCTTCTGTTGTAAAAACTGATGCAAAGAAGGTATTGAGGGCATTACTCATTTGTACTTCGTCTTTGGTGTATTCTCCTTTTTCATCGACTAACGGTCCAACAGTTGAAGTAACTACTTTTTTCTTTCTGATATAACTATAGAATTCTTTCGGGTTTGTTTTACTTTGATTCGCAATATGTAACTCTAAGGTCTTTTTACTTTGATTAATTAACTTTTTGGCTTTGCGTCGTAGCTCTACAAATTTCACCCGTTCTTCGTCATTTTGTGAGGATTTTAATCTATCATTAGCAAATTTTTTAGCAAGCAGGCAGTTTGAAATATCTTTATTCCACCATTTGGGCTTATTATTATGGCCTGGACGCCGTATTTTCGATGGTATGCAGTCTTGCACTGCTTTTAGGTAGAGAGAGAGAGAGAGAGAGAGAGTGAAGGAAGGGGAGGAAGCAAATACGTGATAAAGGGAGGACCCAGAGAGAGAGAGAGAGAGAGAGAGAGAGAGAGAGAGAGAGAGTGAAGGAAGGTGAGGAAGCAAATACGTGATAAATGGAGGACCCAGAGAGAGAGAGAGAGAGAGAGCCAGAGAGAGAGAGAGAGAGAGAGAGAGAGAGAGAGAGAGAGAGAGAGAGAGAGAAAGAGAGAGAGAGAGAGAGAGAGAGAGAGAGAGAGAGAGAGAGAGAGAGAGAGAGAGAGAGAGAGAGAGAGAGAGGGAAGGAAGCAAATACGTGATAAATGGAGGACCCAGAGAGAGAGAGAGAGAGAGAGAGAGAGTTTGGGTTTTAATCAACATTTGATGTCAAACAAGTTCAAAAGTTAAAACCTACACCAAATATCACCTTAAAACTTAAAAATACTAACTGTAAGTTGATGAATTTTACACCAGAATTTTAGACCAATTCACATGGATCATAATGTAGGTAAGGTATGTCCATAAACGGTACCGGTACCAGGTATATAGTTTTGCTTCAACCGACAAACTTCATGATAAATCGTATATTCTCCTATTATGGAAGGTAACATATATTTATACAACGGACTTTGCTTAAACCTCCTCAAATAAACCGTTAGTTAAGTTAATTCTTAGGTAGGTTTGGTGGGTTTGATATTGTTACACGCCAATGGTTGGCAAAAGAGCCAAGTTCAGATTTATATAATTTTGCTGCATTAAAATGGTAAAACTATGATGGATTTTGCTTATATTGCCAACGAGACTAGGACTTAATTTAGTCTAAATTTCCCTGCATATATAGACGCAATTTATCCGACACGTAAGCATATTAAAAAAAAAATAATAATATATATATATATATATATACGGTATATATTATATATATATTATATATATATATATATATATATATATATATATATACTTGTAATAGATCATGCCCGGTGCCAATTGTAATAGTAATCCTGTCCAGATCGCCAATTGTAATAGATCATAAGACTAATAGGTTACTGTAACACTTGCCCATTATCTAGGAAATAAACCTATAATTGATAGTGTCGTTACTTTAGATCAAAAATAGACAAATATCCCTTGTGAAATTATGGCAACAAAAGTCCCAGAACATGCTATACATTTATATACTGTCTCGATGCAGTAATATATTGAAAAGAAAATTGCAGTTCCCAGCTTGCGGGATAATAGAGTACACGGATTAATTGTAATGATAGGTATATATTGATAATAATATATCTTAAAGTAAGAATTAAAGAAACAAACATTCCTACTAAAATAGTTTTATTGAATAGCGACACTGAAATTGCATTAATCAAAGAGACAATTTCATTCACACACTCAGCCACTCAATCTAATACCTAATTACAATTACCCAGTATTATAACTACCCCTAAGATTACCACAAATCATTATACTGATTACTGCTTAGTCACACGAAATCTCACATCAACCAACCCTTTAGTCTACTGTGTTACTGAAATCGTCTAGCCCAGCAAATGACCGCATGATCGAATAAGGTACGAGATTTTCCCACACTCACAGTACCCGTCAATCACACCCATCACTCTCTCTCTCTCTCTCTCTCTCTCACCTCCTCACCTCAGTTACGTGACTCGCTAGACTGAGAGTTGCCTAATTAAAGGTCTCCAAAACGGGCAGTACGACAAGTCCTAGGGAGTCAAGCCGACCATCCTCTAACAGTAACCTCACCCTCTGGTGGGGTTGAGAGCTACGGCGTCACTCACCGACACACCACCCACGTGACTCGCTAGACTAATGAGAGTTGCCTAATTAAAGGGTCTCAAAACGGGCAGTACGACAAGTCCTAGGGAGTCAAGCCGACCATCCTCTAACAGTAACCTACACCCTCTGTGGGGTTGAGAGCTACGTGCCGTCACTCACCGACACACCACACACGTGACTCGCTAGACTAATGGGAGTTGCCAAATAAAGGGGCCCAAAACGGGGCAGTACGACAAGTCCTAGGGAGGTTGTCAAGCCGAACCATCCTCTAACAGTAAACCTCACCCCTCTGTTGGGGGTGAGAGCTACGGCAGTCACTGCACGCGACACACCACACACGTGAAGACCTCGCTAGACTATGAGAGTTTTCCTAATTAAAGGGTTTCTCAAAACGGGCAGTACGACAAGTCCCTAGGGAGTCAAGCCGACCATCCTCTATAACAGTAACCTCACCCTCTGTGGGGTGAGAGCTACGGCGTCACTCACCGACACACCACACACGTGACTCGCTAGACTAATGAGAGTTGCCTAATTAAAGGGTCTCAAAACGGGCAGTACGACAAGTCCTTCAAGCCGACAATCCTCTAGCGTTAACCTCACCCTCTGTGGGGTTAAGTGTTACGGCGTCACTCACCACACCCGCACACATCCACACACACCCCTGGCCACGTGCATAGCTAAATCAGTGGGATATCGCCGCAGGAGAACTATGTCGCCCTGGGCATCCCTAGCCTTTAGCAAGCCCTCTGTGGGGTCATGCTTACACCTGCCATTCTCGGCCATAGCATAAGCTAATTCGGTCGGCGTCACAACCTTGGCCATGTGTACGGTCTGGCACAGTCCTGGTGACTGGCCAACGCACACAAGCACACCACCACACATCACTCTCACCACCACACATCACTCTGGATATCTCAATCAACGTTGACACTTGTCTAACTGAATTGGACTCACCTGATATGGTTGATATGGTTGATATGATATGGTCGCAGCCCTGCCGACCCATTCATCGCGGGCACAACAAAAATGGACTATCTCGTTGGGGTCGGGCAGGAGGAGAATAAGACCTGTCCTGGGCACTCCTGCCCCCTTTATAACCTCGGTTTTCCCCTCCCCCATCACATTTTGAATTTGGTGCCAATGAAAAGACTGGACACTCCCTATGACCACGCCTACAACATGAACGCACACACACATGTACGCGTAACGGCGGCCTACCCACGCTCACAAGCAAGAACGCACACATGTACGCGAGGCGCCTAGCGGTACACAGGCCTATGCCCGTGCCTCCACCCCTCTTCTCTACAGCTGTTCCCGCCTCCCCAATTTTTCCCGCGCTTGAGAAATATAGCTAACCCTATAGTACATAATCACAGTCACGGTCTGACCCGTGTCAATATATATATATATATATATATGATCTATTCACAAAATTGGCATATGCTGGGGTGAAATTAATAAAATATAGATTATAAAATATGTATATTTTCAGTTGATAGATACCGGTAATGTTGGGCATAGCCTAATCAACTCTTTTCATATGTTTGGTTTTATTACCGGTACTTACTTTACATCTAGCAGCTTTGCCATTGTACCAAGATCAATGCCTTACATTGTGCTTTGTTCCTTATGTTATTTATCATGGAATGTGTCTGTTGAAGCAAACGATATACTTGTACCGTATATGTACCTTAACCTACATTTTAATCTATATGAAGAGGTCTAAAGACACAGGATTATTCCTGGTCTCTTCATTTAGTATATAATATATACGTTTGTTATATATCAGCTGGTAGGCTACACTTCGTGATGAATCGTATTGTCTCTCATTATGGAAGGTAAAATAGATTGATATAAACATATCTGGTGTAAGAAATGGAATGGTCGAAAACACATGACAAATCTGCCGTACCCTCAGCCATCCACCATAACAGACATTTCATATACATCATTAATGTGGTTAATAGATTGTTGGTGTCCTATTAATGTTTTGTTTTCAGTTGGCTTTGCATAGGATACGGTAATCTAGTGTAGGCTAATGGTATACGCTTTGCCGTGAATTGCGGTTACCTCCCTAATATATCGATAAACATAAATGTGTATACAAATATATTGTGTAAAATGAGACAATAAATATCAGTACAGATAATTGTTAAGCCTAGTCCTTATACAAGAAGATATTAGACAGTTTCCAGACGGCGATGGATGATAAAGAGCTTTGCGCTTTATATACAAAATAATAACAAAACTTTACTCTTATTGACCGTTGCCGTCTGATAGGTACTGTATACATCTGTAGTTTTATGAATGAACTAGGCCTATGTACATATGGGTAAAATTACTTAAGATATGTTCATAATAATCCAAACATCCACACATATTAAAGGAGAGAGCTCAATATTCAGTCTTATCATCTATTCATTATATTGTTTTATGTTACTGCTTTGAAGCTTGTTATTGTTTCCTTAATATATTTTCCTTACATCTTTGATTGTTTGAAATCAATACAAAAGCACATTGTCTTGTCCGTGTGTGCTAAAACAGCCTGGTACAACACAAACTTGACCAGTCTCTTTGTGTACAAGCGCGCGGCAGCCCCGTACCAAAGGGCCAGGTTTATTATTGTCACGTGACCTGACGTGTATGTTTAGTGAATTCGTGGAGAGAGAGAGAGAGGGGGGGGAGGGAAGAGAGAGAGAGAGAGAGAGAGAGAGAGAGAGAGAGAGAGAGAGAGAGGGAGGAGAGAGGGGGATGAGAGAGAGGGAGGGAGGAGGAGGGGAGGGAGGGAGGGAAGGGGAAGGGAGAGAGGAGGAGGGGGAGAGGGAGGAAGGGGGAGGAGAGAGAGAGGAGGAGGAAGGGGGAGGAGAGAGAGAGGGAGGGGATGAGAGAGAGAGGGAGGGAGGGAGGGGAGGAGAGAGAGGGAGGAGGGAGGGAGAGAGGGGAGGAGGGGAGGGAGAGAGGAGGAGAGAGAGGGGGAGGGGAGGGAGAGAGAGGGAGGGGGGGAGAGGGGAATGGAGAGAGAGGGAGGAATGGGGAGAGAGGGAGGAATGGGGAGAGAGGGAGGAATGGGGAGAGAGGGAGGAATGGGGAGAGAGGGAGGAATGGGGAGAGAGAGGGAGGAATGGGGAGAGAGAGGGAGGAATGGGGAGAGGGAGGAATGGGGGGAGATAGGGGGAAAGAGAGAGGGAGGGAGGGGAAAAGAGAGAGAGAGAGGGGGAGGAATGGGGAGAGAGAGGAGGGATGGGGAGAGAGAGAGAGGGAGGGAGTGGGAGAGAGAGAGAGAGAGGAATGGGGAGAGAGAGAGGGATGGGAGAGAGAGAGGAGGGAATGGGAGAGAGAGAGAGAGAGAGAGAGAGGAGAGAGAGAGAGAGGGAGGGAGTGGGAGAGAGAGAGGGAGGGAGTGGGAGAGAGAGGGAGGGAGGGAGTGGGAGAGAGAGAGAGAGAGGGAGGGAGGGAGTGGGAGGGAGAGAGAGAGAGGGAGGGAGGGAGTGGGAGGGAGAGAGGGAGTGGGAGGGAGAGAGAGAGAGGGAGGGAGTGGGGGAGAGAGAGAGAGAGGGAGGGAGGGAGTGGGAGAGAGAGGGAGGGAGGGGGAAAGAGAGAGGGAGGGAGGGGGAAAGAGAGAGGGAGGGAGGGGGAAAGAAAGAGAGAGAGGGAGGGAGGGGGAAAGAAAGAGAGAGAGGGAGGGAGGGTGATGAGAGGGAGGGAGGGGGAAAGAAAGAGAGAGAGGGAGGGAGGGTGATGAGAGAGGGAGGGAGGAAGGGGGAGGAGTACGAAGGAGTACAAAGGAAATCAAGCAACAACAAGTCTAGTGACCCTTCTAGGCTGCTTGTCCTCCAAAACACTGAGGATCAAGTGTCCAAACAGTGGTTTAGAGTGGGTAAGAGAGAGGGAGGTATGGGGAGAGAGGGGGGAAAAGAGAGAGGGAGGGAGAGAGGGGGAAAGAGAGAGAGAGGGAGGGAGGGAGGGGGGGAGAGAGAGGGAGGGAGGGGGGGGAAGGGAGGGGGGAGGAGAGAGAGAGAGGGAGGAACGGGGGAGGGGAAAGAGAGGAGGGAAGAATGGGGGAGGGGAAAGAGAGGGAAGAACGGGGGAGGGGAAAGAGAGGGAAGAACGGGGGAGGGGAAAGAGAGGGAAGAACGGGGGAGGGGAAAGAGAGGGAAAAGAAAACAAAATGAAAAGAAAGTCAAATGGGTAAGTTAGGTTATGGTAATGACAAAATATGCCAGTTTGTTTAGCAAGAGGGGGTGTGAACTAGGTTATGTAAAGAGAGGTAAGGGGGGGGGGGGGTTCCGCGGCGACCTGCGTTATGGTAATCTAGTTATACTACCCCTCCCCCACCTCCCCCTTCAAAAAACGCCTTTTAGCGTGTTTTTGGATGGTTCAGCAGGCGCGGAAACTGAAAAAAAAACCGTATTTTGATAAAAGTTTATCACCAACCAGATAAGAGTTTTTCAGGTAGCCTAGGCCTAATTTGTTGTTTTTTATTTTGGTAGCATTCAAGGAGACTACTGCAGGACTCTTCTTCTTACCTCTGACTGGGTATAGGCTATCCTAGTGTTTACTAGCCTATACCCCTTTGAAAGGACATTAGCCTAACCTAACAACCTTACCTAACCTATCCTAGTATTATAGGTGGGGGCTGCTGCCCCCACACCCCCGCTTTGACTTAGATTTTTGGTGTATTTGTCTGTGAAGTGGGGGGTAAGACGGGGTAATTTCGCCGAAAATCGCGTATTTTGACGAATAGAAACTGCCACAAATGGAATTTTAAATGTTTTATTTTGTTATCTATACATTCAGCCTTTCTGCTATAGATGCCCAAAAAACATAAACAATATATAATGTTTTGGTCATGCTGCCGAATTTTTGAAAACAAAGTCACTCTCGCGGCGAAATAACCCCGCCCGGCGGGGTAATTTCGCCGCGACTTATTTTACGCATCATCTAGCTAGTAAACTAGATAACATTATATGATTAATGGCCAGACAAAATACTAGCACGCAGGTAAAAGCAATGAAAACATTCACAAACCCAAACTGACACTAAACATGCCAATAGAAAAACGTTGCACGCACAACACACAACTGAACAAGGCGGGCAGAGATGCAGGTGTGTCACACGTGTAGGCCTAGGCACCACTGTGTCTAGTGCGAGTGTGTGGAGTTGTGGAACATGTAGTTGCGGGTGTGGACGTGTCCTAGTGCGGTTGTGGACGTATTTATTAGGCCTACAGGTGTGGAAATATTTAGTGCGGGTGTGGACGTGTCTAGGATGCGGCGGGTGTGGACGTGGTCTAGTGCGGGTGTGGTAGGGGTGTGGAATGTAGTGCGGCTTGTGTGGATGTGTCTAGTGCAGTTGTGGACGTATTATTAGGCCTACAGGTGTGGAAGTATTTTAGTGGCGTGGGGCGGGTGTGGACGTGGTCTCGTGCGGGTGTGGAATAACACGTGTCTAGTGCGGGTGTGGACGTGTCTAGTGCGGGTGTGGAGGTGTGGACATGTAGTGCGGGTGTGGATGTGTCTAGTGCAGTTGTGGACGTATTTATTAGGCCTACAGGTGTGGAAGTATTTAGTGCGGGTGTGGACGTGTCTCGTGTGGGTGCGGCGCAGCGGCGTGTAGGACTGTAGGTTGCTAGTACAAAGTACCAGGCAGCAGCTGACGGCTACTGCCAACACTGTGTCACACGCACAGGGTGTCAAACGACGTTGTTGTTTTTTTAGTGATAACGCAAATTAACTTTTGGTATAATGATAACAGAAACTCTCCCATTTTTTTTTTTTTTTTTTATGAAACAAAAAAGGTAAATTGACATAATTTTGGTCTCCATATTTTCCATCTTGATTGCTTTTAGATTGCAGGAAATACTGTTTTTGACACCTAAATTCTTAAAAAAATCACGGGGGGGGGGGGGGGGCATGCCCCCGGACCCCCTAGAGCTCGCGCCTTCGCCGCTCCGTCGCGCTATAATGATAACAAAATAATAAACCATAATGATAACACAATTCATATGTTGTGGATTGACACCCTGCACACGCAAACAAACAAACACATATACAAACCATCCACAAACACATCAGACGCGCCGCTAGCCCCGGCTCCAGGCCCCGCGAAACTGCAACAAAATCTAAGCCAAACTAGCTATACAACCTAAGCCAAACTAGCTATACAACCTAAGCCAAACTAGCTATAATATAAGCCAAACTAGCTATACAACCTAAGCCAAAACGCTATACAACCTAAGCCAAACTAGCTATACAACCTAAGCCAAACTAGCTATACAACCTAAGCCAAACTAGCTATACAACCTAAGCCAAACTAGCTATACAACCTAACAATAGCTATAAACCTAAGCCAAACTAGCTATACAACCTAAGCCAAACTAGCTATACAACCTAAGCCAAACTAGCTATACAACCTAAGCCAAACTAGCTATACAACCTAAGCCAAACTAGCTATACAACCTAAGCCAAACTAGCTATACAACCATAATATAAGCCAAACTAGCTATACAACCTAAGCCAAACTAGCTATACAACCATAATATAAGCCAAACTAGCTATACAACCATAATATAAGCCAAACTAGCTATACAACCTAAGCCAAACTAGCTATACAACCTAAGCCAAACTAGCTATACAACCTAAGCCAAACTAGCTATACAACCTAAGCCAAACTAGCTATACAACCATAATAAAGCCAAACTAGCTATACAACCATAATATAAGCCAAACTAGCTATACAACCTAAGCCAAACTAGCTATACAACCTAAGCCAAACTAGCTATACACCCTAAGCCAAACTAGCTATACAACCTAAGCCAAACTAGCTATACAACCATAATATAAGCCAAACTAGCTATACAACCTAAGCCAAACTAGCTACAACCTAAGCCAAACTAGCTATACAACCTAAGCCAAACTAGCTATACAACCTAAGCCAAACTAGCTATACAACCTAAGCCAAACTAGCTATACAACCTAAGCCAAACTAGCTATACAACCTAAGCCAAACTAGCTATACAACCATAATATAAGCCAAACTAGCTATACAACCTAAGCCAAACTAGCTATACAACCTAAGCCAAACTAGCTATACAACCTAAGCCAAACTAGCTATACAACCTAAGCCAAACTAGCTATACAACCTAAGCCAAACTAGCTATACAACCTAAGCCAAACTAGCTATACAACCTAAGCCAAACTAGCTATACAACCTAAGCCAAACTAGCTATACAACCATAATATAAGCCAAACTAGCTATACAACCATAATATAAGCCAAACTAGCTATACAACCTAAGCCAAACTAGCTATACAACCTAAGCCAAACTAGCTATACAACCTAAGCCAAACTAGCTATACAACCTAAGCCAAACTAGCTATACAACCATAATATAAGCCAAACTAGCTATACAACCATAATATAAGCCAAACTAGCTATACAACCTAAGCCAAACTAGCTATACAACCTAAGCCAAACTAGCTATACAACCTAAGCCAAACTAGCTATACAACCATAATATAAGCCAAACTAGCTATACAACCTAAGCCAAACTAGCTATACAACCTAAGCCAAACTAGCTATACAACCTAATATAAGCCAAACTAGCTATACAACCATAATATAAGCCAAACTAGCTATACAACCTAAGCCAAACTAGCTATACAACCTAAGCCAAACTAGCTATACAACCATAATATAAGCCAAACTAGCTATACAACCTAAGCCAAACTAGCTATACAACCTAAGCCAAACTAGCTATACAACCTAAGCCAAACTAGCTATACAACCTAAGCCAAACTAGCTATACAACCATAATATAAGCCAAACTAGCTATACAACCTAAGCCAAACTAGCTATACAACCTAAGCCAAACTAGCTATACAACCTAAGCCAAACTAGCTATACAACCTAAGCCAAACTAGCTATACAACCTAAGCCAAACTAGCTATACAACCTAATATAAGCCAAACTAGCTATACAACCATAATATAAGCCAAACTAGCTATACAACCTAAGCCAAACTAGCTATACAACCTAAGCCAAACTAGCTATACAACCTAAGCCAAACTAGCTATACAACCTAAGCCAAACTAGCTATACAACCTAAGCCAAACTAGCTATACAACCTAAGCCAAACTAGCTATACAACCTAAGCCAAACTAGCTATACAACCATAAGCCAAACTAGCTATACAACCTAAGCAAAACTAGATATACAACGTAAGCCAAACTAGCTATAGAACCTAAGACAAACTAGATATACAACCTAAGCCAAACTAGCTATACAACCTAAGCCAAACTAGCTATACAACCTAAGCCAAACTAGCTATACAACCATAATATAAGCCAAACTAGCTATACAACCTAAGCCAAACTAGCTATACAACCTAAGCCAAACTAGCTATACAACCTAAGCCAAACTAGCTATACAACCATAATATAAGCCAAACTAGCTATACAACCTAAGCCAAACTAGCTATACAACCTAAGCCAAACTAGCTATACAACCTAAGCCAAACTAGCTATACAACCTAAGCCAAACTAGCTATACAACCTAAGCCAAACTAGCTATACAACCTAAGCCAAACTAGCTATACAACCTAAGCCAAACTAGCTATACAACCTAAGCCAAACTAGCTATACAACCTAAGCCAAACTAGCTATACAACCTAAGCCAAACTAGCTATACAACCTAAGCCAAACTAGCTATACAACCTAAGCCAAACTAGCTATACAACCTAAGCCAAACTAGCTATACAACCTAAGCCAAACTAGCTATACAACCTAAGCCAAACTAGCTATACAACCTAAGCCAAACTAGCTATACAACCTAAGCCAAACTAGCTATACAACCTAAGCCAAACTAGCTATACAACCATAATATAAGCCAAACTAGCTATACAACCTAAACCAAACTAGCTATACAACCTAAGCCAAACTAGCTATACAACCATAATATAAGCCAAACTAGCTATACAACCATAAGGCAAACTAGCTATACAACCTAAGCCAAACTAGCTATACAACCTAAGCCAAACTAGCTATACAACCTAAGCCAAACTAGCTATACAACCATAATATAAGCCAAACTAGCTATACAACCTAAGCCAAACTAGCTATACAACCTAAGCCAAACTAGCTATACAACCTAAGCCAAACTAGCTATACAACCTAAGCCAAACTAGCTATACAACCTAAGCCAAACTAGCTATACAACCTAAGCCAAACTAGCTATACAACCTAAGCCAAACTAGCTATACAACCTAAGCCAAACTAGCTATACAACCTAAGCCAAACTAGCTATACAACCTAAGCCAAACTAGCTATACAACCTAAGCCAAACTAGCTATACAACCTAAGCCAAACTAGCTATACAACCATAATATAAGCCAAACTAGCTATACAACCATAAGCCAAACTAGCTATACAACCTAAGCCAAACTAGCTATACAACCTAAGCCAAACTAGCTATACAACCTAAGCCAAACTAGCTATACAACCTAAGCCAAACTAGCTATACAACCTAAGCCAAACTAGCTATACAACCTAAGCCAAACTAGCTATACAACCTAAGCCAAACTAGCTATACAACCTAAGCCAAACTAGCTATACAACCTAAGCCAAACTAGCTATACAACCTATAAGCCAAACTAGCTATACAACCATAATATAAGCCAAACTAGCTATACAACCTAAGCCAAACTAGCTATACAACCTAAGCCAAACTAGCTATACAACCTAAGCCAAACTAGCTATACAACCTAAGCCAAACTAGCTATACAACCTAAGCCAAACTAGCTATACAACCTAAGCCAAACTAGCTATACAACCTAAGCCAAACTAGCTATACAACTTAAGCCAAACTAGCTATACAACCTAAGCCAAACTAGCTATACAACCTAAGCCAAACTAGCTATACAACCTAAGCCAAACTAGCTATACAACCATAAGCCAAACTAGCTATACAACCTAAGCCAAACTAGCTATACAACCTAAGCCAAACTAGCTATACAACCTAAGCCAAACTAGCTATACAACCTAAGCCAAACTAGCTATACAACCATAATATAAGCCAAACTAGCTATACAACCTAAGCCAAACTAGCTATACAACCTAAGCCAACTAGCTATACAACCTAAGCCAAACTAGCTATACAACCTAAGCCAAACTAGCTATACAACCTAAGCCAAACTAGCTATACAACCTAAGCCAAACTAGCTATACAACCTAAGCCAAACTAGCTATACAACCTAAGCCAACTAGCTATACAACCTAAGCCAAACTAGCTATACAACCTAAGCCAAACTAGCTATACAACCTAAGCCAAACTAGCTATACAACCTAAGCCAAACTAGCTATACAACCTAAGCCAAACTAGCTATACAACCTAAGCCAAACTAGCTATACAACCATAATATAAGCCAAACTAGCTATACAACCTAAGCCAAACTAGCTATACAACCATAATATAAGCCAAACTAGCTATACAACCTAAGCCAAACTAGCTATACAACCATAATATAAGCCAAACTAGCTATACAACCATAATATAAGCCAAACTAGCTATACAACCTAAGCCAAACTAGCTATACAACCTAAGCCAAACTAGCTATACAACCTAAGCCAAACTAGCTATACAACCTAAGCCAAACTAGCTATACAACCTAAGCCAAACTAGCTATACAACCTAAGCCAAACTAGCTATACAACCTAAGCCAAACTAGCTATACAACCATAATATAAGCCAAACTAGCTATACAACCTAAGCCAAACTAGCTATACAACCTAAGCCAAACTAGCTATACAACCTAAGCCAAACTAGCTATACAACCATAATATAAGCCAAACTAGCTATACAACCATAATATAAGCCAAACTAGCTATACAACCTAAGCCAAACTAGCTATACAACCTAAGCCAAACTAGCTATACAACCTAAGCCAAACTAGCTATACAACCTAAGCCAAACTAGCTATACAACCTAAGCCAAACTAGCTATACAACCTAAGCCAAACTAGCTATACAACCTAAGCCAAACTAGCTATACAACCTAAGCCAAACTAGCTATACAACCATATAGCCAAACTAGCTATACAACCTAAGCCAAACTAGCTATACAACCATAAGCCAAACTAGCTATACAACCTAAGCCAAACTAGCTATACAACCTAAGCCAAACTAGCTATACAACCTAAGCCAAACTAGCTATACAACCTAAGCCAAACTAGCTATACAACCTAAGCCAAACTAGCTATACAACCTAAGCCAAACTAGCTATACAACCTAAGCCAAACTAGCTATACAACCTAAGCCAACTAGCTATACAACCTAAGCCAAACTAGCTATACAACCTAAGCCAAACTAGCTATACAACCATAATATAAGCCAAACTAGCTATACAACCATAAGCCAAACTAGCTATACAACCTAAACCAAACTAGCTATACAACCTAAGCCAAACTAGCTATACAACCTAAGCCAAACTAACTATACAACCTAAGCCAAACTAGCTATACAACCTAAGCCAAACTAGCTATACAACCTAAGCCAAACTAGCTATACAACCTAAGCCAAACTAGCTATACAACCTAAGCCAAACTAGCTATACAACCTAAGCCAAACTAGCTATACAACCCTAAGCCAAACTAGCTATACAACCTAAGCCAAACTAGCTATACAACCATAATATAAGCCAAACTAGCTATACAACCTAAGCCAAACTAGCTATACAACCTAAGCCAACTAGCTATACAACCTAAGCCAAACTAGCTATACAACCTAAGCCAAACTAGCTATACAACCTAAGCCAAACTAGCTATACAACCTAAGCCAAACTAGCTATACAACCTAAGCCAAACTAGCTATACAACCTAAGCCAAACTAGCTAGCTATACAACCATAAGCCAACCAAACTAGCTATACAACCTAAGCCAAACTAGCTATACAACCATAATATAAGCCAAACTAGCTATACAACCTAAGCCAAACTAGCTATACAACCTAAGCCAAACTAGCTATACAACCTAAGCCAAACTAGCTATACAACCTAAGCCAAACTAGTTATACAACCTAAGCCAACTAGCTATACAACCTAAGCCAAACTAGCTATACAACCTAAGCCAAACTAGCTATACAACCTAAGCCAAACTTGCTCTACAACCTAAGCCAAAACTGCTCTACAACCTAAGCTAAACTGCAGCCGAATCCATGCAATAGTTTCGGAGATATCGGCGTTTGAATGCAAATTATTAGCGCCGCGGCGAAATTACTCCGTCTTACCCATATTTTTCAATTTGTTGATAACGAAAATCCTCCATGCGGTAGTTCTGATGGCAGAAACGGGAGGAGGGTTGCAGAGACTACTAGAGGAAGCAACGAGATTCGGGGAGGAACTTGAAGTAAGATTTAGTAAAGAAAAGAGCCAGGTGATGAAAATGAATGGAGAGCTTCAAGAAGAAGAGGAATGGACACTGGAAGGAAACAGAATGAAGAAGACAAGGGAGTATAAATATCTGGGGGTAACGATCACGGAGAAAGGGTTTGAGAAGGCGAAAAGTGAAAAGGTGGGACAAATGCAACAATGGAATGGAAGACTATGGAGCGCGACAAGGCTAAGAGCGAATAGCTATGAAATAGTGCGAGGGCTGTGGAAAGGATTGGGAGTACCTGCAATAATGTACGGCTTAGAGGCGGTAGAAACAACAGAGGCGGAAACGAAGAAATTAGAAACGATACAGAATAAAATCGGGAGGACAGGATTGGGGGCAAATAAATACGTAGCTCAAGAAGCAATCCGAGGGGAGATGGGGTGGAGTACGTTTGAGGAAAGGATTGGGAAAGCGAAAGGGAAGTATAAAGTGAGACTAGAGGGGATGGAGGAAGATAGGTGGCCGGGAAGGTATACAGATGGGCGAGCGAGCATAGTAAATGGAACAGAGAGAGCAAAAAAAGATTGGGGAGGATAAATATAAAACAGGACCGGTGGGGGGGGAATTTAGAAAAACAGATGAGAGATGGGAGAGGGTCATACTAGAGAATGGGAGGGGATGTGTCAGAGAGATAGAGAAGGGGAATAAGAAGATGGAGGGAGGGGGTAGAAAATAAAGCCACGCTGGCATATTATAGAGAAGGAAAAACCAGCTAGAGAACTGTACTATGATGGGGGATGGGGATCGAAACTCCTATTTAAAGCAAGAACAGGATCGCTAGAAACAAATGAGAACAAGGAGATGGAATGGAGTGGGACCGCACTGCAGTCAATGTGAAATGGGAGGGGATCCAATAGTGGAGGATGTAGAACACATAGTAACCGAGTGTACAAGATATAATGAGGAGAGAGAGGAGTTGGAGAGGTACATGAGGAATAGAGTTGGGGAGAGGGGGTGGGAGGAGATTAAGCAGAGGGAAGATAGAGGGGTAGGGGCACTATTGGGGTTAACACAGGAGATGGAAACACAAGACATGGAGATGATGAAGATATGGAGAAAATGTGGAGGAAGAGAAATGAGTGAGGGGGGGGGGGGGGGGGGGGGAGCGGAGTGTGAGGGGGGGGGGGGGAGCGGAGGTGAGGGGGGGGGGGGAGGGAGCGGAGGTGAGGGGGGGGGGGGGGGAACGGAGGTGAGGGGGAGGGGGGAGGAAGTGAGGGGGGGGGGGGGGGAGGTTTATACAGACAAAACAAAAACTGTCTCTTAAACTATCCTTCTACTCTAAACTTTCCCTCCTACTAACGTTTCTGAGCCAGTACCGATACAAAGGTCAGCCCTGCGGATCTGCACGGTCTGCGGGCGGGTTCAAAAGAAGAAGAAGAAGGACTAGGCCCTATATGGAGAAAAATATAGCGAATCTATTGGTGCCTATTTTGTCTAATAAATTGTTTCTAATAAGGCGGATGTAGTGTCCTTGAAGATTATCGAACTTTGAGTATAACTAAATAAGTTGGTCACCAATTATTTTGCAATATTTGAACACACATATGGATTTTATATGCTCTAAACATAATATGAAAATGTGTTTTAAGCCTCGGCAAAACCTAATAAAAATATATGGTACTAAAATGGAATTTTGTCGAAACATGGTTGTCAATACCTTCCTATAGACGGCATCGATTCGTACACGCTATTTTCACCTATCTCCCGAGGTCTGTCTACCAGCTTTTTAGTCTACTCCACCTGCCCATCTCTATCGATAGGTTGGGTTGTTTTGTTAGGTTAATATACTAGGTTTCAGAAACAAGATTCGTAGTTGCGGTAGTATTTACGGTATCTGGACACTTCGAGCGAATTCATATTCGAGCGGAGGCGCATTTAGGTTAGGTTAGGTTAGGTTAGGTTAAGTTAGGTGAGGTAAGGTTAGGTTAGGTTAGGTTAGGTTAGGTTAAGTTAGGTTAGGTAAGGGTTAAGTTAGTTTAGAATAGGTTAAGTTATGTTAGGTTAGGTTAAGTTAGGTTGGATTGAAGTTCCTCGCATTCGTATTTACAGATACGGCCGAATACCGGTAGGCTACTAAATGGGCGCCGGCCCAACCGCCATGTTGTATCCCACGTAGGCCTACTAGGTACTACGAACACATTGTAGGCGTTAGGTGTGGATTAGGTTTGTATCTAATGTACTAGGTCTATGTTACTGGATATTTATGATTTAAACAAGTGCTACGTTTTCGATAAATCTGGTTATATGGCTTTGCAATTAGGGAAATCATGAGCCGATTTCCGACATGTAGTTAGTCTTTTTCGATTCTCAAAATACGATCAAAGTTTTGCCAAAAATTGGCTCGGGTTTTCCAAAATTATGCTTTTTGGGGTTTGCAATTTAGGGAAACATGAGCCAAAATTCTAAATTAGGTTACTGTAATTTGTTTACTCTTAAAATTCGCAAAATCCGAGCCAAGTTTTGCCAAAACTTTGCTCGGGTTTTCCAAAATTCGGGTTTTATGCCTTTGCAATTTCGGGAAACCTGAGCCAAATTTCTAAATGAAGTTACTGTCATTTTGTTGTCTACAAACTCTCAAAATCCGAGCCAGCTTTGGCCAAAACTTGGCTCGGGTTTTCGAAATATTTGGTTTTAGGCCTTAGAAATACCTTAAAACCCGAGCCAAGTTTTGCTAAAATACGTTTTAATCGCCGTTTTACGCATTTAACCCCTCATTTTCCCTGTACTTCATAGCCCTCCCCACTATCGGGCGGCGTGTCTTAAGATCTTTGTATAATGGGGAAAACGGTTTCGCCGAGGGTTGCAATTATTTCCAAACACTATATATTGATGAAAACTAACAGGGAAAAATAAAAAAATCCATGGGAAAATTGGTGACCATCTTATTTAGTTTTTCCGAACTTTGTTACCTACTGTATATTGTTGCTCTCCTGTATAATTACCAAATTTTCTGAGAGAAAATGGGAGGGTTTAGGTGGGGTATGGGAACAACGAGGGAAGGAGGTGTAGGGGATAGCCTACCTCTCCACCGTGTAGTGCTACTAACGCCTTAGTCCAGGGAAAAGGAAACAAATTATTCCCGACGACATTCCACGTTTATCGTTAAGTAGGGTCTTGGGTGGGTGTTTTTATAAGCTTGATGGAGGTCTACGGAGGAAACTAAAAAACATAGGAGAGATACATAAACGAGCAAATAAATACACCCATCCCCCCTTAACATAAACGAGCAAATAAATACACCCATCCCCCCTTAACATAAACGAGCAAATAAATACGCCCATCGGGGGCCCCCTTAACATAAACGAGCAAATAAATACACCCATCCCCCCTTAACATAAACGAGCAAATAAATACGCCCATTCCCCCTTAACATAAACGAGCAAATAAATACGCCCATCCCCCCTTAACATAAACGAGCAAATAAATACGCCCATCCCCCCTTAACATAAATGAGCAAATAAATACACCCATCCCCCCTTAACATAAACGAGCAAATAAATACACCCATCCCCCCTTAACATAAACGAGCAAATAAATACGCCCATCCCCCCTTAACATAAATGAGCAAATAAATACACCCATCCCCCCTTAACATAAACGAGCAAATAAATACGCCCATCCACCCTTAACATAAACGAGCAAATAAATACACCCATCCCCCCTTAACATAAACGAGCAAATAAATACGCCCAACACCCCTTAACATAAACGAGCAAATAAATACGCCCATCCCCCTTAACATCAACGAACATAAAAATAATTCGCCATCCCCCCTTAAAAACGAGCAAATAAATACACCCATCCCCCCCTTAACATAAATGAGCAAATAAATACGCCCATCCTCCCTTAACATAAACGAGCAAATAAATACGCCCATCCACCCTTAACATAAATGAGCAAATAAATACGCCCATCCTCCCTTAACATAAACGAGCAAATAAATACACCCATCCCCCCTTAACATAAACGAGCAAATAAATACGCCCATCCCCCCTTAACATAAACGAGCAAATAAATACGCCCATCCCCCCTTAACATAAATGAGCAAATAAATACGCCCATCCCCCCTTAACATAAACGAGCAAATAAATACGCCCATCCCCCCTTAACATAAATGAGCAAATAAATACGCCCATCCACCCTTAACATAAATGAACAAATAAATACACCCATCCCCCCTTAACATAAACGAGCAAATAAATACACCCATCCCCCCTTAACATAAATGAGCAAATAAATACACCCATCCCCCTTAACATAAACGAGCAAATAAATACGCCCATCCCCCCTTAACATAAACGAGCAAATAAATACGCCCATCCCGCCTTAACATAAACGAGCAAATAAATACACCCATCCCCCTTAACATAAACGAGCAAATAAATACGCCCATCCCCCCTTAACATAAACGAGCAAATAAATACGCCCATCCCCCCTTAACATAAACGAGCAAATAAATACGCCCATCCCCCCTTAACATAAATGAGCAAATAAATACGCCCATCCCCCCTTAACATAAACGAGCAAATAAATACGCCCATCCCCCCTTAACATAAATGAGCAAATAAATACGCCCATCCCCCTTAACATAAACGAGCAAATAAATACACCCATCCCCCTTAACATAAACGAGCAAATAAATACGCCCATCCCCCCTTAACATAAACGAGCAATAAATACGCCCATCCCCCCTTAACATAAATGAGCAAATAAATACGCCCATCCCCCCTTAACATAAACGAGCAAATAAATACGCCCATCCCCCCTTAACATAAATGAGCAAATAAATGAGCAAATAAATACGCCCATCCCCCCTTAACATAAACGAGCAAATAAATACGCCCATCCCCCCTTAACATAAACGAGCAAATAAATACGCCCATCCCCCCTTAAACACGACTTCCAAACCATACATTAGGTAGATATAATTATGTCCGCAATAAACAATAAATAAATAAATAATACATACCGGTAGTATAAATAGTAATAAGAGAGAGGTGGAAGGATGGAGTTGAGAAGTATATGTGTGAAAGTGGTGTTGGATGGGAGGAGGGGCTGAGGGGGACAGAGGTGCGTGGGGGCCGTTCATTTGTGGCCATCCCAGGCATCCCTTTCAGGATCATGACGTCTGGCATTAGATAGATAGATAGATAGATAGATAGGTGGATGGATGGATGGATGGATGGATGGATGGATGGATGGATAGATAGATAGGTAGGTGGGTAGGTGGGTGGTGGGTGGGGTGGGTGGGTGGGTGGGTGGATAGATATAGATATGATAAATAGATAAATTATACGGTAATAGTAATAAGCAACCTACCGTCCAATCAGCTGGTCTCCATAGCCTCGTTCGCCCTTCAGTCACGCCAGGAGGATCGGTAGTTTGCGCACACTTCCGTAATTTTCCTCACTTTGAACGTCATATATAGGCTACCGGTACTTGAATACAAGTGTTCGTACGGTAGCGATTTATTGTATAGTCATTAAATTGAGGTAAAGAATATCCCGATCACTCCCACGATCGGCAGGGTGAATTAGTTCAGTGGAAATATATACGGTTTTCACTTCCATTAACACAAGTGGTATATAATAAAGTGTCACGTAGTTTTAAAGTATCTCTTAAAAGGCACTTGAGGCGATTATAAAGTCTGATATAATAACTTTCAAGATCCGATAACAGGCCTACCGTACTTTGTTTCTGTTATGAGACGGAGGTTAATGGTCTTTACCCTTATAATGCCCACAGAGCCTTCCCAAGCTGCATGCAATCGTCTAATGATAGCCATAATACACGGTCGAATAGCTTAATAAATGAACACACCACACACCACCACCACCACCACACCCTTCACACGCGAGAGACACGAGGCGACTAAGAGGTCTAGGAGCAGTGTTGTCAATTTAGCTATTTTGCCGACTTCGATCTAGACTCCTAGAGGCACCTTTTTACATTTAGCTACATACATTTTAGCGTTATTCTGTAGATTTGAATCATTTTGGAGCGATATTGTAGAGATTGTGGCATTATTCTAGTGATATTTTGTAGATTTGAACCCTTTTGGAGCGATATTGTAGAGATTGGGCTTTTATTCTAGCGATTGTCGACATTTACTAACTATCTAGCAGACTTGATTTGGTAACCCTGTCGACTAGGTGATGGACAAAGGAGAGAGGTGGCGCTATCTGGTGAGGTACTCGGTCTCCAGTTTGTTTACCTATATAGAATGGGGGAATGGCCAATTAGAGAAAACGGCGTGTGTTGATTCTACTTCTTATTCTCTCTCTCTCTCTCTCCGTAAAAAATGGAAGTACGTTCAGCTATAGAGAATCGCTTTCATCAACAGCTGGGACGCACACACACACACTCGCTCTCTCTCTCTCTCCCGCACTCTCCTTCTCTCTCTCTCTCTCTCTCTAATCTAAGCCATAACTCCTGACCCAATATGAACCACCAAACGATCAAGCTCGGCCATATGGAGCGTATGGAAAGCGAGAGAATGACTAAGAGGGTGTACGAGAGCGAGGTGGAGGGACAGAGAGGGAGAAGTAGACCGAAGGAGAGGTGGAAGGATGGAGTGAGGAAGTATATGAACGAAGGCGGTGCTGGTTCATAATAATAATAATAATATTTATTCAGTTAGCAATTTACAGAGTTGGTACCACATAGTATGTTATAAATATGACATGTACCAGCCTTGCATAATTTCAACTAAGGATAGCCCAATAAGGCCGTTAGGCGTATTTCCATTGGGGTCCTTGTGGGATTAGGTTAGCTGGGGAAAAATGGGGAGGATAAAGAAATGGATACTTTAGAGAAAGTATTTCTAGGGAGTTATATTAAGATACTGTACCTTACATCCTATAGTAAATATCAGTAATGGGTTGGGGGGAGGGGCGTCGACTGACTGGGGACAGAGGTGCATGGGGGCGGTTCGTTCGTGGCCACCCCTTCGGGGATCAAGGCGTCAGGCAATAGATAGATAGAGACGATCAAGCTCCTAAATGTAAGGCTTCAAACGATCTCAACCAACCCTTTGAACACCCACAGATCCTTCCTAAGCTGCATAGCCTACTATCGTCTAAATAGGCTATAGCTAGAATACAATATAAAACACGTCGCTGGTACTCAAAGGGTTAAGGGGGTGGTGCTTGTTTTGTTTTATCTATAATTACATGTATTCATTTATTCTTTAGTTTCCTCGCTAGACCTCCATCAAGCTTAGAAAAACACCCCCTTCTTAAACTGCACAAAATCGTCTAAATATAGCTAGAATAAAATGGAACCGACGGTACAGAAGGGGTTAATGTGTTTACCTAATATTTAACCCCTTCTTTACCGGCGACGTATTTTGGGTTTTATGGTAGCTATTTGTAAACGATTGTGTGCAGTTTAAGAAGGATCTGTGGTAGTGAAAAGAGTTATATAAGGGAAATTATTCCAAGTCTTAATTTCTGGAGGCCCTTTCTAAACTGAATAATTTCGTCTAAATAGTAGCCAGCTTAAATGGAGATGGTTCACATTTTGGGCGATTTTGGCATGTATTCATTATTTTTCTAGTATAAAGGGTTAAGAGAGATACTTAGAACCTGTTAATTGCTGGCATAGGGTGAGTAAGTGTAGGAAAATGTATATATATTTCACTCGATATGAAGAAATGAAGCTTAGATATGGCTGATACCAATTATTGATCAACACATAGGCTACTTGGTGCCGCGACATGACTTATTAGCGCGACTGTACACAGGAGCAACTGTATATTATGTTGTTGTTGTTGTTGTTTTTCCTCAAGCTGCCTGGCCGAACAGCCCCAAGGCCCCGAGCAAGGCCAAGGCCGTAACCGAGCGCCCCCACAGAACCCTCCCTGCCGACCACAATAAAGCCTGGGTGACCGAAGCCACTCCATGGCGGGGAGCTGAGGAGGGTGCGGAAACGCCCGGGAAACCAAAGCCCCACCCAGGGCCCTGTGCCCCTCAGCAATTATGAAGAGAAAGTTGAGGGGCAAAGGAAAGATGTGACGCTTTGGCTTCCAATCTTGGTAGATTAGGTCAATCCACGCAAGAGACGCCGTCACTTGAGATCTAGAAAATATATAAGTAAAAGGAACAGTCAGAGTAAGCTATGGGTATGGCAGAGATCGCTCAGTTCTCACTCTGATAGACCAGCCCATCACCACATGACTAGAACCCAATCCTCTCAGCATCAGCTAGGAAAGGCCCTAGAAAGCCGCCTTTGGCGGGGGGATAGCTCCCCTATTTCAACCCTTTTCGGGGTTGGGCACCCGCCCATTATTATAGGTTATTAGTAGGTTATTGTAGGTTATTATAGTCTCTCCTTTTGGGACCTCTCAAAAGTCTACCTAGTGCAAATTTCAATGTAGGTAGGCTACTGCTTGCCAAACAGAGCCATCGGGTGTGAGGAGAGAGAGAGAGAGGTAGATAGATAGATAGATAGATAGAGAGGGAGGGATATATTACGCAGTGTTACATAGATACAAAGACTACACAGACCTTGGGGCCCCATACTAGACTGCCCATCTTTCTCTCGCTGCCCGGGAATCGAACCCGGGAACTTTCGGTTTCGAGCAGAACGCACTAACTGTTACACCTTATAGAAAACAAAACAAAATAATATGAACAACTATGCAAAAGAAGATTATTGATGTAAAACAGACGGTAATTGACCACTGGCGAGTTTCAGGCTATAAGGAAGTTAGTGCTGTAAAAATCGATGTATATGTATGTATGTATGTATGTATATACTCAGGCACATACCCCATAGCTGGGGGTGGCCGACACGAGACAGAGCCCGAACAGAAACATTTTAAATTCCTATTCTCAGGGTCTGGGACCACTTTCGCGCTCCCTTGCCCTTCTCTGTCTCGTCAAGTAGGAGAATTATACAAGGGGAGGATTCCTAGCCTCCCGCCCAGAAATACAATAATATAATAGATGTTTAATGGATAAAACAAATGTTGAATTTAGTTGTATGTATTTATTAATGGACTACAACCGCATTATAGCTGGTAATAATAATAATAATAATAATAATAGTTCTTAAAGCTAGCGCATGCTAAGCTAGCTAAGGATAGCTCAATAAGGCCGATTAGGCGTATTTCCATTGGGGTCCTGTACTACTACCCCATCCCTTTGCTCATGAGGGATGGTAACGACTCAGTGCTTGTGAAAAATCTTTAATGCGCCCGAGCGTGGGCGCGAACCCGGGCCTTCTGGGTGGAAGTCCGAGACGCTAGTCACTACACCAAGCGAGCCGCTAAATATCAATGTCTACAACTCCAACTTCCTTATAGCCTGAAACTCGCAAGTGGTTAATTGTTTGAATGTCTGTGAAGCAAGCAAATTCCATGACAAAGAAAGTAGAAAGACAAAAGACCAGTAAGATTAAGGGGGGGGGGGGAGTCACTGGCTTTTTTTTTTATCTTTCTCTCCTTTTCTCTCTTTCCCTGGCTTGTATCCATTCGGCCCCATTTAGCCAACTGTTTTAAGACTGGTATCCCCATCCAGGTGTCGATCTCTTCCTGGCGAGCGATAGCGAGCCAGCATTGTATGGAGAAATCCTCCGGCTTTGCCTGAGAAATTTTTCTATCGAAAAATTTACAAATTTAGCTTGCTGTCAAAACAAAATATATATATATATGCTGGCTCGCTACCGCTCGCCAGGAAAATATTGACACCTGGATGGGGGTAAACGTCTTAAAACAGTAGGCTGAATGGGGCCGAATGGATACAAGCCAAAGAGAGAGGGAGAGAAAGAGCTAAAAAACCGAGGTGGCTCCCTTAATGGGAAATGGGCCGGTTTTCTGGTCCCCCTTCTCCCTCGTGTTTAGTCCCATTACTGAAGAGGTTAATATTTGAAGCTGCCAGACTACAATTGCAGACTTGCGAGTTTCGTTCTATAAGAAAGTTGGAGCCGTAGACAACGATATTTAGCAGAATTACCAGCTAAAACACGGTCGTAGTAGGCCTACATTCTTATATACATGAAACCCAATTCAACATACCATTTATCCATCACAAACCTACATTATTATTGTATGTACAGCATGTTTAATATCGATGTTTACGGCTCCAACTTCCTTACAGCCTGAAACTCCCAAGTGGTCAATTGCTGGTAAAACTTGCCGGAAAAATAGCTTGTTTGACACCGCCTTTACTAACCAACACAAACAAGGGGGTGAAGGATTATTGATCATTAATTATCCATACCACTTTTTTCTAGTATTTTGAAAAAATTTCATAATAATGATTCCCCTACTAAAAAACAGCTTTTAAGGGGGGAAGACCTGTTCTTTTGCTCTCCCTTTCTCTCTCTCTCTGGCTTGTATCCATTCGGCCCCATTCAGCCTACTGTTTTAAGACATTAATCCCCATCCAGGTGTTGATTTCTTCCTGGCGAGCGATAGCGAGCCAGCATTGTATGGAGATATCCGGCTTCGCCGGACAACTTTTTCTATCGAAAAAATGTACAAATTTAGCCTGCTGTCAAAAATCATATTATTAAATATGCTGGCTCCCTACCGCTCGCCAGGAATTTGTTTATTCATAGATGGGGATAAACGTCTTAAAACAGTAGGCTGAATGGGGCCGAATGGATACAACCCAAAGACAGAGAGAAAGCGAGAGCGAGAAAAAAACGAGGTGGGCCCCCTTAACCCTTTTCACTGCGATGGGCTCGTTGTAATTCTATCCTGGCTACCATCAGAATATTTTACAAGTTGAGGAAGGGTCTCTGCTCTGTAAAGATTGTGGGTTTAACCCTTCCAGCCCGGGTGTCATTTTAAAATGACACCAAAAAAAAAGGGCCGGAACCCGGGTGTCATTTTAAAATCCTTGTGCTTGAAAGCGTGCTTCAAAATTCGCGCGGCCAATTTTTGCATGGTAGGAGCGACCGCAGCGCCACCAAGCCTCAACTACTAGTGTTATCAGTTTGTACGTGGCCGCCATAGCGAGTAATACTGAAAAAAAAAATTCCGACGTGTCCGATTCGCTGCAACCTCCCGCGGGCCCCAGTGCTACCCCGCTCGCAACTTCAACACCTGTTGCAACCGAGAAGAGAGCTCAACAAAAGAAAGTTAAGCGTTTGTTGAGTGATAGCGCTATACAGCGACAACTTTTTGATAGTGATGAAGAGAGCAGTGGCGAAAGCTTGGTGGACAAGGTACAATTAATAAGTGAAAGTGAAGAAGACGATTTCGTGGGCTTTG
Source organism: Paralithodes platypus (assembly GCA_032716605.1). Classification (NCBI taxonomy): domain Eukaryota; kingdom Metazoa; phylum Arthropoda; class Malacostraca; order Decapoda; family Lithodidae; genus Paralithodes; species Paralithodes platypus. The sequence goes on along the minus strand of CM064542.1, from coordinate 127,474 downwards.
GAGACGACGATAATGTCGATTTATTTGAGGGGGGAGACAGTAGTGATGATCCTGATGTGGAAGTGTTTCAGGAAGGTGCCATTGAGCTTCCCAGTGTGCTAGAACCTAGGCCTACCCCCTCGCCATCTTTGCTAGGTCAGCCTAGGCCTAGCCCTAGCCCTAGCTCAGGACCTTCCCGTACGCCCTTGAAAGTGGGCAAATATTTCTACAAACAATCATTGGTCAAAAGTGCAGCTAAAAAGCACGCAGGGCAGCCGCAGAAAAGCATAGGGTAGCTGAAGATAGCGATAATGATGCCGACCCTGGCCTAGCAACCACCCGCATTCCATTGTCTCGACGCCTTGACACGGGACGCCGCGTGGGTCACCCACAGCCCTCGCCTTCATCTCTCGTTCAGGATGACCAAAGGGCCTCTTCAAGTGGTATTGGTGATGTGCCACAGGCCTCAACACACCGCAGAGCATTATTTGCTGCTGAAAAGCCCTCGGCTCGCCGCAAAAGGAGCCCAACTCCCGAGGCCTCTGCTCCCATTCTTGAAGCTCCCGCAGCCTCCCGCGCCCCACACCGCCGACGCCCGGTCACTTCTTCACCAGAATTGTCTCCTGAAGAGGATGCTGACGACCCCAACATTGCCCCAGATGACCTGACGTCGCCTGAGGAGGAACAGGAAGAGGAAGTGCCGACAAAACGAGCGAGAGGGCGAGGTCGTGGACGTGGTCAGCCTGCCGACGCCGCTGCCCCTGGGCCTGGGCCTGGGCGTGGGCGTGCAGGGCGTCCGTGTGGCCAAGGGCGTGTGCCAGGGCGTCCAGGGCGTGTGCCTGCTGCAGCACGACCTCGAGCATCAGCATCCGACCTGTTTGTGTGGACAGATGGAGCTGATTTTGAGCCAGATTGTCCTGCCTTTGACGAGGTACAGATGGGTTTTTGGGGTGTCACCAGCATATCCCTGTGGCCCAGATGCTACCCCCAGTGAACTTTTCTGTGGCTTCTATGACAATGAAGTCATGGAATACCTCATCAAAGAGACAAATCACCACCATGCTATATGTGCCAACTTTCTTGGGAGGAAGACCAGTGCCAAGATGGTGGCATGGAGAGCTCTCACTGTGGCAGAACTATATGTGTTCTTGGCACTCACAATGCTGATGACACATATAAGGAAGCACGTTCTGGCTGACTACTGGATCACTGGCGACATCATAACGACTCCATCATTTGGCAAATACATGTCCAGGGACAGGTACTTCGACATCCTCTCCTATCTCCACCTGACAAACAACATGGCAGTCCACCTTCCCGACTCATTATGGAAGATCAGGAAGCTGTATGACATGATACGTCATCGGTTCACCACCTACCTGATTCCTTTCCAGAAGATGTGCCTCGACGAGTCTCTGGTCCTGTTCCGTGGTAGGCTGCACTTCCGACAGTATATCCCGTCCAAGAGACACCGCTTCGGCATCAAGCTCTTCGTCCTCTGCGACTGCTTGACGGGGTATGTGCTGGACTTTATAGTCTACAGCGGCAAGGCTGGAGAAGTTGTGACTGACCCTCTCATTGGTTTTGGTGGCGCTGTAGTGAAGAAGATGATGGAGAGGCACTTCAATAAAAATCACATCCTCTACACAGATAATTATTACACGTCGCCTCTCCTGACCAAGTACCTCCATGACCGCAAGACCGGAACTGTCGGCACAGTCAAGGGCAAAAGGAAGGGCATGCCAGGCTACCCAACCAAGACGAAGAAGGCGGACATCTTCCACAAGAAGAGTGGCCCCATCCTCTCCATCCACTGGCATGACCAGCGCAAGGTCAACCTCCTCACCACATGCCACAAGGCCCAGATGGTCGCCACAGGGAAGGTGGACCGAACAACCAAGAACCCCGTCTAAAAACCAGCTGCTGTCCTGGATTATAACATCAATATGCGCCTCGTCGACAAGTCCGACATGCAGATGGGCTTCATCGACTGCCTGCGAACATCTTGCAGGTGGTACAAGAAGTTTATCCTGCATACGGTAGATATGTCGGTCCTCAATGCCTACAACATCTACCGTCTGAGGACTCCAGGAGCCAAGAAGTACAAGTCCCTGCGGAAGTTCCACAAGCAGGTGCTACTTGAGCTTCTGGCTAAACATGCGGGTACACCAGGCAGGCCAATACAAGGACCAGGCCAGCTTGACAGAACGGGGTGTGCTGAATTCTTCAGGAAGCACCAGCTCAACACCCTTCCTTTCAAAGCACCAGGTAGTAACGCTAGGAGTCAGAAGAGGTGCCATGTGTGCAGCCACACAACTCGCAAACCCCGCAAACCAACAAAAACCACTTGGGAATGCCTCGAGTGTCAAGTTGGACTGTGTGCTGGCACCTGCTTCAACGACTTCCACACTCTAACAAACTTTTGAAGTGGAAGTGACAACAGTGAAAGTGACACTTAAATGTAGGCAAAGAATAATAATATAACTAAGTATATGTGAAAAGGACACATAAGTAATAATAAGTGCCTTCAATAACAATATGAACAAGTGAAAGGTCCTTGATGAACAAGGTCCTGATGTGGCGGCGTCTACGCCGTGGGACCACCTCCCGGAGCTGCCAACCGCGGATGGCTGCCGACCCTCCACGGCCGGAGACAAGATCAATCGACCAGTGGAGGACAACCGGATGCCGGCCGCGGGGAGCAGTTTCGGGAGCCAAACCGTCACAACTATCCCCTGCCCCCCCCCTGGGGGCACGGGTCCTTGGAGTGGCTTCGGTCGCGCCGGGAATTTCCACACCTCTCACACCACACACACACATCACACAGTTTTTCCTACACCGAGAAATGACTCTCCGGCTGTCATTTCTCGAAGACTTCTTCTAGCCGGAGACATTGAGAGCAACCCAGGACCCACGTACACATACATATGTCCAACTTGCTCAAAACCCATCACTTCGAGTCGCCACACTAAGGGTTCAGTTCTCTGCAATTCATGCAGGAACTGGACCCACTTCACCTGTACAACACTTGCCTCCAAGAAACACTACAAGAACACCTGGACCTGTTCCTCATGCCCCTCCCTCTCCCAGTCAAATCCCTCGCCTAAAACCCGTCCACCTCTCCTCCCCAACCCACCTAGCCTTCCCATATCATCCACTCCCCCCCCTAAAACCCGTCCACCTCTCCTCCCTAACCCACCTAACCTTCCCATACTATCCACATCCTCAACTCAACACACCACACCCCATCCTAATCCATTCCAACCCCCATCTCCTGCTCCCCAATCCCACCTCACCCATCCCAACCTCCAGCCCCTCCCTCACCCCCACCCCATCCTCGTGCAGCAGCACCCAACATACATCGCGCACATAACATTAACATTCTCCAATTGAACATAGATGGCATTAACACAAAGAAACACGAACTCTCACACTTCATCAAACAACACAACATACACATTGCCATCTTACAAGAAACAAAACTCCGCACATCACAAAAAACACCCACATTTCATCATTTCACCACCATCAGACAAGACCGGGCTGTCGGCGGGGGCGGTGGACTCATCACCCTGGTACACAATGAAATATCATACATAGTAACCAGTGTACAAACCAAATCCCTCCTCCCCCCAAATGATAACACAACAGAAATACAATCAATTAAAATACGCACTGGCAACAAATCCAACATAACCATCATAAACACATACATCCCTCCCCAAACATCCCCTACAGTACCAAATGAATACAGACCACACTTACAACACATCACAAACACCCACACATCATCCTGGGTGGTGACTTCAACGCCAAGACGTCGGCCTGGTTTGTCGACAACCCCGACACAGACAGAGGGCTGGTACTACAAAACCAAACAGATAACCTCATCATCCTTAACGACATCCATCAACATACCCATATTCCTCACCAAGCCCTCTATAACCCATCATCTCCAGACATCACCTTTTGCTCCCCAGAACTCGCCCCCACAACATCCTGGAGGGTGGTCAGAACCTTAGGCTCTGACCACCTCCCGATCATTATCACCACCAAAACCAGACTCACCCCAGCTAGCCACAAACACACATACACCAATTATAAAAGAGCTAACTGGGAAGCATTTACAAATGAGACAGAACAACACTTCACAACTCTAAACAGTACACCCATCACTAACATCAACAATGCTGTACACATACTCAATAAAACTATCCAAAACGCTGACAAGAAACACATTCCAAGAGGTAACAGAAAAAGACACAACCCCAACTTCACACCAGAAATTCAAAACCTCATCAGACAACGCGACACACTGAAACACTCCCCAGCACCCCACACACAAGACATCACACAACAAATTCAAGCACTCAACACCCAAACTAACAACAAAATACAAGAACAACAAAAACTAAATTGGAATAACTTCCTACAAACACTTGATCACAAAACAAACCCCAAAAAACTCTACAAAACACTAAACAGCATCACACTTTCCAACAGCAACACAACACAATCACATGCTGCAATCACAACAACAGACTCTACTCCTTCATGTAAACAACAAGCAAACACTCTCATCAATCACTTCTCACATGTCAGCCACCTAAAACCTCACAAAGACGACCGACGTGTCATCCGACGTAAGAGACAATTTCCCACAGACCCTGACTATACACCCTTCACCAATCACCAGACAAAGCATATCATCAACAATCTCAAGCACTCACCCGCCTGTGGCCTAGACAACATAAGCAACATACACCTCAGACACCTGGGACCACAAGGCATACAAACACTCACTAACATATCAAACTACAGCTATTCACACAACACAATACCAGACATTTGGAAGCATGGTATCATCATCACATTCCCCAAACCCAACAAAGACCCCACGCTACCCTCCTCGCACCGCCCATCACACTCCTTTGCTCCCCCTCCAAAGTCATGGAACGCTTAGTATTACAACTAATTACACCCGACCTACCCCTAGCTCCAACACAACATGGCTTTAGGCCACTGCACTCCACAAACACTCTTCTCACAGACCTTACACAAAGAGCTTTTGACGGCATCAACTCAGCTAGACCACCACACAGATCACTATTAGCCACACTCGACATTAGTAAAGCCTTCGATGCCATCCCACGCCACAACCTAACAAACAAAATCTACAACACAAACATGCACAACAACACAAAAAGGTGGCTGGCCAACTTCCTAGCAGGCAGATGTGCACACGTATCTTTTGCCGGTCAGTCATCTAAAATCAGAAACTTTCCAAACGGAGTCCCACAAGGATCCGTCCTATCGCCCGCACTCTTCAATCTGTACATGCACGATATAACTACACCCAATACTCCCCAAATAAACTTAGCCTCCTATGCAGATGACATAACACTCACATGCACACACCATGACCCAAGAAGAGCAACAGATCTCCTTCAACCCTATCTCAACACACTACATGGCTGGTGCACTACAAACAGACTTAATCTAGCCCCAGCCAAATCCACCGCAACCCTGCTCACAAGCTGGACAGGTGAACACGAATACATCCCTCAACTCACCATAAACAACACACCCCTAACACATACACACACACCCAAAATCCTAGGAGTAACATATGATACTCATATGACATTCAAACAGCACACCACAAACATTAAAAAGAAACTGACACCCAGACTTAACGCCCTCAGGTCACTTGCTCACACAAAATTTGGACACAACAAAGAAACTACCACCACAGTATATAAACAATACATAAGATCAGTAATGGAATACGCAAGCCCAGCCTGGGCTTCTAACCTAGCTGAAACACATCATAAGACCTTACAGACTATTCAAAACAAAGCCCTGAAGATCATTACAGGCTGCACAGCTACTACACCCACAGATCATCTACATCAAGAAACACAAATCCTCAAAGTCAAAGACCATCTGGACATGAGAGGCACTCAATTCCTGGCAGCAGCCTCCACGAACCAAGACCACCCACTAAACTACATGGCAACACACCCACAGACACCAAGAAATATCAAAACAACACCCAGCACACGGTATCACACACAATTATTGTCCTCTCTCCCTCCCTGCCCACCCCGAACCAACTTCCAGAAGCACATCCATACTCATATCTCTCGCCAATCCATCCACTCACTCACAGACAACACGCAGCTGCATGCACGACCTCCCGAAATCCATCCTTCCGAATCCTCCCTCCCTCGCGAGGACAGAGTCCACCTGGCCAGGCTGAGATGCGGACACCATCCAGCTCTCCTGAGCTATCAGAAGAGACTGGATGACTACGTTGTCGACGCCTGCCCGGGATGTAACACAGCACCCCATACCATTAAACACATCATAGAAGACTGCATTTCACACAACCACTTACGCCAACAACACAACCTACACTCAATGAGAGCTCTGTGGGAAAGCCCGATCGTGGCCATGGCCTTCCTCAGGGACTCGGGGCTGTTCGGCCAGGCAGCTTAGGGAACAACAACAACAACAACAACGTGAAAGTGACACTAAAATATATATTTCTAACAATAAATAAGTGAAAATGACACTCAATAAGCCTAGGCCAGTCAAAGTGACAGTATAATAATAATAAAACTAAGTATAAGTGAAAGAGACACACAAGTAATAATAAGTGCCTTCATAACAATATGAACAAGTGAAAGTGACACTAAAATATATATTTCTAACAATAAATAAGTGAAAATGACACTCAATAAGCCTAGGCCAGTCAAAGTGACAGTATAATAATGATAAAACTAAGTACTGTATAAGTGAAAGAGACACACACAAGTAATAATAAGTGCCTTCATAACAATATGAACAAGTGACAGTGACACTATATATATTATTAGCTTACCTAACAATACATAAAAGGGGAAATGACACTACCAATTATCAAAGTCCAGTGAAAGTGACACTAATAATCATAATAATAATAATAAAACGAAGTAATAAGTGACAGAGACACAAATAAGTTCATATAAATAACTTTATTGAGTGAAAATAACATAATAACTATAATAAATGACAGAATAACCAATAAAACACTATCAAATCGCTTCCCGGCATAATTGCGGGTGGAGCGACGAGTGCAACTGGGCGTCGTAGCCGGGGCCGCGGTTGAGTGTTCGGACGCGCCGAGGTAAATACGCGGAAAAAGTTACCTCCACTTCCATCACCATCACTCCGGAACCAGTTGAGCTAGAGAGCTCTACTCAACGCCATTCTACGCAGGAAGGTAAGGGGCTCATTTTTATATATGTTTGATTAAATAGGTAATATATTAAGCGAGATTAGCCTTAGTTTACTTTTGTTGATATTCGACCAGATCGCCTGGATACGAGCTCCGTCATTAGGAGAGCCTGCCCGGGCCAGGAGGGTTAAGGGGGAAGGGTAGGGTATACTTTTCGGTTGACTATTTCATATATTTATTATTCATTTAGTTTCCTCCCTAGACCTCCATCAAACTTTAAAAAACATCCATTAGATCACCCCTCTAGATTAATTTGTAAATTTTTCAGTAGAAAAATGTCCCGGCCGAAGGCCGACTCTTAGTAGACAGAGGTTTTGAGGCAAGTAAATTGTTACATAATTTTAATCTTTTTAAGGTCAATCATCTATCTATCTATCTATTGCCTGACGCCGTGATCCCCGAAGGGGTGGCCACGAACGAACCGCCCCCCTTCAGTCGACGCCCCTCCTCCCAACCAGCACCGCCTTCATCCATATACTTCCTCACTCCATCCTTCCACCTCTCTTTCGGTCTACCTCTCCCTCTTTGTCCTTCCACCTCGCTCTCGTACACCTTCTTAGTCATTCTCTCGCTTCCCATACGTTCCATATGGCCGAACCATCTCAAGGTGTTCCTTTTCACACTTTCCATCACATCTACCTCCACACCACTCCTCCTTCTTATACTTCCTCATTCGTCTGTCTATCCCTCCATGTAACTCTGCACGCACTTCTCAAGTAACTCATTTCCACCGCTCTCACTCTTGGTCCGAGTCTCTTCTCAAACGTCCACGCTTCACTTCCGTAAGTCAGTGTCGGGATTACCACACTGTCATGCAAGGACTTCTTCACTTCCATACTGACCACCCTATTTCTTGTTACTGCTTTCAGCGTTCCTACAACCCTCTTCCCCTGTTGCACCCTCTCCCGCACTTCTTCATCCCCATCTTTACTCGACACACTGCCCAGATACTTAAAAGAGCTGACGATCTCCATAGCCAGACCGTTCAACTTCACCTCACACTCTGTGACTTCACCCCTTTCGAAGACCATAACCTTGCTCTTCCCCGCATTTACCTTCACATTCCGTTTTTCGCACACTGTTCCAAACTCATTTACCAGACCCTGCAACTCACATTCATTATCACTCATCAGAACTGTATCATCAGCAAACAGCAGTATAGGCAGTTTCCACTAATTTCTCTCTCTTATCAGCGATACACCAACATCCACTGCTCTTCCTTGTATTTCTTTCATGACTCCATCCATATATACAGTACAGTAAACAACCACGGGGACATCACACACCCGTTTCAACCCAACATTCAGGTCAAAGAACTCGCTCTGCTCATTCTCCACACGTACTGCCGCCTTTGCACCCTCATACATGCTCTTCACTGCTTTCAGCAACTTGCCATCTACTCCGTATATTCTAAGTACCGGTACTTTCCACATGCCTTCTCTATCCACTCTGTCATAGGCCTTCTCCAAGTCCATAAAGGCAACATACACCTTTTGTTGCTTCTCCAGATATGTCTCCACAACACAATTCAGGGTAAAAATCTGATCTACACATCCTCTTCCCTTCCTAAAACTTCCCTGCTCCTCATCTATCCATTTCTCCGTTCTCACTCTCACTCTCTCAATGACTACCCTACTGTACACCTTCCCTACTACGCTTAATAGACCTATTCCTCGGTGGTTACCACACACACTCCTCTTTCCCCTTTGCCCTTATATAGGGGGACTATTATGTCAGTCTTCCCGTCATCAGGTGCACTCCCCTTCTCCCATGCTAGTTTGCACATTTTCCATACCCATTCGATCACTATCTCACCACCATACCTCAACATTTCCCCACACACTCCATCTGTTCCTGGTGCTTTCCTCAACTTCACTCTTTTCATGGCTTCCCACACTTCTGACCTGATTCCCACCTCCTCCTCCACTACTTCTCCTCTTCTCCCTCCCATACCCGATCCAACTATGTTTGCTGGCGCTTCATTCCTTACATTTAGCAACTCGTTGAAGTACTCCCTCCATCTTTCGACTCTCTCTTGCTTCTCGGCTAGCATTCTCCCATTCTTATCTTTCACACCCTTACTGTTTCCCTTGCTACCATGCCGCACCACTAGTACCACTTGAAGAGGCCCTTTGCTCATTGTGAGGGAGATGAAATAGAGGGCTGTAGGTGACCCACGCGGCGTCCCGGGTCAAGGCGTCGGGACAAAGAAATACGGGTGGTCGCTAGAGCAGAGTCGGCGTCATTGTTACTATCACTATCACTTTTGCCTTCCCTTGCTTCCTCTGCCGCCCTGCGTGCTTTTATGGCCGCACTTTTCACTAGTCTTCTTGTAGAAGTATTTGCCCACTTTCAAGGGCGTACAAGCAGGCAAGGGGGAAGTTCCCGGGGTAGGCCTAGGCTGACCAAGCAAAGATGGCGACGGGGTAGGCCTAGCCTCAAGCACAATAGGAAGTTCAATTTCACCTTCCTTCACCACTTCTATATCAGGGGACTCACTACTGTCTGCTCCCTCAAACAAATCGACATTATCATCACCCTCAAAGCCCACAAAATCATCATCTTCACTCTCACTAATGAATATTTCTTTGTCTATCAAGCTTTCGCCATTGCTTTCTTCATTCAAAATCGCCAAAAGTTCTCTCTCAATAGCACTATCACTCAATAAAAGTTTCACTTTCTTACGTTCAGGCTTTTTCTCGCTTGCAACAGGCGTCGACGTAGCTAGCGGGGTAGCTAGCGCCCCGCGCAGGAGGTTGTAGGGAATCGGACGTGTCGGAAGACATTTTTTCGCTATATCTCGCTATGGCGGGCACGTACGGACTGATAACAGTAATAGTTGAGGCTTGGTGGCGCTGCGATCGCCCCTGCAAAGGAAGTTTTCACCGCACGGAATTCAAAGCACGCTTTCAAGCATACGGATTTTAAAATTACACCCTCAGCCGTGGTGTCATTTTAAAATGACACCCGGGCAGGAAGGGTTAAGGGTTGAAATCAAAGACAAACCTCAAATTATGAATATCATTACTTGATAGACCACATAATATAATAATGATCAACAGCGCTACAAACAAAACCTTTCTCTCAATAATGCAATTTTTTTTATCAACTATGAACACCTTCTGTACCAGCAAAGTCTTATATTTTTATTCTAGCTATAATTAGATGATTATGCGCAGTTTCAGAAGGATTTGTGGTAGTAAAAAGGGTAGTAAAAAGGGTGTGAAAAGGAACAACTTGAGATGGTTCGGCCATATGGACGTATGGAAAGCGAGAGAATGACTAAGAGGGTGTACGAGAGCGAGGTGGAGGGACAGAGAGGGAGAGGTAGACCGAATGAGAGGTGGAAGGATGGAGTGAGGAAGTACATGAACGAAGGCGGTGCTGGTTGGGGGGAGGGGCGTCGACTGACTGGGGACAGAGGTGCATGGGGGCAGTTCGTTCGTGGCCACCCCTTCGGGGATCACGGCGTCAGGCAATAGATAGATAGATAGATAGAAAAAGGGTTAAGTGAGATAGTTCGAAGCCTTTTTATATTGATGGAGCCCAGTTGTAAACTGAATAAAATCGTCTAACAGTAGCCAGAATGAAGTTAACAGAACGGTGCAGGTACAGAAGGGATTACTTATCTCCTTAAAACAAAAATTATAATAACTTCAAAACTGGTAGCCTACAGGATATATAGTTTGGTCTTTGGTGATATACCCTCAATAAACCCATAATAAACATTTGGGAATAGCCTACTGGTACGGTGGCGCTAATAAGTCATGTCCCAGCTGTCATTACGTTTGGCTCGCTCTGTGCTGTATTAATGTCTGTCAGATGTTGAATAGGGTGGGTAAGTGTAGGAACATGTTTGTATATTTCACTCGATATGAAGAAATGAAGCTTAGCTATTGCTGATACCAATTATTGATCAAAACGTACTTGGTGCCGAGACGTGACTTATTAGCGCGATTGTACAGGATAGAGTTTGGTCTTGAGGCATACATTCCACATGATCAAAAATAAAGTAAAACCGGGTTCGTTGATGCTCGAGTCACCAAACTGGCCGCCACAGATGAAGGTGTCCGGTCTCTCTTAGTACGTTGGCCAAATAAGTCTTGTCTCCTCTGTCATTACGTTTTGCTCACCGTGTGCTGTATTTATGTTTGTCAGATGTTGAATAGGGTGTGTAAAGATCAAAACATGTTTGTATATCTCCCTCGAAATGATGAATTAATGCTTAGAATCTTAGATAGTGCTGATACCAATTATTGATCGAAATATACTTGGTTCCGCGACATCACTTATTTGGCCAACTGTACAAGGTCTCTAGTCTGGTCTGTAGGGGAGATGGGGAGTTTTATGGTCCCCCTTCTTCCGTGTGTTTAGCCCCATTAGTTTTCAGATTTCAAGACCTTCGCCCCATTAGTTTGGCGATTTTAAAACCTTTCGTCCCATTTCTCTATCAATATCAAGACCTTTCATGCCATTTAGGTGTACATTTTTTCCTGGTGACCAATAGCGAGCCTGTAATTTAAGAGAAACCAGTCTTCAGCCTGAAAATGTTTGTAAATTTGTTTACAAATTTATCTTGAAGGAGGGTCTAGGGAGTATTTTTTTATGCTTGATGAAGGTCTAGCGAGGAAACTAAAAAATAAATGTCACGAGCCGTAACATAGTCAGTAAAGCGTCAGCTGCTGATCAAAGGGTCGGGAGGTCAAACCCGCTCTGTCAAAATGTTATTGGTGGATGTCAAGCCAAGACAACTTGACCTAGCAATTTGTCACAAACGCCTAATGTTCATGGCCACCCCTTCACGGGAATTACGGCGTCTAGCAAAAAAATAAATAAAAAATAAATAAAATCTATCTATCTATCTATCTATTGCCAGACGCCTTACTCCCCTTAATGAGGGTGGCCATACTGGTGTAAAATTTAACTTTGTAGACCTAATAACAAACAAATCATGGTTATTAAAAGTTCTCAACCTTTGACGATGTTTTCCGACATTTTTTGTATTTGGTATCTTCGTCCCTTGTTGCACTGCGAGCCTCATATGGAAGTCAGAGGGTTAATAGACTACTTGCCAGTTTTAGGCTATAAGGAAGTTGGAGCTGTAGACAACGATATTAACCCCTCCACCCCGGAAGGGCTCTTGAACGCCCATAACAAACTCGGCCCGCGCAACCCGGAAGGGCTCTTGAACGCCCATTGCTTGCGTGAGTGCTTTCGAATGCCGCGCGTATATTTTTGGTGTCGTGGGAGGGTAGGTGGCGCCATCAGGCGTAAACTACGCCACAGCAACAGTATCTACCCCGACGCCATCATGGACAGTACGCCAAATAGTGATTCCGCTGTGTCCGATACCGTGCTTCCTACGACGCCCTTGCTAGTTCGTCGCGCCTTACCCCAACACCATCGCCTAAATGTGTTATCTCCCGGAGGTATTGAGACGACATTGAGACTATATGAGCGTGCTGATGCCAAGTATATTGTTGATGATATAGTCAGTGACGACTCCAGTAATTATAAGTCGAGTGATTATGGCCATGAGAGTGAGAAAGAAGAGCAATTCCTGGGATTTGCGAGAGAACATTACAGTGATGAGAGTGATGAAGGTGATGTACCAGTTGTTGAGGAAGCTGGTTTACCTAAAGACAGTGAACTTGAGAGAGTGAGTGAGTGGGAGAGTTCAAGGTCACTCACCAAATTTGCATAAGTGACACGACTCCAAGCCCTTCCCCAGGTAAATCGCCTTTCAAGCTACACTTGTATAAGCAGAAAATACTTGAGAAGGCGGCCGCGGCAGCTAGGGAACAAGCAAAAATACTTGATGAGGATGAGGCTGTGAGTGAGGGTCAGCGTGGTGACCCTTCTCGTCCGCCATTGTCTCCCTTATCTACCCACGCCACCCAAGATGACCCGGATGCCCCGCATTCTTCCCCACCACCCCCACCATTGCCAAGGGTTGAGGACCCCCCACTTTCGGCCTATTTGCCTCCTAGGTCCCCCGACAGGAGACATACTGCTGCCGAAAAGGGGAAAGGCAGGAAATATACCAAAAAAATTAAGAAAAGTAAGAGAGTTTTGTTCGAGGCTCCCACGGCGTCCACCCCTGCCGGCCCCAGCCATACGTCCCCGCAACTTTCCCCACGGTCCTCCCCACCTCTCCCGCCTTCAACATGTCTTCCTGAAGAAGTCTTTGAGCTCGCATCACCAATACCTGGGCCTAGTGACAGTGAAACATTGCTTTCTGTCACTCGTCGCAGGCCAAGGAGCCCAGGACCTCGGGGGGACACAGCCTCACCTGCCACTCCTTCCCCACCTCGCCCACCCGCACGCCGCCCACGCATCACTGGTTCCCCGCCAGATTGTTGGGGCCACTGATGATGAAGGGCACCTCTCTGAAGACTCTGGCCATGATTACATAGGTCCACCGTCAGGGCAAGATGACCACTCTGACGATGACTATATGGACATCGACGACCCTCGACCCATCCGCTTGGCCCGGCGTCGTGCTGCCCGTCGTGCTGCCCGTCGTGCTGCCCGCCGCCTTGGCCGACGCCCTCGCCGCCCTAGGGCGCGCGCCTCCCGAGTTGGCCGTGGGCGTGCTGGGCCACCAGCTGGAGCTCCTCATCAGTGTAGACAAGACCCATTCTACGTTTTTCAGTGGCAAGACGTAGTTGATGGGGATGGATACAACCCTGATGTGCCAGCTTTTGATGAGGTACTGGAGGGTTCAGGCATTACCCCCAATTTTCCTGCAGGCCCCAATGCTCCACCACACGAACTATTTGAGGCCTTCTTTGATGAGGAGGTGGTAGGCTATGTTGTCAAAGAGACAAATAAGCAGCACCAATTCCAGGTCCACTTTTTGGGCAAGGTGACCAAGGGCCACATGAGGCAGTGGACCCCAGTGACTCATAAAGAGTTCATGGTGTTCCTGGCACTCACCATGCTAATGCCTCATGTCAAGAAGCATAGGTTGCCTGACTATTGGATCACCAATGATCTGATATCCATCCCTGCCTTCGGGAAATATATGTCTCGCGACCGGTACCTTGATATCCTCGCAGCGCTCCATCTTGTCACCAACACCGACGTCCACTTCGGTGACAAGCTGTGGAAGATTAGGACGTTGTACGAGATGATGCGAGAACGCTTCACCTCCTACTTCAAGCCCTTCCGCAAGGTCGTCATTGACGAGTCTCTTGTGCTGTTCCTGGGAAAACTCAGCTTCCGGCAGTACATCCCCTCAAAAAGACATCGCTTTGGCATAAAATTCTTTGTGCTGTGCGACTGCCAAACTGGCTATGTCCTGGACTTCCTGGTCTACAGCGGGAAGGAAGGGGACTTGCTTGTGGACCCCCTCATTGGCTTTGGCGGAGCAGTGGTGCAAGCCATGATGGACCGCTACTTTCATAAGAATCACGTCCTCTCTACACGGACAATTATTACACGTCCCCCACTCTCTCACAGTACCTGCATGAGCGCAAGACGGGGACTGTAGGCACAGTACGAGGGAAAAGGAAGGGCATGCCACCTTTCCCTCCAAAGACCAAAAAAGGTGATGTGTTGGAGAAGAAGTCGGGGCCCATTCTGGCTATCCACTGGCACGACCAGCGGAAGGTCAACCTCCTGACCACCATCCACAAGGGGGAAATGGTGGAGACTGGCAAGGTGGATCGCCGCACCCAGGCCAGGGTGACCAAGCCCGATGCTGTCCTGGACTACAACATCAACATGAGGCTGGTGGACAAGTCCGACATGCAGATAGGCTTCATTGACTGCCTGCGTACCTCGTGCAGATGGTACAAAAAGTTCTTTCTGCATATGGTGGACATGTCAGTTTTGAATGCCTACAATATACAAGCTTCGGAATGTGAACACACCCATGAAGTTCAATAGCCTGCGGAGGTTCCAAAAGCAGGTGTTGACGGAGCTCCTGGAGAAGTATGCTACGCCACAGAGGGCAGTGGCACATCCTGGGCCCGCCGTTATTGACCGCTTGCAGTGTGCTCAACACTTGATTAGGCACAGGCTTGGTTCCCTGCCTCAGAATGAATCAGGAAGAACGCAGCAGAAGCGGTGCCATGTCTGCTACAACAGCAGGGTGAGGCCGAGGCCAGGTAAAAAGTCAACCATGGAGTGTGTAGAGTGCAAGGTGGCACTCTGTGCTTTAGAGTGCTTCTTTGATTACCACTCCAAGCTGGAGTTCTAATAATCATACTGAAATTGCCAAATAAAATGACAATATGTACACTATAATTATATATAGGCAAAAAGTGGAAGAAAACCAATTTATTGTAATACAAAAGTCATGTATTATGAGAAAATTGATACAAATACAATTACACCATAATAATATGTGAAAGTGACACATATGTATATACCAAGTGACATTCATATGATTAGAACCTATAGAAATATATAAATCAGTGAAAAAAGAAAATAAATTGTATATAAAACGTTTACAAATCATATAACTAAGTGAAAGTGACACAAGACCTAATATTTGATGGCCAAAGTATAATAAACACCTGTGATAACGAATAATCAGTGCCTAATACAACAATAACCTACCTCAATTACTAATAAAATGTACGGTATCGAGTGAAAATTAGCAATATCAGTGACAGTGATACCCTAATAAACATATTTTATATAATTGGCCTCAAAATAACTAGAAAAATATCAAATAAACATCACATTCTCAATATCAAACACTAAAATCGTCCAAGGGAGATAACTACTTTGGCGCGACGAGCGGCTAGGTGCGTCGTAGCCATGGCCGGGGCGACGCGTCCGAACGCGGGAAGAATTTTCCGCCGAAAAGCACTCGTCTTCCCATGCTCACCATTATACAACCAGAGGGGCTAGAGACCTCTACTCAACGCCATTCGACAGAGGAAGGTTTGTGGAACATTATTCTTTTTTATTCACAACATTACATGCCATATTCATTGACTTACAGAGTAGTTAACATAGCCCAAAGATCGTCAAAACACCCGGTACCGCAGCACAGTCGCAAGCTATAGCCCCCGGGGCTGGAGGGTTAAACAGAAATGCAATAATAATAATAAAAACTATTTGTCTACAGCCTACTGGGCAGAAGCCCTCATAAAACAGAAATGCAATAATAATGTACGTTTCTGATGGATAAATGGTGTTGAATTGGGATTTATGTACAGTATTTATATATGTACTACGACCGTATTATAGCTATAAATTATGTTAAATATCGTTGTCTACAGCTCCAACTTCCTTATAGAATGAAACTCGCAAGTTGTCAATTGACTACAGTACTTGCGAGTTTCAGGCTATAAGGAAGTTGGACATTTAGACATCTTCGTAGCGCAATGGATAAATGCACTGAATTTGGGTGTGAGCATCCTAGGTTGGAATCCCTGGACTGCCACATGTATTTGTTGATTTCATTAATTGAGTTTAGGAGTAAAGTCGGTTGGTGGAGGTAACATAATAATATAGTAGAATTACCAGCTAAAATATGGTTTTACTACATTCATAAATAGATATAATAAAATTCAAGATTCTTTTTATCCATCAGAAACCAACAATATTATTCCATTTGTGTTTAATATCCATGATTACGTCAACTTCCTTATAGCCTGAAACTCGCAAGTGGTCAATTGACCACTTGGGAGTTTCAGGCTAAAAGGAAGTTGGAGCCGTAAACATCGATATTAAACATAAATACAATAATAATGAAAGTTTCTGATGGATAAAGAGTATGTTGAATTGGGTTTCATGTATTTATGAATGTACTACGACCGTATTTTAGCTTGTAATTCTGCTAAATATCGATGTCTACAGTTCCAACTTCCTTATAGCCTGAAACTCGGAAGTGGTCAATTGAGATAGTCTTTACCTTGTTTTGTGTTCATTTATTTCCAGAGTGATTTTAACCCTTTGAAGCTCTGACGCGTTTTAGCAGTTTATTTTGGCTATCATTAGACGATTGTATGCAGCTTAGGAAGTATCTGTGGGTATTAAAAGGGTAAATACTATCTCAATCAACCCTTTGACTTCCACATTCAACCTGTCCCAAAGAAGGGTGACCGCTCTCAACCCTCCAACTATCGTCCAATTGCTCTCATCTCTTGTCTTTCTAAAGTTTTTGAAACTATTCTTGCTTCCAAATTTCTTAAGCATTTCTCTTCTCATAATCTGCTCTCAGATCGCCAGTATGGCTTCCTTAAGGGTCGCTCTACTGGTGATCTTCTTTCATATCTTACTAACTCTTGGTCATCCTCCTTTCGGGACTTCGGTGAGACTTTTTCTATTGCACTAGACATATCGAAAGCTTTCGATAGAGTCTGGCACAAATCTTTAATTTCTAAACTACCCTCCTTCGGTTTCTATCCCTCCATCTGTGCCTTTGTCTCTAATTTTCCTTTCCGGCCGTTCCATAGCCGCAGTTGTGGATGGCCATTGTTCACTTCCTCACCCTATAAACTCTGGTGTTCCTCAGGGCTCTGTCCTATCTCCTATTCTCTTTCTAATTTTTATAAATGATCTCCTTAACTGTACCTTAATTCCCATCCATTCATACGCAGACGACTCAACCTTACACTACTCCATTAGTTTTTTCAGAACGCCCCAGCCAGCAATCCCTTAACGACAAACGTAATGAAGCCATAGAACTCTTAAATTCTGATCTAAATACTATCTCCAATTGGGGCAGAGAAAACCTTGTTACCTTTAATGCTTCCAAAACCCAATTTCTCCATCTATCTAACCGTCAGGATCTCCCAGCGGACTATCCCTTATTCTTCAACAATACAAAAATCAACCCTTCATCTTCTCTCAATATTCTTGGTGTCTCTTTTTCTTCTGCTCTCAGTTGGAAGGACCATATTACCAGTCTTGCTAAGGCAGCCTCCCAGAAGCTGGGTGTGCTCAACCGCCTCAAGGGGTTCTTTTCCCCAACACAGCTTCTTGCTCTGTACAGGGGCATAGTGTGTCCTTGTATTGAGTATTGTTCACATGTGTGGGGAGGTTCCTCTCACACCGCTCTCCTAGACAAAGTTGAAAGGAAGGCCTTTCGTATCATTAACTCCCGTCCACTCACCAACTCTCTGCAATCTCTCTCTCTCCGCCGCAATGTTGCATCTCTCTCGCTATTCTATCGCTACTATAATAATCAGTGTTCCTCAGAGCTTTCCCAGTGCCTACCACCTCCTTTACGTAGGGCACGTGGTACCCGTCTTGCAACTCAATCCCACCCCTACTCTGTGCAACTCTCTAACCCAAGAGTGAAACGTTACTCTCAAACTTTCTTCTACTCAACAGCCGAGCTCTGGAACTCTCTCCCAGAATCAGTCTTTCCCTCTTCCTATGGCTTAAATTGCTTCAAACTCCGTGTGTCCAGGCATTTTCCCTCGATCGTCCCTTGATTTTGGCCCTGTCACTCTTTCAACTATGGGGGAGGCACTCACTATAGGCAATTCTGCCTTTTGCCTCCCTCAATCACAAAAAAAAAAAAAAAAAAAAAAGTACCGTTACTAATCTAAATAAAATTGTCTAATAGTAGCCAGAAACAGAACAGGAACGCGTATTGGAGCTTGAAAGGGTTAATAAGTTCTTTTGTCTCAATATTGCGCCATTCCTGTTTTGGTTTATGCTTCAAGTTTTACATTATAATTCTAATAAAATTATCCTGCTCAACTGTGCCTTTAACCTGGGAACTGCGGGAAGACTCTTAAGAGTTCCCCCGGCGGACTGCGGGAAGACTCTTAAGAGTCAGGGGGGAAAAAAATCAATTTTAAACACCGAAAAAAAAAAAAAAAAAAAAAAAAAAAAAAAAAATTGCCCCTGGGCCATGCAAAATATCACTCCTCTACCTCCCCTCCTTCCCCACTTTCCTCCCCTCCTTCAGTTATCACCTATTTTCCCTGTTATTCTCTCTTATTCTGTGGTATATTTTTGTGCTAACATTAGCGAGTTGCAAGCAGGGCGTTGTCATCACTGTTAGCAAGCGAGTGCAAGAGCGAGAGATAGTATCGATCGACAGTCTCTCTCCAGTCTTGGGGAAAAGTGGCGGGAAAGGAGGTTGCCTCAGCCATACATTATGTAACTCCCGGCCTGTATCGCCGATTTTGACCATCCAAACGCTGTTTCCACTTGTTTTATGTTGTTGTTGTTGTTGTTCCCCAAGCTGCCTGGCCGAACAGCCCCAAGGCCCCGAGCAATTCCAAGGCCATAACCGAGTGCCCCCACAGAACCCTCCCCGCCGACCACAATAAAGCCTGGGTGACCGAAGCCACTCCATGGCGGGGGGCTGAGGAGGGTGCGGAAACGCCCGGGAAACCAAAGCCCCACCCAGGGCCCTGTGCCCCTCAGCAATTATGAAGAGAAAGTTGAGGGGCAAGGGAAAAATGTGACGCTTTGGCTTCCAATCTTGGTAGATTGGGAGGTCAATCCACGGAAGAGACGCCGTCACTTGAGATCTAGAAAATATGTAAGTTAAAGGAAAAGTCAGAGTAAGCTATGGGTATGGCAGAGATTGCTCAGCTCTCACTCTGATAGACCAGCCCATCACCACATGACTAGAACCCAATCCTCTCAGCATCAGCTAGAAAAGGCCCTAGAAAGCCGCCTTTGGCGGGGGGATAGCTCCCCTATTTCAACCCCTTTCGGGGTTGGGCACCCGCCCTTATTGTTGTAACAGGTTAATACCTTTATAACCAACCTATAATAGGCGCATATGGAGAAGTATTAATGCTATTTATGGTAAAATGAATATTTTAGTGATGGAAACAGCTCAAATACATGCGCACAGGCAGAGGTGTCTAATACCCCCCATGCGCACTTCAGAGGTTAAGAGAGATACCTCTCACAAGGCTCAGCCAATGTAATGTTAATTTTGTATTATGATTATCATGTGTATGTTCTACTGGCTAAATAAAAAGTTTCAATTCAATTCAATTCAATTCAACTAGACAGAGAAAGGGGCGACGGAACGCGAAAGTGGTCCGGGACCCTAAGAATTGGAATTTTAAACGTTTCTGTTCGGTTTCTGTCTGGAGTCGGCCACCCCCAGCAATGGGGTATGTGCCCGAGTATAAACAGTATAAAGAAAAAAAAAATACATTAAAATTCCCACAGATCCTTCCTAAATTGAATAAAATCATCTAATGATAGCCAGAATAAACTTGTCAAAATGTGTGTATGATCTTACCATTCCCACAGATCCTTCCTAAATTGTATTAAATCGTCTAATGCTAGCCAGAATAAACTTGTCAGAATGTGTGATGATCTTCAACGGGTTCATCATAGCTATAGTCCATTCACAGTAAGTAGGCTAGGTTTTGGTTTGTTTGTTTTGCCAGTTTTACATTTTACTTGTAGACTTCCCAAATTGACTAATTCCCTGAACGTGACGATAGTGCGTTGTTATATGTGCGATTAGTTTGCTTGGGAACCAGATTAACTTGCTCATGTAGTAATGTACACCCTATGTGGTAGATTGTGTTCTTTCATATCATAAATTTTGTTTTAGTAAGCGTTGTTTCCACATAGCGATTTTGATATGTTGTTTTGACTTTATATTGTCTTTGTCCCAGTTTTGGTTTGACTTTCTTTGCAAGTTTTATATTTTAATAGAGCTTATTGGGCAAGATGGTTGGCCTAAATATAACCTGTATTACTCTACAGTATACCCTGTTCCAAATATGCAGTCCAAAACTCTTGAACGTTATACTCTATAACTCACAAACGAAGGCGGGTGCCCAGCCCCGAAAGGAGTTGAAATAGGGAAGCTATCCCCCCACCAAAGGCGGCTTTCTAGGGCCTTTCCTAGCTGATGCCGAGAGGATTGGGTTCTAGTCATGTGGTGATGGGCTGGTCTATCAGAGTGAGAGCTGAACGTTCTCTGCCATACCCATAGCTTACTCTGACTGTTCCTTTTACTTATTTTCTAGATTTCAAGTGACGGCATCTCTTCCGTGGATTGACCTCTAAATCTGCCAACCTAGAGGTTGACAGACTGGGAGTCAAATAGTCACATTTTTCCTTTGCCCCTCAACTTTTCCTTCATAATTGCTGAGGGGCACAGGGCCCTGGGTGGGGGCTTTGGTTTCCCGGGCGTTTCCGCACCCTCCTCAGCTCCCTGCCTTGGAGTGGCTTCGGTCACCTAGGATTTATTAGAGGTAAGCAGGGAAGGTTCTGTGGGGGCGCTCGGTTATGGCCTTGGCCTGGCTCGGGACCTTGGGGCTGCTCGGCCAGACAGCCTGGGGAACAGCAACAACAACTCACAAACGACTAGAGTAATCCAGCTAATATTTCTGCCATTTAGGAAAGATCAGCCAGAGCATAGGTGTGGAAATTGACAGCCCATTTGCTCTAGCCCTTTATGAGTTACAGAGGTTAGGGTTCACGATTTCCGGCCTACCTATTTAGAACAGGGTACAGTCGTTTTTGAGTTACAGAAGCCGGGTGTCAAACGCAAGCCGAGTCCTTTCTTTATAGTCTTTATTACTGTATACAGTACTGTACATGTGCAAAGAATATATTGTGATTAACCCGTCCAGTACCAGTGACGTCATTTTAATTTTATTCTGGCTACTATTAGACAATTTAATTAATCTTAGGAAGAACCTCTAGCAATAATAAGACTTCAAACTATCTCGACCAACCCTATGAACTACCCCAGATCCTTCCCGAGCTGCATAATATCGTCTAAATATAGCTAGCATAAAATATAACACACGTCGCTGGTACTCAAAGGGTTAATAGTTCACACTGTGTCTGGAAGTGATAAAATGACCAAAACAAGGCTATGGTATGGTAATGTTCTGTATTCCTTCTCATATTGTCTTTGGAAGTGATAAAATTACCAAAAACAAAAGTTGTTTTGTCTTTTTACTGTGTTTGTCCAAGTTTTAGTTTGTTTATTTTGCAAGTTTTACATTATAATTCCTTCTCATATTGTCTTTGAAAGTGATAAAATGAACAAACACAATGCTATTTCATTTTAAGTGTATGTATTCTTTCTCATATTGTCTTCGGAAGTGAAAAAATTACCAAAACAATGCTATTTTATGTTAATATTCTGTATTCCTTCTCACAATCATTCAAGTCGTCAAACAAAATGGCTCTGGTTCAGGGTGTTAAACGGAAGGCAAGTCCATTATTTTTAGTCTACTGTATATTGCTGTATAATTAAAGATCAAATTATGGAACTGTACATAGTTCAAATTATGTTCTTGGAAGTTATAAAAAGCCAAAACAATGCTATTTCACGTTAGCACAACTATTGTGGAACTATAAGAAAATGACAGTGAATAGACTAAGTATCTCATATCACAATATCATGAAAATGTTTCTGGGGCTCTCAAAATATGAGAGTACAAGTACGCTATGTGCCTATATGAACTTACACTGTTACCAATCACTCATTAGAAAGCTAACATATAAATTCATTCAGCGCCTTAACACTTCTGAGAACAGTATCATTAAAATGCTACAAACTCCAAGCATAGTGTACATCTCTAGGATCCAGGCACACTGGAGGAAGTTGCTCTATATTTAACCTTAGGTAATGATTTCAGGTCTGCTACTCTACAGAATTAGCATACCGGTACTGAACCTCATAGTGCAGTACAGTACCGATATTCCTATACTGTACTGTAGCAACATACTGTACCGGAAGCTAAATGATGTGAGGCATGGTACTGTACACAATTAGGACAGTGGTTTTGGTAACACAGTAGTTTGATGACCACTGTTTTTGGTTGAGGCAGTGCTGTGAACTACATGATAGCAAGCTGGGTATTATTTAATTTCTTTTTATTTTATGTAGCCTATGTACAGTAGCTTATATATATTTATGTTACTGTAAGGTATATATGTACAAAGGAGTACAAAGGAAATCAAGCAACAACAGATCTAGTGACCCTTCTAGGCTGCTTGTCCTCCAAAACACTGAGGATCAAGTGTCCAAACAGTGGTTTAGAGTGGGTAAGGGAACATTGGAAAGGGAACTACTGCCCTACCACTAACGTGGCAGGACTAGGAAGTTAGTAGGGGACATATGGGTTAGTAACTGAGGGGAGGATAAAGTTATTCATTTACAAACGCAGTCAGTCGCGGGTTTGATGCGAGATATTGTCTAGGCGGAATTTAAATGAATCAACGGTGCTGCAGTCTATAACGTCTCGGGGAAGCCCATTCCACAAGTTGACAACTCGATTGAAGAAGAAATTCTTAGATTCGTGCGAGTTAAAAGATTTACCAATAATTTTGCAACCGTTTCCCCGCGTGTAATTAGATTGGTCGATAGTGAAGTACTTACTACAGTTCATATTGTCGATGCCTTTGATGATTTTGAACACTTGAATTAAGTCGCCTCATAATCTGCGCTGGGTTAAAGGAAATAGATTTAATTCTCTAAGACGCTCTTCGTATGGTTTGTTTGCAGGTCTGATATTATAATTATTGTTAATAATTTATATTCATTATATCGAAATTTCGGAATTAAAAAATTAAAAGATTCATTGAAAGGCCTACAAAAGAAAAGTTTTGCTCCTTTTATAGAAAATATTCTAAATAATAAACATAATTTCACAAATAAATTTAAGAATATAGTCTTTGCTTTTATGGGATATATTAGAGCTAATTCTAAGAAATCCAAAGATAACCGTATTAAAGATAAAGTCCTGTCCACTTTAAATTATTCCTCTAAAATTTTAGACAAAATTAATGTTAACAGTCTTATTAATTCAAAGAAAGTTAAGTCCATATTACCAGATGGTTGTAAAGATTTCAAACCATTAATAGTGTATTCATATGAACGACCTGTTGGGTCTATTATTTGTAATTATAATAAAGTTTTAGGAAATCTTTCAGATAATGATATTTTCAATAATAATAAATGCGTGTGTGAAAGAGTCATGGATATGCCAGCTAGCAGACGTGATGCACTAGCAAAGTTCATTTATAGTCCGATATGTCACATATTAACAGGTGATGTAGAACTAGTTAAACATTTTGCAAACGACAAATTAGCGGAGCTATGTCGTAAAGGGTTTAAATTTAGAATAGGGAGTAATAAAGTAACATGGGACATAATTTTAAAAGATATTGTTTTTTCAGTCAATAAATTAAAAGATAAATTGTTAAAAATTGCGTGCTGCAATGCGAGAGAACTAGAAGCATGGTCTAAATTATTAATTAAGTTAATTAGAAATAAAATTTTCTCGCTTAAAAATGAATTTAATCTTTCAGATTTTATAGACTATAATTATAATAAGCTTAAAGCTGATTTAATAAATTTACATAAACATTTTGTAATCACTACAGTAGATAAAGCCAGCAATAATTATAGCTTCACATGTAAGAAATTTTATCTTGAAAATATGAAAAAAGAATTAGGTATTAAGGGTAACATATTACGTAAAAATATTTGCGGTAATTCTGTTTATGAAATTCAAAATAATCTGAATATTGATAACTTAATCGATGAACATACCAAGAAAAATATAATATTTGATATTAAACTTTCTGATAAGAACAAGTGCATTGCAAAATTATACATGTTACCTAAATTTCATAAAAGACCTTATAAATATCGCTTTATTGCCGGAGCAAAATTTGCTACCACTAAAACTCTATCAGAACAAGTAGTAAATTGCTTAAAATACATTAAAAGTACTCATAAAAGATATTGTAATACCATCATGAGAAGAACTGGCATTAACTATTATTGGAGTGTTGACAATTCGTTAGAAGTTATTGATAAAATAAATACCATGCCGAAAGTTACCTCGGTACATAGCTTCGACTTTTCAACTTTGTATACCAATTTGCCTTTAGATTTAGTATATTCAGAGCTTTGCTTTATTATAGATTTGCACTTTGACAGGTTCGTTAGGAATGGTAATTATTTCATAAATGTTTATACATATTTTAATAATGCATCACTTAGCTCTACTCCCACTAGTTCTGTATATTTTGATAGAACTAAACTTAAAGATGCCCTTAAATTCCTCCTTTTCAATACTTATGTTAGATTCGGGCCGTACATTTTCAAACAAATATTAGGAATTCCTATGGGTGGAAATGCTAGCCCTTTAATTGCAGACTTATTCTTGCTTGCTTTAGAATTTAAATATATAAAAGACTTAGTTGACAGTAGCAAGAAAAATAAAATTCCAGAAAAATTAGCACTTGCTAAACTGTTAAGTAATAATAGTAGATATATTGATGATATTCTTGTTTGCAATTTGTTAAATTTTAATCAAGTTGCTAAACTTATTTACCCTAATTCTATTCCCCTCACACAATGTAACGTAAATTATAAAGTTGAAAATTTTCTTGATATAAATATAGAGATTGTTAATGAACAGTGCATACTTAAAGTATATCACAAAGTTGATGATTTTAATTTTAACGTAATAAACTTTCCTTTCCCTAGTAGTAATATCGATAGTAAAATCACTTATAATTGTTTTTATTCCCAATTAATAAGATTTTGTAAAATCTGCACTAAAGTAGATGACTTTTGGGCTAGAGCTAAGTTACTATACAGACTCTTAGTGGACAGAGGTTTTGAGGCAAGTAAATTGTTCCATAAATTTAATCTTTTTAGGGTCAATTATTGTGACTGTATTCTAAAATTTGACATCAATAATTTTAATCAAGCATTTTTAACTTGAAGTTTCTTGTATAACCTCTGCTTACTTTTTGTCTGTATTTATTGTTTATCTTTTTCTTTTTCTTTTTCTATTATTATTATTATTATTATTAATATTGATGATTTTTTAAATTTATTGTTCTTGTTAAAAGAGTACTCTTTGTTTAAATCTGTTGTTACTTCATATTTTGCAATTATTTCTCTTTATATTATATGTATTCATTGTCGATAGTATCAATTGCTTACTTTTGCGATTTCCTTAGTTTATTTGTGCTATAAATGTAGGTTATTTGTAGGGTAGTTATTGATAGGGGTCACTTGAAGCATGCTATGCTTACAGGTACCTACCCGATAGCACTATCGTTAGTGAGTGCTGTACTGTATTTTATATATTATTTTGTAATAGTATAGATATCTTATCAATATTTGTATTTTTTACTATTGTTAATGTCTTGTCATGTTGCAAATTTGATTTTAAATAATATTTTGACATTTAACATGTAGTTTCTTTATTCATGCAGAGTTTAGTAAAATTTGCCAGAACGTCCCGGACTTCCCAAACTTGACTACTTCCTTTAACGTGACGATAGTGCGTTGTTATATGTGCGATTGGTTTGCTTGGGAAACAGATTAACTTGCTCATGTAGTGATGTACACCCTATGTGGTGGATTGTGTTCTTTTATTTAATAATTTTCATTTTAGTAAGCGTTGTTTCCACATAGCGATTTTGATAATTTAATTTGACTTTATATTGTCCTTGTCCCAATTTTGGTTTGTTTAGTTTGCAAGTTTTACATTTTAATTTAGGCTAGGTATCATTTTGGTAACTCTACGTTGAACTCGTTCTAGCTTGTTTATATCTTTTTGGTAATAAGGGCACCAGGATTGAACGCAGTATTCCAGAAGAGGGCGGACTAAGGAATTGTAAAGGGTTAGGATAACTTCTTTGGATTTATGCTCAAATGACCTGCCTATAAAGCCAATTATTTTGTTTGCCTTCTTAACAACTTCTGAACATTGTTGACTCGGTTTTAGGTTACTCGATATTGTTACTCCCAGATCAGTTTCTCTGTTTACATTCTTAAGCTGAGTGCCATTCATCGAATAGTTTGCTTTCTC
The DNA here is from genome assembly GCA_032716605.1 of Paralithodes platypus. Taxonomy (NCBI): domain Eukaryota; kingdom Metazoa; phylum Arthropoda; class Malacostraca; order Decapoda; family Lithodidae; genus Paralithodes; species Paralithodes platypus. Next base: position 100,453 of record CM064542.1, on the reverse strand, counting down.
ATTTAGGTATCCGACATGTAGTACTTTACATTTATCCGCATTGAAACTCATTTGCCAAATTTGGGCCCAACATGACAATTTATCTAGATTGTATTGCATATCGTCAATGTGTGCTTTTGAGAGTACGCTATTTGCAATTTTTGTATCGTCAGCAAATTTTGAGATTGTGCAGGTGAGACCCTCATCTATGTCGTTGATGTAAATTAGAAAGAGAATTGGTCCTAGTACCGATCCCTGGGGTACCCCGCTACTTACATTGGTCCATTTAGATGCCTTACCGTTTATGACTACCCTTTGCTTTCTGTTGCTGAGCCAATTTTCTATCCATTTCAACACACCGTCTTGTATTCCATGCGCTTTTAGTTTTAGCAGTAAACGTTTGTGGGGAACTTTGTCAAAGGCCTTTTGAAAATCAAGGTATATAATATCTACAGCTTTACTCTCATCGTAGAGGTTGAGGATATCGTGGAAGAAGTCTAAGAGGTTTGTTAAACAGGAACGTTTTTTACGAAAGCCGTGTTGAGTATCTTTAAGTATGTTATTTTCCTCTAAGTGATTTACGAGTCTGTCTCGTATGACCGTTTCTAGCATTTTACATACAACTGAGGTTAAGCTAATTGGACGATAGTTACTGGGTAGGGATTTGCTGCCTTTTTTGAATATCGGTGTTACGTTGGCTAGCTTCCACTGATCAGGCATAGTTCCAGACTGCAAGGATTTATTGAATAGTAATGTCAGTGGTTTGGAGAGCTCATTCTTAGCTTCCTTTAGAACTCTAGGCGAGATTGTATCAGGTCCTGGCGTTTTATTTACCTTGAGTTTATCTAAACAATTCAATACTTCTCTCTCTGTAACGGTGATATTGCTTAGAAGATCTGAATTATCAATCTGAATCGGCGATGGTGTAGGGATATCACTGAGGTCTTCTGTTGTAAAAACTGATGCAAAGAAGGTATTGAGGGCATTACTCATTTGTACTTCGTCTTTGGTGTATTCTCCTTTTTCATCGACTAACGGTCCAACAGTTGAAGTAACTACTCTTTTCTTTCTGATATAACTATAGAATTCTTTCGGGTTTGTTTTACTTTGATTCGCAATATGTAACTCTAAGGTCTTTTTACTTTGCTTAATTAACTTTTTGGCTTTGCGTCGTAGCTCTACAAATTTCACCCGTTCTTCGTCATTTTGTGAGGATTTTAATCTATCATTAGCAAATTTTTTAGCAAGCAGGCAGTTTGAAATATCTTTATTCCACCATTTGGGCTTATTATTATGGCCTGGACGCCGTATTTTCGATGGTATGCAGTCTTGCACTGCTTTTAGGTAAGTGGTTTCGAATAACTTCCAAGATGTATTTATGTCGTTATTGTTAATTAAAAAGCTCCAGTCAGTTTCTTTAAACATAGCTCTAAGTTTATGGAAGTTTGCTTTCTTGAAATTAGGGACTTTTTCGATGCTACTATTTGGTTCGTTACTAGTAAACTTTAAAGTGAAAGTTATCGTACGATGGTCGCTGTTACTGAATTCATCACCAACATTCAAATTCTCTATCAATTCTTCTTTTGTTGCAAGTACAATGTCAAGAACGTTATTACCACGGGTCGGCGTTCGAACAAATTGATAAAGCGAACTCTCTTGCAAGTTCGTATACAAGTCATGTCCAGAGTGTGAAGTAAGAGTATCGCCCCACTTGGTCACAGGTAAATTAAAGTCGCCAAAAAATTACGGTATCTTGTGAGTTACTTACATCTGCAATTTGTTCGTAAATTTCTCGGTCAGTTTGCACTGATTGAGCTGGAGGTCTGTATATTAATGCAAGTATTATTTTTGTACCTTTATTATTCTTTATTAGCACAAAAGATGTGTCGACGTTCACAATTTGAGGTTTTGACACGAGGGTCGGGTTAAGACTTTCTTTGATATAAAATAAAATAAAATATGGACCCCAGTATGGTCCCCTCTGTACTGTGTGAGTCTGAAATAAAGTATTATTATTATTATTATTATTATAACCCTCTGAGGATCGACAACACACTTCTTTTCCATTTTCTGGCTATTATTAGGCGACTTTCTTCAGATTCGGAAGGTTGTATGGGAGTCAGAGGGTTGATTGAGTTAGTCTTTACCCTTTTAATTCCCACAGATCCTTCGTAAGCTGCATGAAATCATCTAATGATAGCCAGAATGTACTACTAAAACGCGTCAGAGCTTCAAGGGGTTAATTGTCTTGTATTCTTTCACATAATCATTCAAGTCATCAAACACAATGTCTCTGGTTTGACACCCTGTACAGAGGCTAGGGCTCAGGATTATTGGCCCACATACTGTATATTGACCAGAGTATAGTTTGGATTGTTATTTAGGCATAGTATGAGGGAGAGAGGAGGAGGTCGGTGAGGACGGAGAGCTGGTCCTCGGTGAACTTCTGCTTGTGGTCACGCCAATTGTCGTGGTGGGTCCGGCGGAAGTTACTGAGGGTCTTCTTGATGGTAGCCTGGGGAAATTATATAGGGTTGATAAAAAAATAAAATAAAATTAAGAATATTATAAATACATACAAGCTTAAAAACCGTTTTGTCCACAGGAATAATAATAATAATATTTCTTGATGGTAGCCTTGGAATATTATAAACATAGTTAACAGCAAGAATACTAATACTAATAATACAAATACTGTAATACTAATAATGATAATAATATGTCTTCTTGATGGTCGCCTGGGAAAATGATAAATACTGTTGTTGTTGTTGTTCCCCAGGCTGTCTGGCCGAACAGCCCAAAGGTCCTGAGCAACGCCAAGGTCATAACCTAGCGCCCCCACAAAACCGTCCCAGCTTTACCACTAAAGATGCCCAGGTGACTGAAGGCGCTCCCAGGCGAGGGGCTAAAGAGAGTGCGGAAACGCCCGGGACACCAAAGCCCCACCCAAGACCCTGTGCCCCTTAACAGTTATGAAGAGAGAGTTGAGGGGCAAGGGGAAAAATGATGAGATCTGTCTCTGAGAGGGCAGCGGGGGAGGGTATCATCAAGCCATAGGCCATGGGCTGCACCCCCGGACCAATGGCCTCACTGTCCACATATATAAATAATTTTCCATGAATATCATTAAAATTTCCATTTATTTGCTATTGATATAAATGCATAATATTATACATTTATGTAATGTGTGTGTTTCTGCATTAAATATGCTAGATATATTCATGTCTACTTAGGAGCCTTGTGGCTCAGCAGACTAGGCCATAATAGTATTATAATTGTGGTTTATAACTTGTATGTATGTATTATAATGGCAATAAACTTTAATCACTTAATAACCTTGCAGAGCCACCCAATCGGGAGATATCGACAGCACCTAGAAGGAAAAGTAGTACAGGAATAAAGACAGACAGAAATGGCTAAAGTTGGGTAGAGGATGCCAAGGGAATGAAGGGGAGGTGTGGCGGAGTGGTCTTGCCACTGGCCTGGTAATCCAAAGGTCCCGGGTTCAAATCCCGATGTATCAATGGGAAGATATTATTGGGATGGAATTTGTGCTGTACCTAGTATCAGTGTGCATTACCACAAAGCCCACCGAAATGCTAATAAAATACCCTCATTGTTCCCTGATTAAATAGCACTGTATGAATATTCCCATATTCAAAATATGCAATAGGGGTGCAATGCCTGGTGAGTTAGCTGCTCAACAGGTGGCGTTGTGTGTGTGTAAGAGTGAGTGTCCGAGTGTAGGGGGTGAGACAGTGAAGCACGGGAACGAGGTGGCTTCAGAGATGGGGTCGCTTCGGACCATGAGTGAGCACCGTGCCTCATGTGAAGGCAAGATGGCAGGTGCTCGTTGTACTCTACGTGCTTCACATGCCTCACTCCCTAGACTGGAACAAGACCTCACAGGCTTCACTGCTAATTGTACAGTTGTGAATGTCCAGGCTCTCAGCCTATGCCCAAGAGGGAGTAAGTTGGAATATATAGGGGGAAAAAAAAAAAAAAAAAAAAAAAACTCACTCTGGATAGGACCAGCCCTCACCCTAATAAAGTGCTCCTCCTCAAATGGTGTTCACTCTTGGAGGATACAATTACGCATTTCTTATCAGTTTTCTGGCTATTATTAGACAATTGTATTCATATTAGGAAGAATATATGGAAGTCAGATGGTTGTTGCTGTTGTTCCCTAAGCTGCCTGGCCGAACAGCCCCGAGTCCCTAAGGAAGGCCATGGCCACAGTCGGGCTTTCCCACAGAGCTCTCAAGGAGCGTAGATTGTGTTGTTGGCGTAAGTGGTTGTGTGAAATGCAGTCTTCTATGACGTGTTTAATAGTATTGGGTGCTGTGTTACAACCCGGGCAGGAGTCGACGACGGAGTCATCCAGTCTCTTATGATAGCTCAGAAGGGCTGGATGGTGTCCGCATCTCAGCCTGGCCAGGTGGACTCTGTCCTCGTGAGGAAGGGAGGATTAAGAAGGATGGATTTCGGGAGGTCGTGCCTGCAGCTGCGTGTTGTTTATGAGTGAGTGGATGGAACGGTGAGAGATATGAGTATGGATGTGCTTCTGGAAGTTGGTTTGGGTTGGGCAGGGAGGGAGAGAGGACAGTATTTGTGTGTGATAGCGTGTGCTGGGTGTTGTTTTGATATTTCTTGGTGTCTGTGGATGTGTTGCCATGTAGTGTAGTGGGTGGTGTTGATTCGTGGAGGCTGCTGCCAGGAATTGAGTGCCTCTCATGTCCTTGAGGACTTTGGTTTCTTGATGTAGGTGATCTGTAGGTGAAGTAGCTGTGCAGCCTGTTATGATGTTTAGGGCTTTAATTTGAATAGTCTGTAAGGTCTTTATGATGTGTGTAATATGGTTAAATGAGATTGTTTTTACCCCTATAATTCCCACAGATCCTTCCTAAATTGCATAAAATCATCGAATGGTAGCCAGAATAAACTGCCAAAATGTATCATAATGTTCAGACTTACCAGTCTAGGATGTGGGTCGTTAAGGTGTTGACTCAGATTAAGAAGGACCTGTGGTAACATATCTGGTACCGTACATCATAAGGGAACTACAGTACAGTATATCCATAAAGTGCTTTTCCTCAAATGGTTGTCTTATTCGGTCTATGAAAATGGAGGGAGTCGTAAGGAGAGGTAGACCAAGAAAGATGTGGGATCAGGTGGTACAAACTGATCTCACTGCCAAAGGACTGAATAAGAGGGACACCAAATACGGAGCTGCCTGGAACGCCACTGTAAGGTAAAAAAAAAAAAAGATTGACCAACTCACGTGTAGATCATAGTCTTTAATGTATGTACAGTACTTACCGGTATAGGATGTGGGTCGTTGAGGTGTTGACTCAGAGTAAGAAGGACCTGTGGTAGCATATCAGGTACAAGGGAATGTGCTAACATAAGCGCACAACCCTAGTACAGCCGCGTGTCTCTCGGTTACTTTTGCAGGTGTTGTGGTGGTGGCAGTCTTGGCGCCGCGTCCTCGCTTCACACGACGACGCTCCAACTTACTCGTAAACTCTCCCTAGAATAACATAACATAACATTAATAAATTTCTAGCACCAGGCAACAAAGGCCATATGGCACTAAAGCAGGAAACGGATAGTGTTAGAAGGAAAGGAATTTAAATATCGTTAAGGAGCCTGAGAGAGGAAAGGAAAGCCATTACGTGGTCAACGGAAAAGAAAGGGGACTCTGAGAGGATATCGGCAAGACAAGGATGACGACCAAGGGAAAATAACATCAACGGGCCGAAGAAAAGAGAGGACAGTCAAGGAAAATGTGAAAAATAGAAAGCTGAACACTACACCGGGAGCAAAGAGGTGGAGGCGAGCGGGACATGAGGAAGGAGTGGGTAAGTCTGGTATGGCCTATCCGAAGCCGGGCCAACGCAGTCTCCCAACGGCGAACACGGTGAGAGGGGTCAGCCCAGGCAGAAATGGAGGCCTTAACAGTGCGGAGCTTATTAGAGGAAAGAGAAGACCACATGGTTTGCCAGCGAGACAGGAGGAAGGCAGAGATAGCTGGATAATAGTCAGAGGCGGGAATAGAGAGAGAAGTTGATCGGACCGCCGCAGCGTCGCGAGCGAGAACATCAACCTGCTCATTTCCACGGACACCAACATGGCTAGGCACCCAACAAAATTGGACAACCTTTTTCCGAGCAGAAAGACTGACAAGCCAATCTTGGATGGCAAGAACCAACGGATGGACAGCAGGGAAAGACTGCAAGAGAAGAAGGACACTGTAAGAGTCAGAAAAAAAGAGTAAAGGAGGAAGAAGGAAAGAAGCACATGAGACGGACGGCAAAGAATCTCCCTAGAATATAAAAAAACAATATTGTATGTATATACTCAGGCACATATCCCACAGCTGGGGGTGACCGACTCGAGACAGAGCCCAAACAGGGATAACACGACACATAAAACAAAATAAAAAATTCACCCATATCTAGGTCACCCAAAAGAATACCCACAGACCCAGGCACATTTTTGGGGCCCCCAGCTGAGACAGCCAGGTCCCAGACCTCCTGGAGAGGTTTGGTCTCAGCAGGCAGACACACAACGGAGCTTTACCACCACAATGCCCGCCCGCCTTACTACCAAGCATGACCCTTCATATACACTGGCTCCCTGGGCCAGGCGCCTGATGGATTATTATCTAGTCCAACTGGCGTCCGATCCCTTCTCCCAACAACCGCATTATCACTCTTCTATTCACAAGCATTCTCCATTCATTCTTATTTATACCACTTCTCTTGCCTGTTCTACAGTCATCTCTCCATCTTCCAACGCTTGTACTACACAAGCTCTCCATCTCAATGGAGGTCTTCCTCTCCCTCTACCTCCCCTTGTGTCTGACTCATATCCTCTCTTGGTAAGCCTTTCATCTTCCATTCACTTAACATGTCCATACCAGCACAGTACCCTTCTGTCCACTCTGGCTGACAAGGGTTCCTGCTGTCCCACTCTCCTACGTATCTCTTCATTCCTCAATCTATCTCTACGAGTCACTCTACATACTGTATTCTCCTCAAGCAGTTCATCTCCATCACATCCAGCTTTCTTCTATCTTGTGCTGAGAACGGTTGAGGCCATCTGTTGAACTTCTAGCCGGGGGTCTCCTAGCAAGTCCATCACAAGGCTGGTGACGCGGAGGGGCGCTCCGGGGCACGCTAGGACGGTGAACATGTTGGTGAAGACGGCTACCTGCAGCAGACACAGCACGGCACCCCGCGCACGCCACCAACTGTACACAACATAGAAGACAGTAGTAGTAACAAGGGTATGGTTCAGGGGGTTTGTTTTTGTTCTATCTATCTATCTATATACGCAGACCCAATCCCCACTTTTCCTTTTTTTTTGTGTGTGTGTGGGGGTTGGGGGGGGGGGGGGGGGGTTGGGGGAATCAAGACAGAGCCAGAATAGAGACAACACAACAGAAAAACAATGAACACAGAAAAACAAAATACAAAATACAAATGTTGAGGTATATAATCTGTTAAGGGGAGATGGGTCGTTTATCTGGTCCCCTTTCTCCCTCGTGTAAAGCTCCATTTGTTTTGAGATTATAAGACATTCGGCCCATTAGTTTGGCGATTTTAACACCTTTCGCCCCATTTAAATGTAAATTTTAAGAAATTTTGTGCCATATAGGTGTCGATTATTTCCTGGCGAGCGATAGCGAGCCTGAAATTTTAAGAGGAACCGGCCTTTGGCCAGATCAGTTTTCTACCGAAAATTTACTAATTTATTTTGAATGGGGGTCTAGGGGTTGTTTTTCTAAGCTTGTTGGAGGTCTAGCGAGAAAACTAAGAAATAAAGGAATAAATGAATTAATAGAATTGGAAAAAAAAAAAAAAAAAAAAACGGTCCGTCTCCCCTTAAATTTCCATGTCCCCATCATAAACCTTACAGTAATGGTGGTGTCCTTTTATTTATGTTGTTGTTGTTGTTCCCCAAGCTGCCTGGCCGAACAGCCCCAAGGCCCCGAGCAAGACCAAGGCCATAACCGAGCGCCCCCACAGAGCCCTCCCAGCCGACCACAATAAAGCATGGGTGACCGAAGCCACTCCATGGCGGGGAGCTGAAGAGGGCGACAGAAACGCCCAGGAAACCAAACCCAGGGCCCTGTCCCCCTCAGCAATTATGAAGAGAAAGCTGAGGGGCAAAGGAAAAAAATGTGACGCTTTGGCTTCCAATCTTGGTAGATTGGGAGGTCAATCACATACGCCGTCACTTGAGATCTAGAAAATATATAAGTATAAGGAACAGTCGGAGTAAGCTATGGGTATGGCAGAAATCGCTCAGTTCTCACTCTGCTAGACCAGCCCATCACCACATGAATAGAACCCAATCCTCTCAGCATCAGCTAGGAAAGGCCCAAAAAAGCCGCCTTTGGCGGGGGGATAGCTCCCCTATTTCAACCCCTTTTGGGGTTGGGCACCCGCCCTTTTTTATGTCCTTTTTATTTATGTTCTGGCAACTAGTAAACTATTTTATTCAGTTTAGTAAATAGTACCTATAACCATTACAAGACCTCCAACTCTCTGATATACTGTATCCCTCTCAACTCCCACAGATCATTCTTAGGCTGCATCTATCTATCTATCTATCTATCTATTGCCTGACGCCGTGATCCCCGAAGGGGTGGCCACGAACGAACCGCCCCCATTCACCTCTGTCCCCAGTCAGTCGACGCCCCTCCCCCCAACCAGCACCGCCTTCGTTCATGTACTTCCTCACTCCATCCTTCCACCTCTCATTCGGTCTACCTCTCCCTCTCTGTCCCTCCACCTCGCTCTCGTACACCCTCTTAGTCATTCTCTCGCTTTCCATACGTTCCATATGGCCGAACCATCTCAAGATGTTCCTTTTCATACTTTCCAGCACATCTACCTCCACACCACACCTTATTACTTCCTCATTAGTCTGTCTATCCCTCCATGTAACTCCGCACGCACTCCTTAAGTAATTCAATTCCACTGCTCTCACTCTTGGTCTGAGTCTCTCAACCAACGTCTCTCAACCAACGTCCATGCTTCGCTTCCGTAAGTCAGTGTCGGGATTACCACACTGTCATGCAAGGACTTCTTCACTTCCATACTGACCACCCTATTTCTTGTTACTGCTTTTAGCGTTCCTACAACCCTCTTCCCTTGTTGTACCCTCTCCCGAACTTCTTCATCCATAGTCCCATCTTTACTCAACACACTGCCCAGATACTTAAAAGAGTTGACGATCTCCATAGCCTGACCGTTCAGCTTCACCTCACACTCTGTGACTTCACCCCTTTCGAAGACCATAACCTTGCTCTTCCCCGCATTTACCTTCAAATTCCCTTTTTCGCACACTGTTCCAAACTCATTTACCAGACCCTGCAACTCCCATTCATTATCACTCATCAGAACTGTATCATCCGCAAACAGCAGTATAGGTAGCTTCCACTCATTTCCCTCCCTTTTCAGCGATACACCAACATCCACTGCTCTTGATAGTATTTCTTTCATGACTCCATCCATATATAAAAAACTTGTCTAAATCTAGCTACAATAAGAAAAAACAGATTTCACTGGTACTATCTATCTATCTATCTATTGCTGGATGCCTTACTCCCCTTACGAGGGTGGCCATACACAAAAGGCCCCCAAGTGGACCTATGCCCTGTGAGAGGGACAACCCGAGCCAGTTTACTGAAGGACTTACGGGATTAACCACTCAATTTAAGACCCGTCCGACTCCGAGGCCTTCTATGTATCTTGTTAGCACTATTTTTCTACAGTGATCTTCGGCTAGCCCATCCACTAACCTGCCTTACATTTAGATAAGCAGTACAGATTTGTATCAGGTTTACTCCCCTAGACTGGTTGCCGACCAAGACTGACGAGTCCCATCCACCCGGATTTTTATAAGGTTGTCTCCCCTAGATGGGTTGCCGACCAAGGCTAATGAGTCCCATCCACCCGCTAGTACTGAATGGATTAATTATTCAACCTTATATATCCAAATATGTTGTTATATATACAAACTTGGCAGAAATATAATACAGAGACGCGTAGCAGTTTCTTATATTTTCATATAGGCCTATTATCAAGAGTCCCGGGTGAATGGGACTCGTTAGCCTTGGTCAGCAACCTATCTAGGGGAGTAACCCTGATACAAATCCATACTGCTTACGTAAGGGTGAAGCAGGTTAGTGGATGGACTAGCCGAACACCACTGTAGAAAAATAGTGCTAAAAAGATACATAGAGGGCCTCGGGGTCGGACAGGTCCTAAGTTGAGTGGTCAATACTGTAAGTCATTCAGTAAACTAGCATAGGTTGTCCCTTTTACAGGGGATAGGTCCACTTGGGGGCCTTCTGTGTATGGCCACCCTCATTAAGGGGAGTAAGGTGTCTGACAATAGATAGATAAATAGATCAAGAAATTAACTGCCAAGGGACTAAACCTTCCACCAAGTTAAAAATAATTGAGTGTAGGCATTTACCTGTTAGAGATCCGCCTCACAAACCTTAGTGGCTGTGGGTAGGTTCGAACCCTATTGTGTACTTGTAGCTCCACCCATCAGCTGAGCTAAACCACACTGGTGTTTCAATATCTATCTATCTATCTATCTATATATTTTATATTTTATTAATTTCACCCCAACACCAAACACCTCCAATGAAATTATTGAAAGCATTATGTGATCCACCGGGATTCGAACCTGGGTTATCACACACAAATTTTTAAACAATCTAACCATTACACCACCAGGACGGTTAAAGGTTTATGCACACGCCTACGACTTATTATCCATTCTTGAATACTGGATATTAATCTAATCATGTACATATTCCCAACAGCCCTATGGTAGCCTATTGTTTAAGTGAGAGGAAAGAATATTCCTGGGTCACAGATCATATAGACCAGCCTCGCTAGGAAATATCCCTGAACCTCCTGTACTGATAAACTATATTTTATTTATTTCACCACAACACCAAACACCTCCAATGAAATTAATTAAAGCATATGTGTGATCCAGGCCGTAACGCGGTTGTTAGAACACTGGCCTGCAAACTGTGAGGTTGATGGTTGGAGACTGGGGCCGGCCAGTGTGTGTTATTGACAGACACTAGTACTGTTGGTGTACGGTGTGGTCTAGCAATCTGTGATAACTATTCACTGATGTCCCTCACCCACCCACCCTAACCCAGCTCTTGAGCAAGGAGTGCATGGTGGTAAAAATAGCATCATAATTTCTATGTGAGTATCCTGGGTTCGAGTCCTTGGAGTGCCACATGTATTTGTTGATTTCATTAATTGAGTTTAGATGTGAAGTTGTTGGTGTAATAAACATAATAATTGCCAGACGCATTACCCCTCTTTATGAGGGTGGCCATACAAAAAACACCCCCAAGCAGACCTGTCCCCTAAGAGAAGGACAACCCTTGCCAGTTTATTTAAGGACTTACAGGATTGACCACTCAACTTCAGGTCTGTCCGACTCCGAGGTCCTCTACTGTAGGTATCATTTTAGCACAATTTTTCTACAGTGGTGTGTGGCTAGTCCATCCACCAACCTGCTTCACCCTTAACCCCTTCATTACCACTACGTAACAATCATCATATTCTCGTTACCATAAGACAATTTTCTTTAGTTTGTAATCTACCTCTACGACTCAAATGGGTAAATACAATTTCAATACACCCTCTTAGTAATATGGGTCCTTCAAAAAATGCATAAAAGTATCTAGTTTTAGCCAGAATCAAAGGCAAAACATGCATCATGGTACTGAAGGGGTTAAGTAAGCAGTAGATTTGTACAGTATAAGGTTTACTCCCCTAGATGGGTTGCCGACCAAGGCTAACGAGTCCCATCCACCTCATAATTATTGTGGAATTTTCTTAACCCTTTCAGTACGGCTGACGTTTTTTTCATGTTATTCTTACAAGATTTAGACGGTTTTATTTAGATTAGGAAGGTGCTGTGGGGAGTCATGAAGCTAATTGTGATCGTATATACCAATATAATTTCTAGGTCATTCCTAAGCTCAAGAATATCGTCTAAAAAATTGACACCTTAACCCTTTCTCCTCGGGTTGCCGTACAGGTACAGTATATACGTCCTGGAAATATCCTGGAATTATTAGCCCATTAACCTCTGAGGTGCGCATGGGGGTAATTAGACACCTCTCCCTGTGCGCATGTATTTGAGGTGTTTCCGTCACTAAAATATTCATTGTACCATTAATAGCATTAATACTTATCCATATGCGCCTATTATGGGTTGATTATAAAGGTATTAACCTGAAACAACAATAAAACGAGTGAAAACAGCGTTTGGATGGTCAAAATCGGAGATATAGCCCGCGAGTTGTATAATGTATGGGTGAGGCAAGCTGCTTTCCCGCCAATTTCCCCCAAGGCCACTGAGACACAGTCGATCGATACTCTCTCTCTCTCTTGCACTCGCTTGCCATCAGTGATGACAACACCCTGCTTGCAACTCGCTAATGTTAGCACGGAAATATACCTCAGAATAAGGGAATAACAGGGAAAATAAGTGATAACTGAAGGAGAGGAGGAAAGTGGGGAAGGAGGGGAGGTAGAGGACTGAGATTTTGCATGGCCCAGGGGCCAATTTTTTTTTTTTTTTTTTTTTTATGTCAAAAGTTGATTTTTTTTTTCACTCACTCTTAAGAGTCTCCCCGCAGTCCGCCGGGGGAACTCTTAAGAGTCTCCCCGCAGTTCCCGGGTTAAAGCCTGTGGAGACGAGTGTGAGTGAACAGGAGTGCGGTAGGCCCTTGTCCGCTCTCTGACAAGTCTGCCACAGCACTGAGGCTCTGTGGTGTGGTCTTGCAAGATATATAAGGTGTTGGCAAAGGCAAATGTAGAGGAACATTGCTCATTATTTGCCAATATTGCCGATGTCTGTAGTAACACAAGCTAAAAATCTTGTTCAGGTTTTATTTGAAAGATCTTTGCTTCTATTTTTTTTTTTTTTTGCTGCAAACATTTAATTTCATTCAGGCATTTACTTAAGCAATCAGGAGTGTCTGAATGAGTCATATTATAGCGGAAAAATAACGAGCACTGATTGGGTTAATGGCACGAAAGGTCTTAAAATAACGAGCACTGATTGGGTTAATGGCACGAAAGGTCTTAAAATAACGAGCACTGATTGGGTTAATGGCACGAAAGGTCTTAAAATAACGAGCACTGATTAGGTTAATGGCACGAAAGGTCTTAAAATAACGAGCACTGATTGGGTTAATGGCACGAAAGGTCTTAAAATAACGAGCACTGATTGGGTTAATGGCACGAAAGGTCTTAAAATAACGAGCACTGATTGGGTTAATGGCACGAAAGGTCTTAAAATAACGAGCACTGATTGGATTAATGGCATGAAAGGTCTTAAAATAACGAGCACTGATTGGGTTAATGGCACGAAAGGTCTTAAAATAACGAGCACTGATTGGGTTAATGGCACGAAAGGTCTTAAAATGGCCAAACTGGTCTTTCAACACCTGCTAAAATACTTATAATAATTGTGGATTCATGATAAACCTTTGAGCATTCAAGGAAGCATCTTCACTTTATTATGGTAAACATTAATTAAGACCATTTTATCCAGTGTTAGAAGGCCCTCGGGGGATGAAAGGGGTGAAGGCTATCTCAATTATCCCCTTCAGCACCATGATGCCTTTGACCTTAGATACGGGCTAAAATTAATGATTTTATGCAGTTTAGGAAGGACCTATGTTTTATGACCTATGCCGACGTCTACTGGACATCACTGCATGGGGCTGTGTGTTACATAGTAGGCGTCGCTGGGGCTGGATGGGTTAAAAATGTATCTAACCTCTGTGACTTAAGGGGGATCACCTGCTTTTTTTATCCTTTTCTCCTTTTGTCTCTTTCTCTGGCTTGTATCCATTCGGCCCCATTCAGCCAACTGTTTTAAGACGTTTATCCCCATCCAGCTGTCTATTTCTTCCTGGCGAGCGATAGTGAGCCAGCATTGTATGGAGAAATCCGGCTTCGCCGAAGACATTTTTCTACCAAAAAATGTAAAAATTTAGCTTGCTGTAAACAAATATTAAATGCCGACTCGCTACCGCTCGCCAAGAAAATATTGACACCTAGATGGGGGTAAACGTCTTAAAACAGTACGCTGAATGGGGCCGAATGAATACAAGCCAAAGAGAGGGAAAAGGAGAGAAAACAAGCATGTGACCCCCCTTAAGAATGAGTAATATTACTGTATTGTATTATTATATTTATTATTATTATTTATCAGGCATTGTAGTGTGCTCCGCTGCATGTCTGTGTAATTGATTAAAGCGTCGGCTATTGTCCTGACGGTCGGCCGTTCGAACCCCACTGAGAGATTAGAAACATTTAGTGGCTCACGTGTATTTATGATATATACTCCATATATATATATATATATATATATTTATTAGTGGCCCCTCCATCATTGACGAACATGCCTATTACATAAGGCATCCTCTTCAAACACTAATCCGCCGTAGTTTGAATCTACCGCGCAGAGCATTTAAAAACTGAGGAGCCTTCATCATGAGCGCACGCGACCTCACTCATGGCTTCAGTCATTATGAATTGGGTTCTCACTACGAAAAAACTTCGTAAAAAATAAAAACAAAAAGAAAATAAGAATAACTATCCAATAAGCTTTCCATCATATCGTGGATGTACTTGTGTGGATTTCTGACCAGACGCTGAATCAGGCGTCATTCCTCCTTCTTTGCTCTGCGCTCAGCCTGCCCGGACGTACCTTTCAGGCTCCGCTGGTTCCGCATTCGTTGCGTCCCTAGTGAGTTTTTTCTCATTTGTTTACTCTGGGATGTATCGAGTAAGGTTAGGATAGGCGTAGCAGGAGTGTCCTGGGCTGGTTGCCCGCAGTGCAGTGTATTTTGGGTCGTGTGTATGGGGCATCTATTTCGGATGTACCCTCGTGGTCCTGTTGTGGACACGTGAACTTTTCACAGTTGTGTTAGTTGGTGATGCAGGCGGCTTTCATTACGCGTTAATTATTGCTGCCTTTTATCCTTCTGATGAGGTAAGCTGTGTGTTTGCTGACGTTCCCAGCGTATTTTTCTTCACTTAGTGAAGTTTTTTCTGGGTCCGTGTCAGGCTTCCCGGGGTGGGAAGTTATCGCTACGGTGGTGTGTTGGCGGTGGTTCCTGTTGTGATATTCCAGTGTGTGTTTATATTTCAACTATTTTTCATGCTGTCTACCTAGGCCTAGCCAGCCGCTCGTAGCTTTGCCACATGTCTAGTGTTATTATTTATTTTATAAATATGCCCTACTGTGTCATGTGTATCCGGGTTTTAGTTGTGTATTGGCTAATTCCTCGGACTATAATTGTTTCCTGGTTTAGTTGTGTATTGGCTAATTCCACGGATTATGTTGTGACCTTGGTTAGTCGTGCGTGTCTCTCCTCGTGTCGTATTGTTCAGATGGTGTCTGTTCAGGGTGGGGTTTGCCTTCCGGCGGGTTTTTTCTCGGTTTCACCATGAAAATCCTGACCGACGAGCAGTGTTGGGCCACACGTGGTTTTTAACTCTGGCTGGTTCCCCGGCGTGGGGAGGTGTCTGTGGCTCTCCAGGACTGCGTCTCTGTGGGTGCCTGGTTTCAGGCCTCCTTTAAATTCCCGGCGGGATGGCTGTACCCATCCTTATATATATATATATAGATATACATAAAAAACGACGTTCTTGAGAACACTCGTTTTTATAGGTTTTTCTACCTGGTTTACGACAACCACATGGAAAACCTAGCTGTTGTTTAGGCGTTCCTCCCCGGCGATCTTTTACAAAGAAGTGGGGTCAGGAACTTGTGGGGTTAACTTTTAGACTTCTCACCCGGCGGGTGCACCTGAGCAGGGTGGGATAAACGACTTAGGTCTCATATAGTTAACCAATCCATTTGAGTGATACTCTGTGTATCGCTGCCTTTACTCTTACGGCAATTGAAGGTTCAAGTGAGGTTTAACCAAATCGATTCCCACACCCGGCGGGTGCCCCTAAGTGGAGGAACTAAGGAATTTATAAACAAATTCAATTTCGATTAACCTTAATTGGGTGATACTTTCAGTATCGCCGCCTTCTATTTTTACGACGATCGTTTGGGACAATTCGTTAAAAAATCAGATCTCGTATATTCCTGCCCTGGGCTATTCTACTAAAATATTTCAAGGGCCGGCGTCTTTATGAGGGGGGCTTTGTTACAAAATTGAATCTTGAGACAGTCACCACCTCCTACAGACTATAAGTGCCATACTGGACCATTATATCAGAGGGTATTCTTCATGTTCTTTAGCTAAGAAGATTTGTTTAGCCTCTTTACACCCCGCCGTGTAGCGAGATGTGTTAGCTGTGTCTTTGCATCCCGTTACCCGGCGGGTTATTAACACTTGTATGCGAACACTTGGGTTAACCTTATGAGCATTAATTCCTGGAAATTTTTCTTTATTTTTCCAGAGCTGAGCTCCGGCGGACCAATACAGACCCGGCGGTAGTTTCCTCACACCAGTCTCTGTCATGGCTACTGTGGCCCCAGTTTTTGCCCTGTGCATTACCCCTACTTGCGCGGGTATCCCAATTTTTGCGCATACCCTTTGCATAAGGTGTGTTAGATGTCTAGACCGTTCAAGGGGTCTCTGGGTTACACTTAATTGTTCCTTTTGCTCCCAATTAGCCAATAAAGTCCTGTGTGACAATGACAAGACCGCGGCGGTAGCGTTGAGAGAGGTCAGACAACAAATGTCGGCCTACACTACCATTGTCGCACATAAGTCACTTCAATGTGACAACGTCCCACTTTGGGATAAGTTGCTGTCAGAGCACCCTCCCCCTAAACGTACCTCTAGAGTAAAGGGTTTTAAGCCGACAGAGACTAGCCAGGGTTCTGTATCGTCTGTGGATACGTCTAAACGCCCGAGAGAGCCTACTCCCCCGGCAGCCACCTCCTCGTCGCAGGCGAGATCGAGGTCAAGGTCACCTCTCAGACAGCAGTCTTCAAGTCGGGCCTCTTCCCCGGCTAGTAAGAAGTGTAAGACTGAAGCTTCCCCCAGTGGTCATGGTGGTGATTCTTCCAAACATAGGTCTAGTTCGCGGTCACACCGTAGCCACAAATCCTCCAAAAAGGATTCCCATAGGAAGTCCTCTCGACATTCTCCTAAGTCTAGTGCATCTCATCGTACCTCTACACCTGAAAAAGTTTCTGTTACAGCCTCAGAGTATAGTGAAGCGCCTGTCCCTAAACAAGATTTACCTATTGATATTTTAACCCTAGAAACGGAAAGTTCAGGAAATTCAATAATTGAGAATGTTTCAGACTCTCAAGAGAGCGTAGGCCAGAGCCTCGGTGTTTGGCGGTTTGCTCAACCAGGGTCTGACCATCCACGTCCGACTCATACGAGTCACACAGTAGCCGATGTCCACAGGGACGCGGCGACCCCATCCTCTATCCCTGACTTATCTTGGAAACAAGGTGCCCCTGCCTCGGCGGGGTCTTCTCAGGAGGATCGGGAGGAACAAGATGAAGTGTCAATAATTTCAGATAGGGATGGACAAGGGTCAGGCTCAGGCCTGGACGCCGCCCATGATAATACTGATTCACCTGAAAGTTCTGCATCTAACCAGTTTGTTACAGCACAAGAAATTGATGGGTTACTTACTCATGCTCTATCTAAATTCTTTAGTCAACAACGAGAAAACCCCACAATGGACTTGGGGGCTCCCTTGACAAGTTCTGCGGTACGGCCTCTGATAACGTCAATCGATTTATCTAAGATTCCTAACCCTCCTACTCTGTCACCGGCAGGGAGCTCTAAGCCAGCTACGGCGGCATTCACTACGTCAAATGTCAGGGTCATTACGGATGTTAATCCACCCCCTCTAGACAAAGCGCCTCTTAGAAAGGTAGCTATGCCCCTGCTTTATGGGCCAGACGAGTCATGGGTGCTTTTGAACCCCTCTAAGCCAGAGCTTGCCCAGCCTACCTTGTCAGGGGAACTCCCGGTACCACGTGAGTGGTTTATCCAGGGAAATAAGTCAAAGAAATTAAGGGCATTGGATGCCTTGGGTAATGTTTTGGACGTAAATATCAAGGCTATACCTAGTTATTATCATCAGGATTATTTTGTTTATGCATCTAAGCCTGCTTTACCCCCTGCCTCAGCTTCAAAACTTTTTTCAGACTGGTCTAAGCTGGATGGGTTTAATGATATTAAGGCTCTGTCGGCTCTTACTCCTGAACTAGATTTACAGACCGTCACAGACGAGACAGCTAATCCAGTGTTGAAGGTGGGACAGTTGGGACCAGGACCTTGGGTGGATTGGGAGGTAGAGGCTCAAAACTTTGCAACCACTTTCACTTCTAAATCTTCCCACCAGATCCCTCAGGATACACATTCATGGTTCTCCATGCCGGTAGGTTCTGCCGGCGGAGTTCCGTCAGCTTTATTTTCTTTTCTAGCTGCCCCTAAGATTAATCTTTGTGAACTAAAGGAACCATTCACTACCCCTACCCCTTCTCACCTAGACAGAGAATTTAGGCTAAGGGGAAAAGCTTTCCGCCTGTTTTCACAGTACATAGTTTCTCAACAGGTGGCTAAGTCTTTACTCAGGTCTACTCAGGCAATCGCAGACGCGGATGCTCGAAGATCAGTTGAGTTATCCCGGCGTCTGATTCTTCAGTCGTCGATTCAATCCTTAGGTGACATACGCACAGCCTTACTTGAGGCGGTGCGAGCACGACAGGATCTTAGGATGTCATTAGTTCGCAAGCTGCCTGATCGCATTGCTAACCAGGTGGTAATGTCCCCAGTACTTACTCCTTCTTTAATGTCCCCTGATGTATGGCGAACAGTGTTTAACATGGCACAGGCCGTGAAGCACAGTCCCGCACAGGCTAAGAAACCTGCATTTAACTTCCCCAAACCTAAGCCTCCTACTAAAGCTCAGCCAGGGGGTTCTAAGCCGTTTCTTCCGCCTAAGTCCTCCCAATCCCCCCTGGGTCAGTTCAGGCATAGACAGAGAGGGTTTTCAGGACAGAGGGGACGCGGCCAGTATAAGCCGGGGCAGGGCCAGTCTTCGGCCCACACCAGCCAGCCGGCGAAGCGTCCAACACCACCAAACCCACCATCAAAAAACTAAAGTCTCTCTCACTCCCAGTGCCTGTCTTAAAGCCGGAGGAACCGAGGGAAGTACAGCCGGCGAACCCTTGTCTGCTAACTGGGTCGTTCCGAACGTGTCACCAAGCATGGCCGTTAAAAACCTGGGCACGGATGGTGGCACGCAAAGGCATCACTTGGCAGTGGCTCCGGCGACCTCGCTTACGTCAGCCGACAACGGCAAATTGTGTTTCATTAGAGGTGGAGTCGCTGGTCCAGGAGATGATTGCCAAGAATGTCATCATCCCGGTCCCTCCAGATTACCCTGTATTCACGTCAAAACTGTTTTTGGTTCCCAAACGGGACAGTGTTCAGATGAGGCCGGTCGTAGACCTGTCTTATCTGAATCTTCACATTTACAACGAGTCTTTCAGAATGTTAACAGTTCATCAAATCAGGCTAACACTTCCGCCGGGAGGCTGGATGTGTTCCCTAGACCTGACAGACGCCTATTGGCACGTGTCGGTCAACAAAAGATTTCAAAGGTTTCTGGCCTTGAGGATCAGGCACCAAAATTTTGTTTTTCAGAGGATGCCGTTCGGTTTGAACCTAGCACCTCGATTATTCACGAAACTAGTCCGGCAAGCCCTGATGCCGTTGTTAAAACAGGGAATCAGAGTGTTGTGGTATCTAGACGACTGGCTGGTGGTGGCAGAGACACAACAATTATGCATAAAACATGTCAATATCATTTTAAAACAGGTCAAAACTCTAGGCTTCAAGGTAAATCTGGTAAAGTCAAACCTTGTTCCCTCAAGAGTAATTCAGTGGATAGGGCTGGTCTGGGACACCGCCGCTCTCACTCTGAGTCAGAGTGTGGACAATCGCAACAGGTTTTGCAGGAAACTGTTCAGGTTTCTTCACAGTCTGACTACGACACGAAGAGTCTGGGAGTCTCTGGTCGGCTCTCTCAACTGGATTCAGCTAACTGTCAAGTTGGGCCGGTTGAAAGTAAAACGATTAATATTGGAAGGCAACAAATATTTCCCACTCTTACCGGCGGGAAAATTATGGCCCATACCAAAATTAATCCACACCTTACTAGCGGTCTGGGCGAAGAGGGAAACATTGCACTCAATCATGTCATGGACCTCTCCTCCTCCAACGGTATGGGTAGACACGGATGCGTCAGGCACCATAGGGTGGGGATTTCAGTCAATCAGGGGCACCAGGGGTCAGGGACTTTGGTCCCACTTAGAAATCTCTCACATAAATGTCAAAGAGTTACTAGTCCCCTTGTATTTCCTTCAGGCTCACGGCCCGGCGTTGCGGGGCAAGTCGGTGGCCTTCAGAATGGACAATCTGAATGCAGTTCACTGTATTCAGAAACAAGGGTCAACGAGGTCAAGGAAGTTGCTACTCGTGTCGGAAGAGATTTTTGTTCTAGCCAGCAGTCTAGATATTTATCTTCACGCATCTTATCTCCCAGGCGTAGCGAACGTCTGGGCAGACGCTCTGTCCCGGAGACAGAGCACGACAGTAGAATGGGAGCTCAAGCAACCCATTTTCGACCTAATGATTGCGGAGCTCTCCCATCCACAAGTGGATCTTTTTGCGTCCGAGGAGACTCACAAGCTCCCTCTATACCTCACCCGCCGGGCGATAACGCCGGCAGGGGGGCCAGACGCCCTAGTGACAGACTGGAACAGATGGAGCTCCATCTATCTGTTTCCGCCGCCAGATGCGTCACTAATGTGCCACGTAGTGAACAAACTACGAGTTTATCGAGGCTTAGTCTCGCTAATCGTGCCCCTGTGGCCGGCGCAGGTATGGTACCAGCAATTAATAATGTGGTGCCCGGACCCGGTATCGCTCCCGGTCGGGTACTTCCACTTAGACACGATTGGCAACCTAGCGACCTCGCTGACTTTTGCATTATGGACATTCAGGAGGCCAAGTGGCTAGCACCATACGGTAGGGATGTGACCAATAAATTGCTCAATCAATATACTCAGTCTACTAAGCGACAATATCAATCTCATTGGAAAGCTTTTACTTCTTGGATTGTTAGAACGGAACAAACTGTACCCTCAGTGGCATTGGTTTTTAATTACTTGAACTATCTGTTTGAGCAGAAACGTTTATCTGTGGTTACTTTGAAGAATCACTTAACTGCGATTAGAGTGCCCTTTTTCGACCTTACAGGTCTATCCATACCGGTGGCGGAGGAAACAGGATTTATGAGAGCGTGTTTTAAACTCCGCCCACCTCCCCGTCAGCTCATGCCTACTTGGTCTCTGGACAAAGCTTTGTCTTTACTTCATTCTCGTCTGTATCAAAATACTGCAGACTTTGCTTTAATCTTAAAGAAGGCAGTTTTCCTTTTGGCTTTGGCCACCGGAAAACAGAGTGTCTGAGCTGGCGGCGATGAGCAACACACCTAATTGTCTTAGGTTTGGTAGACTTAATGATTCAATTTCCATTGCACCCTCCCCGGCGTTTGTAGCCAAGAATGAGCATAGTGCACACGTGTTTTCTGAGTTCACGGTGCCGGCGTTAAAAAGGGGAAAGGTGCATCATAATTTATGTCCAGTGCAAGCTCTAACCAAATATTTGAGAATAGCTCCTCATAACCCCCAAGGTGCTTTATGGGTAGCGAGTACGGGTAAACGCTTACTTAAACGGCGATTAGCCTCTCTTCTGGTAGGTAGAAGTCATTAAAGAGAGTAATCCCGGCGTTGTGGGTAGGGCCCACGATTTACGCAAGTGGGCGGCCTCTTTACGTTTCCTGAAAAACTTTTCAGTTGAAGATATTGCGTCCACACAGTTGTGGGCGTCTAATCATACGTTTCTCTCTAGATACTTGTCAGTTGCTCTAGACAAACCTTCCTTACCATGTATAGCTTAAGGTCAGAATGTCTAGGTGGCCCTGCAGTCACTTATGTTTATTTTCACGGAAGGGGGGGGGGGGGGGTGCAGTCAGTTGACATAGGACACCCTAGACCCCGCCGGAGTATGAGAGCTGTGATACAATTTAAGGTTAAAATGTGATATGAACATTTCTCTGCGAGAATTTGTGCTAGTACAAGGTTTAGTACAAAACAACGGTGTTGTTATAGTAGTTTTAGCTGCGAAAGCAATGTAATATTAGTTCAATGGAGTTCATTGGCAATTGATCTCCACATGTATTTTGGGGTTTATGATGTGCACATAATTATAAACTTATAACTTATTATTTTTGTCACCACTCGTTGAGTGGGGTGCCTTTTGTAACTACAGATCTGTGTTCAGAATCTTCAGGGTTACCCATTTTTGTCGGGCAGGCTTCTTTGAAGCACGCACCTGCCTGAACCCCTTTTTCTTGTATATTTCCGGCCTACGCCGTATTAAATACATTTTTCAAAAGTAAGAATACTATGTGGTTGTTTTTATTATCTGCTTTTATAGAGTTATGATATGATTACGAATGTCCCCCTCCAGTCTTAGATATCAGGCATGTTCGTCAATGATGGAGGGGCCACTAATAAATTATAGGTTTGACTCCTGTAAGGAGATAAAGAAAACCTAATATTTAGTAGTGGCCCCGTAATCATTGACGACTGGGGCCCTCCCGACCGTCCCCTTCCCATTCGTTGATGTATTAAGGATTTTGGTTTACTTGATATGTCAGTGAAGGAGGAATGACGCCTGATTTCAGCGTCTGGTCAGAAATCCACACAAGTACATCCACGATATGATGGAAAGCTTATTGGATAGTTATTCTTATTTTCTTTTTGTTTTTATTTTTTACGAAGTTTTTTCGTAGTGAGAACCCAATTCATAATGACTGAAGCCATGAGTGAGGTCGCGTGCGCTCATGATGAAGGCTCCTCAGTTTTTAAATGCTCTGCGCGGTAGATTCAAACTACGGCGGATTAGTGTTTGAAGAGGATGCCTTATGTAATAGGCATGTTCGTCAATGATTACGGGGCCACTACTAAATATTAGGTTTTCTTTATCTCCTTACAGGAGTCAAACCTATAATATATATATATAATTAAATACAATATATATACTTTAGTTTGACTCTTAACATATCTTGAATTTGTCTTTCTGTCACTCTTTTAACAGAATGGAACGTAACAAGATGAGAATGGTGAGATGGGCGTGTGGGGCCAAACTGCAAGATAGGATATCTAGTGAAAAGCTGAGGAGACAGTTAGGTAACAATAGTATCAAAGAAAATTGGTTCTCTCTTGAGTTGAAGAGTTGGACAGAATAAGGGTGGAAGTGTGTTGAAAGGTAGGTGGCCCCCCACTCTCCATAAGGGAGGGGGTATAGCCTACACTGATAAAGCTCTGAAAAACATTGATAATTGTAATAGCGATAGAAGAGTGAGAGAGATGCAACATTGTGGCGTGTAGAGAGACATTGTGGCGTGTAGAGAGACATTGTGGCGTGTAGAGAGACATTGTGGCGTGTAGAGAGACATTGTGGCGTGTAGAGAGACATTGGGGGGTGAAGAGAGACATTGTGGCGTGTAGAGAGACATTGTGGCGTGTAGAGAGACATTGTGGCGTGTAGAGAGACATTGTGGCGTGTAGAGAGACATTGTGGCGTGTAGAGAGACATTGTGGCGTGTAGAGAGACATGTGTGGCGTGTAGAGAGCATTGTGGCGTGTAGAGAGACATTGTGGCGTTTGTAGAGAGACATTGTGGCGTGTAGAGAGACATTGTGGCGTTGTAGAGAGAGACATTGTGGCGTGTAGAGAGACATTGTGGCGTGTAGAGACACATTGTGGCGTGTAGAGAGACATTGTGGCGTGTAGAGAGACATTGTGGCGTTGTAGAGAGACATTGTGGCGTGTAGAGAGACATTGTGGCGTGTAGAGAGACATTGTGGGCGTGTTAGAGAGACATTGTGGCGTGTAGAGAGACATTGTGGCGTTGTAGAGAGACATTGTTGGCGTGTAGAGAGGACATTGTGGCGTGTAGAGAGACATTGTGGCGTGTAGAGAGACATTGTGGCGGTAGAGAGACATTGTGGCGTGTAGAGAGACATTGTGGCGTGTAGAGAGGACATTGTGGCGTGTAGAGAGACATTGTGGCGTGTAGAGAGACATTGTGGCGTGTAGAGAGACATTGTGGCGTGTAGAGAGACATTGTGGCGTGTAGAGAGACATTGTGGCGTGTAGAGAGACATTGTGGCGTGTAGAGAGACATTGTGGCGTTGTAGAGAGACATTGTGGCGTGTAGAGAGACATTGTGGCGTGTAGAGAGACATTGTGGCGTGTAGAGAGACATTGTGGCGTGTAGAGAGACATTGTGGCGTGTAGAGAGACATTGTGGCGTTGTAGAGAGACATTGTGGCGTGTAGAGAGACCATTGTGGCGTGTAGAGAGACATTGTGGCGTGTAGAGAGACATTGTGGCGTGTAGAGAGACATTGTGGCGTTGTAGAGAGGACATTGTGGCGTGTAGAGAGACATTGTGGCGTGTAGAGAGACATTGTGGCGTGTAGAGAGACATTGTGGCGTGTAAGAGACATTGTGGCGTGTAGAGAGACATTGTGGCGTGTTAGAGAGACATTGTGGCGTGTAGAGAGACATTGTGGCGTGTAGAGAGACATTGTGGCGTTGTAGAGAGACATTTGTGGCGTGTAGAGAGACATTGTGGCGTGTAGAGAGACATTGTGGCCTGTAGAGAGTCATTGAGGCGTGTAGAAGGACATTGTGGCGTGTAGAGAGACATTGTGGTGTGTAGAGAGACATTGTGGCGTGTAGAGAGGCATTGTGGCGTGTAGAGAGACATTGTGGCGTGTAGAGAGACATTGTGGCGTGTAGAGAGACATTGTGGCGTTTGTAGAGAGACATTGTGGCGTGTAGAGAGACATTGTGGCGTGTAGAGAGACATTGTGGGGTGTAGAGAGACATTGTGGCGTGTAGAGAGAGATTGTGGCGTGTAGAGAGACATTGTGGCGTGTAGAGAGACATTGTGGCGTGTAGAGAGACAGTGTGGCGTGTAGAGAGCCATTGTGGCTTGTAGAGAGGACATTGTGGCGTGTAGAGAGACATTGTGGCGTGTAGAGAGACATTGTGGCGTGTAGAGAGACATTGTGGCGTGTAGAGAGACATTGTGGCGTGTAGAGAGACATTGTGGCGCGTAGAGAGACATTGTGGCTCGTAGAGAGACATTGTGGCGTGTAGAGAGACATTGTGGCATGTAGAGAGACATTGTGGCGCGTAGAGAGACATTGTGGCGCGTAGAGAGACATTGGGGCGTGTAGAGAGACATTGTGGCGTGTAGAGAGACATTGTGGCGTGTAGAGAGACATTGTGGCGTGTAGAGAGACATTGTGGCGTGTAGAGAGACATTGTGGCGTGTAGAGAGACATTGTTAGATGTAGAGAGACATTGTGGCGTGTAGAGAGACATTGTGGCGTGTAGAGAGACATTGTGGCGTGTAGAGAGACATTGTGGCGTGTAGAGAGACATTGTGGCGTGTAGAGAGACCTTGTGGCGTGTAGAGATACATTGTTGGGAATTTGTAAGAGGAGTGAGTTGATGTGGCCAATGATGATTTGATTCTACTCTTTGGAGAGTGCGGTATTGATGGAACCTCTCCACACATACGAACAATACTCGATACATGGGTGCACTGTGCCCTATACATAGCAAGAGATGTGCGGGGGTGAAGAACCTAAGGAGACGGTTGCGCCATAACTTTTGGGAAGCTGGTTAGCAAGAGTGGTAATATGATGTTTCCAGAAATATCATATTACAAAAGAAACACAATGAATACTGAGAGAAGATGAAAGGGTTTTTATAATTTGTATTGTTGAAGAGTATTTGACCACTTGTGAGTTGAGGCTATAAGGATGGTGCCGTAACATCGTATTAACAGAATCAATGAATGTAGGTTTATAATGGATAACAGTTGATTTGCATGTTGTGTGTGTTGTGCATTACACTTGTACTGTATAGCCTACCTTGAATATTCTGATTGACACTTGTAGTACTGTATAGCCTACCTCTGAATATTATGATTTACACTTGTACTGTATAGCCTACCTCTGAATATTATGATTTACACTTGTACTTGTATAGCCTACCTCTGAATATTATGATTTACACTTGTACTGTATAGCCTACCTCTGAATATTCTGATTTCCACTTGTACTGTATAGCCTACCTCTGAATATGATTTACACTTGTACTGTATAGCCCTACCTCTGCATATTCTGATTTACACTTGTACTGTATAGCCTACCTCTGAATATTCTGATTTACACTTGTACTGTATAGCCTACCTCTGAACATTCTGATTTACACTTGTACTGTATAACCTACCTCTGAATATTATGATTTACACTTGTACTGTATAGCCTACTCTGAATATTCTGATTTACACTTGTACTGTATAGCCTACCTCTGAATTTCTGATTTACACTTGTACTGTATAGCCTACCTCTGAAATTCTGATTTACACTTGTACTGTATAGCCTACCTCTGAATATTATGATTTACACTTGTACTGTATAACCTACATCTGAATATTATGATTTACACTTGTACTGTATAGCCTACCTCTGAATATTCTGATTTATCTTGTACTGTATAGCCTACCTCTGAATATGCTGATTACCTTGTACTGTATAGCCTACCTCTGAATATTGATTTACACTTGTACTGTATAGCCTACCTCTGATATATTAGATTTACACTGTACTGTATAGCCACCTCTGTATTCTGATTTACACTTGTACTGTATAGCCTACCTCTGAATATTCTGATTTACACTTGTACTGTATAGCCTACCTCTGAATATTATGATTTACACTTGTACTGTATAGCCTACCTCTGAATATTCTGATTTACACTTGTACTGTATAGCCTACCTCTGAATATATGATTTACACTTGTACTGTATAGCCTACCTCTGAATATTATGATTTACACTTGTACTGTATAGCCTACCTCTGAATATTATGATTTTTCTACTTTGAAATAGATACACAATAATAAGTACAGTATATGACTTAAAGTGTCATTAGGCGAGGCCAAAACCAAATTGGGTTTAATGTATTTAAATAAACGCAATTTAAGTGATAATTCTGTTAATTATCAATGTCTACAACTCCAACTTCCTTATACACCGAAACTGGCAAGTGGTCCATTGATAGTCTTGTGGAAGATTGTGTGGGGTAGATTGTGTGGGGTAGATTGTGTGGGTAGATTGTGTGGGGTAGAATGTGTGGGGTAGATTGTGTGGGGTAGATTGTGTGGGGTAGATTGTGTGGGGTAGTAGATTGTGTGGGTAGATTGTGTGGGGTAGATTGTGTGGGGTAGATTGTGTGGGGTAGATTGTGTGGGGTAGATTGTGTGGGGTAGATTGTGTGGGGTAGATTGTGTGGGGTAGATTGTGTGGGGTAGATTGTGTGGGGTAGATTGTGTGGGGTAGATTGTGTCGGGTAGATTGTGTGGGGTAGATTGTGTGGGGTAGATTGTGTGGGGTAGATTGTGTGGGGTAGATTGTGTGGGGTAGATTGTGTCGGGTAGATTGTGTGGGGTAGATTGTGTGGGGTAGATTGTGTGGGGTAGATTGCATGGTAGGTGGTTGTGGAGAACTATACCGTGTTCCAAACAAGTAGGCCAAAACTCTTGACCATAAACCTCTAGGACTCTCAAAAATAACTAGAGTAATCCAGCAGATATTCCTATCATTTGGGAAGGGTCAGCCAGGGCATAGGTGTGGACATTTACAGCCCCAATTGCTCTCGCCCTTTTAGAGTTACAGAGGTTATGGTTGAGGATGTCTAGCCTACCTATTTGGAACAGGGTATCGTCACTTAAGGGGAGGCTGGCTGTTTGTTTGCTCTATTAATTCATTTATTCATACATTTGTTTAGTTTCCTCCCTAGACCTCCATCAAGCTTAGAAAAACACCCCCTAGACCCCCGTTCAAGAATAAATTTGTAAATTTCCCGGCCAAAGGCCGGTTTCTCTTGAAATTGCAGGCTCGCTTTCGCTCGCCAGGACAAAATTGACACCTAAATGGCACAAAAGGTCTTAAAATTGACAACGAAATGGGGCGAAAGGTGTTATAATCGCCAAACTAATGGGGCGAAAGTCTTATAATCTCAAAACTAGTGGGGCTAAACATTAGGGAGAAGGGGGTCCAGAAAAACGGTCTGCCTCCCCTCAAGTTATAGACGACCATTTCCTAGCTGACCCTTCCCAAATGGTAGACATATTAGCTGGATTACTCTAGTGGTAATCCACTATTAAAATGTAAAACTTGCAAACTAAACAAACCAAAACTGGGACAAGGACAATATAAAGTTAAATTAAATTATCAAAATCGCTATGTGGAAACAACGCTTACTAAAATGAAAATTATTAAATAAAAGAACACAATCCACCACATAGGGTGTACATTATATTACTATGGCAGAGGTGGAGAGCAGGGTGGAAGCGGCTCGGGGAGAGACAGGAGAAGAAGCTGCGAGGACCCAAGAGTACCCGTAGTGTGAGGGAGGGAGCGGGCAACGGACAGGAGGAGGGAGTTGATGTAGCTGCTTGAAGGAATGAGGTAGAAAGATTAAGGATTATGGTTAGTAAGTCTTGGATGTGTTTTACCAGGAACAAGAAAAAGAGAACTAATATGTAGGTTGCAGGATGGAAGAGGAAAAACCTGATGTAATCCAAATGTGCACAATTGATTGGCATTAAAGACTGAAAACGTAGCGCACATAAAATATGTCTGTGATCCATGTAAGACAAGACTTGGAGTGTGAACTTCATATAAAGATCAAATGGAAGGACACTAAGAAACAGACTTGAATTGAAAGAATTGATTGAAATCAAAGAAACGATGACCCAAGGTGTTGATGTAATGAGCCGATAAACTAAAAAAACATCAGGACCGTGCATTAAATGATACGATGACCACAAGGACTAGACGTTATAACTCAAGAAACTTTCAACTCAATTGAAAGTCGTGAAGATGGAGATGTGCAAGGAGTCACTAGTGGTATGGGAAATGTTGTTGATGCTATAAGCGCTGACCCCGCGCAAACAGTCAGCGTGGTTCTGACTCGCGCTGGGTGGTCGGGACGTGGTGACCGGGAGAAGAAAGAAGAAAGAAAAGAAGAAATCTAACCGTTCTGAATGGCGAGACGGATGAGAATGAAAAGGCAACTGACAAAGAGAGGAGAAATTTCTCAGGCGCTAGAGGGGATTCAAATTCACGATACGAAGTTTACCCCTAAAGGGAACATGGTGATGACTTTTGGCACTGTGGATCATGGCTGAACGCTGCAGTTAAAAAGTTGGTCGAGGTGACGGCTGTTACAACAAGGAGTGTGAACAAATTAAAACGATCAAAAGTGAGTGATTTTGCAACTGTTCATCCTGACGAGTCCAAGAGTGCGATAATGTGATACACTCATTGCAAGGAATGATTTTTCTGAATTCGA
>CM064542.1:0-70787 GCA_032716605.1 Paralithodes platypus | reverse complement strand
ACTCGCGTTCATCTCGTGTAAACACGTGTAAACTCGTGTAAACTCATGTAACACTCATGTAGACTCGCACTATTCGTACCCTGGAATTTGACCGTTATTTTTCAAATTTTGGCGGTGCGTGTTGGGGTCGTGTTAAACTCGCCAACACTCGCGTAAAACTCGCTAAACTCGTGTAAACTCATGTAAACTCGTGTAAACTCGTGTTAAATTTGTGTTAAATTCGTGTTCTATGCGTGTTTACTCGCATCAGCTGCTACTCGCGTTGGGTTCGGGCTCCATCAACGGCGATTTGCGGCGAGTGTGACTCGCGTTGGCCTCGCCCTCCGACTCGCCTATGTGTGAACCTACCTTAAAACACGACTTCCAAACCATACATTAGGTAGATATAATTATGTCCGCAATAAACAATAAATAAATAAATAATACATACCGGTAGTATAAATAGTAATAAGAGAGAGGTGGAAGGATGGAGTTGAGAAGTATATGCGTGAAAGTGGTGTTGGATGGGAGGAGGGGCGTCGGCTGAGGGGGACAGAGGTGCGTGGGGGCCGTTCATTCGTGGCCATCCCTTTCAGGATCATGACGTCTGGCACGAGAGAGATAGATAGATAGATAGATAGATAGATAGATGAGGATGGATGGATGAATGCATGGAGATAGGAAGATGGATGGATGGATGAATGCATGAAGATAGATAGATGGATGGATGGATGAATGCATGAAGATAGATAGATGGATGGATGAATGAATGCATGCATGGAGATGGATGGATGGATGAATGCATGCATGGAGATAGATAGATGGATGAATGCATGGAGATAGATAGATAGATAGATAGATAGATAGATAGATAGATAGATAGATAGATAGATAGATAGATAGATAGATAGATAGATAGATAGATAGATAGATAGATAGATAGATAGATAGATAGATAGATAGATAGATAGATAGATAAAGATAGATAGATAGATAGATAGATAGATAGATAGATAGATAGATAGATAGATAGATAGATAGATAGATAGATAGATAGATAGATAGATAGATAGATAGATAGATAGATAGATAGATAGATAGATAGATAGATAGATAGATAGATAGATAGATAGATAGATAGATAGATAGATAGATAGATAGATAGATAGATAGATAGATAGATAGATAGATAGATAGATAGATAGATAGATAGATAGATAGATAGATAGATAGATAGATAGATAGATAGATAGATAGATAGATAGATAGATAGATAGATAGATAGATAGATAGATAGATGGATGGATGGATGGATGGATGGATGGATGGATGGATGGATGGATGGATGGATGGATGGATGGATGGATGAATGCATGCATGGAGATAGATAGATGGATTGATGGATGAATGCATGCATGGAGATAGATAGATGGATGGATGGATGAATGCATGGAGATAGATAGATGGATGAATGCATGCATGGAGATAGATAGATGGATGGATGGATGAATGCATGAAGATAGATAGATGGATGGATGGATGAATGCATGCATGGAGATAGATAGATGGATGGATGGATGAATGCATGCATGGAGATAGATAGATGGATGGATGGATGAATGCATGGAGATAGATAGATAGATGGATGGATGGATGGATGGATGGATGAATGCATGAAGATAGATAGATAGATGGATGGATGGATGGATGGATGGATGGATGGATGGATGGATGGATGGATGAATGCATGCATGGAGATAGATAGATGGATGGATGGATGAATGCATGGAGATAGATAGATATATAAAATAGTAATCAACAACCTACCGTCCAATCAGCTGGTCTCCGTAGCCTTGTTCGCCCTTCAGTCACGCCAGGAGGATCGGTAGTTTGCGCACTTTTCCTCACTTCCTCACTTTGAACGTCATACGGGCTATAGGCTACTTAAGTAATAGTGTTCGTGCGGTAGGGAATTATTGTATAGTCATTAATTAGTTAGTCATTAAATTGAGGTAAAGAATATCCCAATCACTCCAACAATCGTCAGGGGTAGTTCAGTGGAAATATATACGGTTTTCACTTTCATTAACACAAGTGGTATATAGTCAAGTGTCAATTAGTTATTAAGTATCTCAAAAAACACGATATGATATTAAGTCCGATATATTAACTCTTTCAAGATCCGATAACGTATTTATTTTCTGTTTTCTTGCTGTTATGAGACGGAGGTTAATGGAGATAGTTATTACCCTTATAATGCCCACAGATCCTTCTCAAGCTGCATGCAATCGTCTAATGATAGCCAGAATAAACGGTCGAATAGCTTAATTAATTAACACAGCACAGACCACCACCACCACACCCTTCACACGCGCGAGACACGAGGCAACTAAGAGGTCTAGGAGCAGTGTTGTCAATTTAGCTATTTTGCCGCTAGACCTAAGAGGTATTTACTTCGATCTACACTCCTACATTTACATTTAGCTACATACATTTTAGCGATATTCTGTGGATTTGAATAATTTTGGAGCGATATTGTAGAGATTGTGGCATTATTCTAGCGATATTTTGTAGATTTGAACCCTTTTGGAGGGAGCGATATTGTAGAGATTGGGCTTTAATTGTAGCGAT
The DNA here is from genome assembly GCA_032716605.1 of Paralithodes platypus. NCBI lineage: Eukaryota > Metazoa > Arthropoda > Malacostraca > Decapoda > Lithodidae > Paralithodes > Paralithodes platypus. The sequence continues at coordinate 68,177 of CM064542.1, read as the reverse complement.
TGTCGACATTTACTAACTATCTAGCGGACTTGATTTGGTAACCCTGTCGACTAGGTGATGGACAAAGGAGAGAGGTGGCGCTATCTGGTGAGGTAATCGGTCTCTAGTTTGTAGAGAGAATATAGAATAGAGAATTCTCTATAGAGAATGGGAGAATGGCCAATTAGAGAAAACGGCGTGTGTTGATTCTACTTCTTATTCTCTCTCTCTCTCTCTCTCTCTCTCCGTAAAGAATGGAAGTACGTCCAGCTATAGAGAATCGCTTTCATCAACAGCTGGGACGCACACACACACACACACACTTTCTCTCTCTCTCTCTCTCTCTCTCTCTCACTCTCTAATCTAAGCCATAACTCCTGACCCAATATGAACCACCAAACGATCAAGCTCGGCCATATGGAGCGTATGGAAAGCTAGAGAATGACTAAGAGGGTGTACGAGAGCGAGGTGGAGGGACAGAGAGGGAGAGGTAGACCGAAGGAGAGGTGGAAGGATGGAGTGAGGAAGTATAATTATGAACGAAGGCGGTGCTGGTTGGGGGGAGGGGCGTCGACTGACTGGGGACAGAGGTGCATGGGGGCGGTTCGTTCGTGGCCACCCCTTCGGGGATCAAGGCGTCAGGCAATAGATAGATAAAGGCTATCAAGCTCCTAAATGTAAGGCTTCAAACGATCTCAACCAACCCTTTGAACACCCCCAGATCCTTCCTAAGCTGCATAGCCTACTATCGTCTAAATAGGCTATAGCTAGAATACAATATAAAACACGTCGCTGGTACTCCAAGGGTTAAGGGGGTGGTGCTTGTTTTGTGTAATCTATAATTACATGTATTCATTTATTCTTTAGTTTCCTCGCTAGACCTCCATCAAGCTTATAAAAGCACTCCCTTCTTAAACTGCACAACATGGTCTAAATATAACTATAATAACATGGAACCGACGGTACAGAAGGGGTTAATGTGTTTACCTAATATTTAACCCCTTCTTAAACTGCACAACATGGTCTAAATATAACTATAATAACATGGAACCGACGGTACAGAAGGGGTTAATGTGTTTACCTAATATTTAACCCCTTCTTTACCGGTGACGTAGTTTCGGTTTTATGGTAGGTATTTGTACATGATTGTGTGCAGTTTAAGAAGGATCTGTGGTAGTGAAAAGAGTTATATAAGGGAAATTATTCAAAGTCTCTTAATTTCTGGAGGCCCCTTTTTAAACTGAATAATTTAGTCTACATAGTAGCCAGCTTAAATGGAGATGGTTCACTTTTTGAGCGATTTTTGCATGTATTCATTATTTGTCTAGTATAAAGGGTTAAGAGAGATACTTAGAACCTGTTAATTGCTGGCATAGGGTGAGTAAGTGTAGGAAAATGTATATATATGTCACTCGATATGAAGAAATGAAGCTTAGATATGGCTGATACCAATTATTGATCAACACATAGGCTACTTGGTGCCACGACATGACTTATTAGCGCGACTGTACACAGGAGCAACTGTCCTTTTGGGACCTCTCAAAAGTCTACCTAGTGCAAATTTCAATGTAGGCTACTGCTTGCCAAATAGAGCCATCGGGTGTGAGGAGAGAGAGAGAGAGAGAGATAGGTAGATAGATAGATAGATAGATAGAGAGGGAGGGATATATTACGCAGTGTTACATAGATACAAAGACTACACAGACCTTGCGGCCCCATACTAGACTTCCCATCTTTCTCTCGCTGCCCGGGAATCGAACCCGGGAACTTTCGGTTTCGAGCAGAACGCACTAACTGTTACACCTTATAGAAAAAAAAAAAAAAAAAAAAAATATGAACAACTATGCAAAAGAAGATTGTTGATGTAAAACAGACGATATTTGACCACTTGCGAGTTTCAGGCTATAAGGAAGTTGGAGCTGTACAAATCTATATTAACCCCTTCTGTACCGCGACGTGTTTTTAATAATACTCTGGCTAACATTAAACATGTTTATTCAGTTTAAAAAGGTCCTCCAGCAATTAACATGCTTGGAACTATCACTATTAAATCCTCTAAATATAGCTATAATAAAACTAATAACACATCTCAGTACAGAAGGGGTTAAACAGTAATACAATAATAAAGTAAATATAGCTATAATAAAACTAATAACACATCTCAGTACAGAAGGGGTTAAACAGAAATACAATAATAAAGTAAATATAGCTATAATAAAACTAATAACACATCTCAGTACAGAAGGGGTTAAACAGTAATACAATAATAAAGTAGATGTGTAATGGATAAAACGTACCGGTATGTTGAATTTAGTTGTATGTATTAATTAATGGCCTACAACCGCATTATAGCTGGTAATTCTGATAAATATCAATGTCTACAACTCCAACTTCCTTATAGCCTGAAACTCGCCAGTGGTCAATTGTTTGAATGTCTGTGAAGCAAGCAACTTCCATGGCAAAGAAAGTAGAAACACAAAACACCAATATTAAGGGGGTCACCGGCTTTATTAATCTTTCTATCCTTCCCTGGCTTGTATCCATTCCAACACATTCACCCAACTGTTTTAAGACGTTTATCCCCATCCAGGTGTCGATCTCTTCCTGACGAGCGATAGCGAGCCAGCATTGTATGGAGAAATCCTCCGGCTTTGCCGGAGAAATTTTTCTATCGAAAAATGTACAAAATTTAGCTTGCTGTCAATAACAAAAATATATATATGTATGCTGGCTCGCTACCTTTCGCCAGGAAAATATTGACACCTGGATGGGGGTAAACGTCTTAAAACAGTAGGCTGAATGGGGCCGAATGGATACAAGCCAAAGAGAGAGGGAGAGAAAGAGCTAAAAAAAACGAGGTGGGCTCCCTTAATGGGAAATGGGCCGGTTTTCTGGTCCCCCTTCTCCCTCGTGTTTAGTCCCATTACTGAAGAGGTTAATATTTGAAGCTGCCAGACTACAATTGCCGACTTGCGAGTTTCGTACTATAAGGAAGTTGGAGCCGTAGACAACGATATTTAGCAGAATTTCCAGATGAAACACGGTCGTAGTAGGCCTACATTCTTAAATACATAAAACCCAATTCAACATACCATTTATCCATCACAAACCTACATTATTATTGTATGTACAGCATGTTTAATATCGATGTTTACGGCTCCAACTTCCTTACAGCCTGAAACTCCCAAGTGGTCAATTGCTCGTAAAACTTGCCGGACAAATAGGTTGTTTGACACCGCCTTTACTAACCAACACAAACAAGGGGGTGAAGGATTATTGATCATTAATTATCCATACCACTTTTTTCTAGTATTTTGACATGTTTTCATAATAATGATTCCCCTACTAAAAAACAGCTTTTAAGGGGGAAAGACCTGTTCTTTTGCTCTCCCTTTCTCTCTCTCTCTCTGGCTTGTATCCATTCGGCCCCATTCAGCCTACTGTTTTAAGACGTTAATCCCCACCCAGGTGTTGATTTTATCCTGGCGAGCGATAGTGAGCCAGCATTGTATGGAGAATTCCGGCTTCGCCGGAGACACTTTTCTATCGAAAAATGTACAAATTTAGCCTACTGTCAATAACATTTTATTAAATATGCTGGCTCGCTACCGCTCGCCAGGAAGTTGTTTAATTCATAGATGGGGATAAACGTCTTACAACAGTAGGCTGAATGGGGCCAAATGGATACAACCCAGAGAGAGAGGAAAGCGAGAGAGAGAACAAAACGAGGTGGGCCCCCTTAACCCTTTTGACTGCGATGGGCTCGTTGTAATTCTATCCTGGCTACCATCACAATATTTTACAAGTTGAGGAAGGGTCTCTGCTCTGTACAGATTGTGGGTTTAAGGGGGAAGGCTATACTTTTCGGTCGATTATTTCATATATTTATTATTCATTTAGTTTCCTCCCTAGACCTCCATCAAACTTTAAAAAACATCCGTTAGATCACCCCTCTAGATTAATTTGTACATTTTTCAGTAGAAAAATGTCCCGGCCGAAGGCCGACTCTTAGTAGACAGAGGTTTTGAGGCAAGTAAATTGTTACATAATTTTAATCTTTTTAAGGTCAATCATCTATCTATCTATCTATTGCCTGACGCCGTGATCCCCGAAGGGGTGGACACGAACGAACCGCCCCCAGTCAGTCGACGCCCCTCCTCCCAACCAGCACCGCCTTCATCCATATACTTCCTCACTCCATCCTTCCACCTCTCTTTCGGTCTACTTCTCCCTCTTTGTCCTTCCACCTCGCTCTCGTACACCTTCTTAGTCATTCTCTCGCTTCCCATACGTTCCATATGGCCGAACCATCTCAAGGTGTTCCTTTTCACACTTTCCATCACATCTACCTCCACACCACACCTCCTTCTTACTTCCTCATTCGTCTGTCTATCCCTCCATGTAACTCTGCACGCCCTTCTCAAGTAACTCATTTCCACCGCTCTCACTCTTGGTCCGAGTCTCTTCTCAAACGTCCATGCTTCACTTCCGTAAGTCAGTGTCGGGATTACCACACTGTCATGCAAGGACTTCTTCACTTCCATACTGACCACCCTTGTTCTTGTTACTGCTTTCAGCGTTCCTACAACCCTCTTCCCCTGTTGCACTTCTTCATCCATTGTCCCATCTTTACTCAACACACTGCCCAGATACTTAAAAGAGCTGACGATCTCCATAGCCAGACTGTTCAACTTCACCTCACACTCTGTGACTTCACCCCTTTCGAAGACCATAACCTTGCTCTTCCTCGCATTTACCTTCACATTCCGTTTTTCGCACACTGTCCCAAACTCATTTACCAGACCCTGCAACTCCCATTCATTATCGCTCATCAGAACTGTATCATCAGCAAACAGCAGTATAGGCAGTTTCCACTAATTTCTCTCCCTTATCAGCGATACACCAACATCCACTGCTCTTCCTTGTATTTCTTTCATGACTCCATCCATATATACAGTACAGTAAACAACCACGGGGACATCACACACCCGTTTCAACCCAACATTCAGGTCAAAGAACTCGCTCTGCTCATTCTCCACACGTACTGCCCGCCTTTGCACCCTCATCATGCTCTTCACTGCTTTCAGCAACTTGCCATCTACTCCGTATATTCTAAGTACTTTCCACATGCCTTCTCTATCCACTCTGTCATAGGCCTTCTCCAAGTCCATAAAGGCAACATACACCTTTTGTTGCTTCTCAGATATGTCTCCACAACACAATTCAGGGTAAAATCTGATCTACACATCCTCTTCCCTTCCTAAAACTTCCCTGCTCATCTATCCATTTCTCCGTTCTCACTCTCACTCTCTCAATGACTACCCTACTGTACACCTTCCCTACTACGCTTAATAGACCTATTCCTCGGTGGTTACCACACACTCCTCTTTCCCCCTTTGCCCTTATATAGGGGGACTATTATGTCAGTCTTCCCGTCATCAGGTGCACTCCCCTTCTCCCATGCTAGTTTGCACATTTTCCATACCCATTCGATCACTATCTCACCACCATACCTCAACATTTCCCCACACACTCCATCTGTTCCTGGTGCTTTCCTCAACTTCACTCTTTTCATGGCTTCCCACACTTCTGACCTGATTCCCACCTCCTCCTCCACTACTTCTCCTCTTCTCCCTCCCATACCCGATCCAACTATGTTTGCTGGCACTTCATTCCTTACATTTAGCAACTCGTTGAAGTACTCCCTCCATCTTTCGACTCTCTCTTGCTTCTCGGCTAGCATTCTCCCATTCTTATCTTTCACACCCTTACTGTTTCCCTTGCTACCATGCCGCACCACTAGTACCACTTGAAGAGGCCCTTTGCTCATTGTGAGGGAGATAAAGTAGAGGGCTGTAGGTGACCCACGCGGCGTCCCGGGTCAAGGCGTCGGGACAAAGAAATACGGGTGGTCGCTAGAGCAGAGTCGGCGTCATTGTTACTATCACTATCACTTTTGCCTTCCCTTGCTTCCTCTGCCGCCCTGCGTGCTTTTATGGCCGCACTTTTCACTAGTCTTCTTGTAGAAGTATTTGCCCACTTTCAAGGGCGTACAAGCAGGCAAGGGGGAAGTTCCCGGGGTAGGCCTAGGCTGACCAAGCAAAGATGGCGACGGGGTAGGCCTAGCCTCAAGCACAATAGGAAGTTCAATTTCACCTTCCTTCACCACTTCTATATCAGGGGACTCACTACTGTCTGCTCCCTCAAACAAATTGACATTATCATCACCCTCAAAGCCCACAAAATCATCATCTTCACTCTCACTAATGAATATTTCTTTGTCTATCAAGCTTTCGCCATTGCTTTCTTCATTCAAAATCGCCAAAAGTTCTCTCTCAATAGCACTATCACTCAATAAAAGTTTCACTTTCTTACGTTCAGGCTTTTTCTCGCTTGCAACAGGCGTCGACATAGCTAGCGGGGTAGCTAGCGCTCCGCGCAGGAGGTTGTAGGGAATCGGACGTGTCGGAAGACATTTTTTCGCTATATCTCGCTATGGCGGGCACGTACGGACTGATAACAGTAATAGTTGAGGCTTGGTGGCGCTGCGATCGCCCCTGAAAAGGAAGTTTTCACCGCACGGAATTCAAAGCACGCTTTCAAGCATACAGATTTTAAAATGACACCCGGGCAGGAAGGGTTAAGGGTTGAAATCAAAGACAAACCTCAAATTATGAATATCATTACTTGATAGACCACATAATATAATAATGATCAACAGCGGTACAAACAAAACCTTTCTCTCAATAATGCAATTTTTTTTATCAACTATGAACGCCTTCTGTACCAGCAAAGTCTTATATTTTTATTCTAGCTATAATTAGATGATTATGCACAGTTTCAGAAGGATTTGTGGTAGTAAAAAGGGTGTGAAAAGGAACAACTTGAGATGGTTCGGCCATATGGACGTATGGAAAGCGAGAGAATGACTAAGAGGGTGTACTACGAGAGCGAAGTTGAGGGACAGAGAGGGAGAGGTAGACCGAATGAGAGGTGGAAGGATGGAGTGAGGAAGTACATGAACGAAGGCGGTGCTGGTTGGGGGGAGGGGCGTCGACTGACTGGGGACAGAGGTGCATGGGGGCAGTTCGTTCGTGGCCACCCCTTCGGGGATCACGGCGTCAGGCAATAGATAGATAGATAGATAGAAAAAGGGTTAAGTGAGATAGTTCGAAGCCTTTTTATATTGATGGAGCCCAGTTGTAAACTGAATAAAATCGTCTAACAGTAGCCAGAATGAAGTTAACAGAACGGTGCAGGTACAGAAGGGATTACTTATCTCCTTAAAACAAAAATTATAATAACTTCAAAACTGGTAGCCTACAGGATATATAGTTTGGTCTTTGGTGATATACCCTCAATAAACCCATAATAAATAAAATGCCCCAGAACAAGAAGCCCACCACAGAAGGCACGAGCGAACACCACACAGAAACACCCGGAAGAAAGGTCCACAGAACGAAAGGACCAGCTGACCGAGCCCGCCATTCCAGGCAGGCCCAAGCCCGCAGGGCTAAACAGCTCCAGGACACACCCATTTACCTTTTCTAAAACCGACCATTTTCCACACCTCACGTACACTAACCCCTCGTGTCCTACACTTATTAACTACAAAGATGATGAACAGGAATATACATTCATATTAAAAACACCCATGCCTGTCCCGACGTTGAGCCAATGCCAACACATCAGACAGCCATAATTATATCTATGTATGTTCTTGCATCCGAGAAGTAGATGTTATATATCTTAGAAGTTAAAGCACCCACGCTGTCCCTAGATCTCTTATATCATTTTCCATGACGAGTATAGATATATGTAACCCGTGCTCAGTCGCCCCTTGCATTGCTCCTCTAGTAACTAAGTATTAATATTAACATTCCCTAACATCTTGTCTTGCCAGACTAAGCTTCTGAAGACCCATCCCCCCATAAATCTATGTATGCAACCCTTAGGTTAAGTATTTTTATCCGCCATTGTGTTCACCTTTTTCCATTTACTTTCCACAATTGTCATACGTCTTCCCCTTGCCTCCTTCGTATCCACAGTCCACACTACGCCAATTTACTTCGTGTCTTACACCTCTTACCCCAACCAGAGATTATATAAGATAACCTGGTTATCAGTATCTGTCATAAGTACCCCCGAAACAATAACTAAGTACCCCTACGAACTGCCACTGTGGTTGGTATTTTATATTTAATAGAAAACGCAGTTCCCAGGGCCAACTAATAGTATCCATAACCCTCTGACTGATCACATAACTCTATCTTTTCCAGACTCATATACCACCCCATAGTTGCATTCCCCGGTAGCATTTGGCTAACGTATTCTACTGCCTTTTCAAACTTCCATATCAATTGTAGCCTAATGCCACCCCCACGCCCAGGGACCTTAGGGGCAAAATTTCCCTGTAGCCCTTGAACTCTCCCCCCCCCTCTCATTAAGACACCCGCGCTTCTCGACTCTTGTCCGACCTAGCCTCTCTCTCATACCTCTTGAAGATCCTTGAATTGTCCGTTACTAACGCTCTCCAACCTTTTATATATACTTCCTATCCAGCCTACCTTCACTTAGTAGGCCAGAACAACATTAGAACTTTACTAGCCCCTTGCATGCCATCTATTCTCTTACAACACATTCACAACCCTGCACCCAATGGTCGTCGGTGCGAGGCTAGCCGCCCCGCCAGAAAAACTAACTTCTATTGTCATACTTCCAGATAAATGTGGCAGAGTTAGCACCCAGTCTCCACCATATCCAGCAAACCCTAACAATTAACAACCAGCCGAGTAAAACCAGCTAGCTAAGGCACCTTCGGTTTTGGTATTAAAGACACTCACATCTGTCTCATACACAGAGGGTTATTACAAACACTGGTGATATGGCAAGCCCCTAGCCACAGCCGCCGGACGACTATATCAGAGAGGGCGCCCAGCTCCCCCTTTTTTGCCCACCCGAGGAGGGAGACCCCCACCCCCGCGGAGGTATACCTGGCCCCTGTTTTGACTCTCGAGTCATTGCCAGGTAGCACAGGAATTCTTCCTATCAATGAACTAACCATGAATGACTAACACCTTTACTAACCTCTATTACCTCACAATAAACCATTTACCTTTCTTGCATGCTCTGATCACTAAATTAGCACCTCAGCTATACCATAGAATGAAGATTGAACAATCTAGAGAGACACTCCTATCACAGCTGTCCCCATCCTCCTCGCAAAGTAGATCCAGTCTCTCTCCCCTAAATACGTCCAGTATAGCCAAAATAGTACCTCTTACTAAGGCTCAGTTTATATGAAAATATAAAGGCTTCCTATCGCCCTGTGCCACAACAGTAAATACCATCTTACCTAGTCCCCATATCTATTGAGAGCTCAATTAAGTCCATAAGACTCGAGATCCCTACTGTCTGCAGGGTCCAGAACCGAGCCTATAAATCTACCTCCCGCCCCCAGTCAAATCAGTTGAAAGCTAGACACCAACCAGTGGTCACTACCCTGCAGTTTACCTCTAGCTCTGCCCTTGTGTTGTTCCGGAGTTGAGAGATTCCAGATCCGGCAGACTCCGTGGCAGAGAAGACTGATAGAAGCATCTGTCCATGTACAAGTCCTAACGTGCACCTTATAACCTTCACACAAATTCGTGGGTATATAAGTGTGTAGCCAGCAAACGATCATCAAGAGATCCGACTTGAGAACTTCCTACATTTTGGACCATCTGGACGGCCGAGGAACCAGTCGTTAGCCCCCAACATCACCGGAAGCAAGATAACCAGGACCAGATCTACCCATACTATTCAAGATTCATGTTACTAGTACTAAGTGTTATAGTACTAGCTTGATACGCACCTATTAACTTTCTATAAAGTGGCTAAGACCTTGCCCAGTGTAATTCATATTTAAACCATTCCATTTGGGACGTACTAAGCGATCAGTGTTTTTTATTTACAGGCGACCTTGACTCTCGTAATTACCTTATTCAGATATTAAAACTCTAGTGATATCTAACGTTCGCCCACTGATTCGTGTTCTACATATTTCTGCATTAAGAATATCAAACTTAGTTCAGTACCCCCATGAGGTTGCTAGAGATTTCCGTGTTCTATAATATACGCGTCTAATCCTAACTGTGAGTTGCTACGTGGGCACGCGACCAGCCAGCAAGAGGTAAAATCAGTGACAGTGAATTATACGAATATATTGAGGTCTTCCAGTAAAATATAAACTTGCTAATTAAACCCGTGATCAGAAGAATATTCCTGAACGTTGGAAGTGGGAGACTAGGCTCCATCCAAATCCGCAAATGCTAGCAGTTCCCTTCTATCATTTGTTTTGTGCAAATATAACTATCTTTCTATGCTCTTTATTTCTTTATTTCAATAAACGTGAACTTGTGTCGTGTTACTGTGTTTATTTTGTGTTCTCTATTCCTCATACCTTGTATTGTGCATGCAGCCTTCTATACCCAGTCATTCAGAACTCACATTACCCAAGTTAAACCTGTAGAAAAACAGGGCATAACATTGGCGACAGCGGTGGTTCTTGATTCGGATAAAAGGTTGCATTACATTGCAAGTTTTGAACAGCTAGAACACGAGAACATCATGGCGCAACCTAACTACGTTTTCATCCCAAAGTATGAGGAAACAAATTATGGGATCGAAGTATTCATGGACATAGTGAAATCCTTAGTTGACATTACTTATACCACGGACGCACATAAAATAGCCGTAACATTACCACACCTGGGAAAAGCCGTTTCCCTGGTGGCCTATCAAGTGCGCCCTGATCTCACCTGGAACGAATTTCGCACAATAGTGATAGAAGCCATTAAACCTTCGTTGGGCGTTTTCGTGGCCCACACCCGTATCCTAGACACGAAATTCGAAGGCGATCTAGATGCCACAGTCAGTAAGCTTGCCCAACACATAAAAAATTCTTTCCCCACGTTGACCAAAATCCAACAAGAACAGCAAATTCTGGTCAACCTTGTGTCAATATTGCCCTCAGCAGTAAAAGACCATTTCCGGGTGCACGATTTCGTCGAATACAAAAAAGACCTCATCACGATCCGACGTATTTTGGCCGTGCGCACAGAAGCACCCACCCAAATCGCTGCAATCAAGAGGTTTCCCACGCACCCGCAGCAAACCAACCACCAAAACCCCAAGAATGCCTACCCAGCCTCATCTTTCAACAACAGACCCACCTACCCTTCCGGCAAGCCCCAACCCAGTAGACCCCGGTTCCAACCGTCCCAGCCACGCAGAATCTTCAACCGGAACAGCAACTACAACACCTACCAAAGTAAAAATCCTACCTTAGTCATTATCAACCCCTATGAATTCCCTGCCTGTAATGCTCAGTGTGCCCTCCACCAAATTCGTGACTCTGCCAAACCCCGCCCCTCTACTCCTCGCATTTCTGTAAATGAAGAGGAGTGGGGACAAGAGGAAGAAATTGCCCCCCATACCATGACCTCAGATGATACCGAGGAAACCCTGGAAGAGGTAGATACCGACCCCCAGGATTTTTAAAGTATCCCCCGCCCACGATGGGCTCGGCGGGGGACGCCATAACTAGTCGCACTGCCCCCATTTATTACATGGCCAAAATCAAGGACATTCCTGTCCGCTTGCTAATCGACACGGGAGCTGCCAAGTCATGTTTGTTCAAATCTTACTATGAAAAACATCCCCGACGATTTGGCCCTTTGTTAAACACCAAAACAGAACTCATCTCAGCTGCTGATACTTACTTAAATCTCCTAGGAGACACTTTACCCCTATCAGTAACCACTCCTGGCCCCCATGCTCGTTGTTATCACACATTTACAGTATTTTCCTCCAACTGTAAACATTATGATGGTTTCCTTGGACTTGACCTCCTTCAAAAACTAGAGGCCCAGATTGACTGCGGCCAAAGGCTGATCTCATTCAAAAACAAATTCCAGCCCAAAGCCTCTGACAAACCAATCACGCAGAAACCCATTCCCAAAAAGAAAAAACAACCTCCCCCTCAACAAAACCTGATTCAGGGTTACCAAGTTGCAGCTAGCACTAAGGTTACTCCTAAAACCCCCCCTTGCCCCGAGATCTCTCAAAACCTCACTCAATTCAGTAAAAAAATGCCTCAACAAACGAAAGAAGACAAGTCCAAGCAACTCCCCCTCGGTAATCCCCTCAATTCTCGTAACTCTGCCCAGAATAAATCCTCCCATGTTTTCAGGACAGACTCTGATATATGTAACCCTAATTCTATCCAATGTTTATGTACACATGTTTCCAGAGAAAATGCCGACCAATGTACCCAACAATGTTTCCCCCATGCCCCCAGAAATGTTAACAACCCCAAATCAATACACCAGTCCTACACCAATAACCCATGTTCTACACCTAACTTTTTCCCCACCAACCCTCCGCAGTCCCCCCAGCAAATCCCGTTTTCTAACTCGCTCACCTCGCACCCTTCTGAACCACCCGCACGCGCCGTTAATCCCCCCCTCACGCGTGCTGACCGAGGGACACAACCATGTTCCCACCATGCCCCCAGAAATGCCCAGCTATTCCACCACCCCCCCAATCCCCCTTGTGACAGTTTTTCGTCAGTAGCTCCCTTCCACCCCCCCACAATTCACACCCCTAATAAACTTCAAAACCCCACACTTGACTCACCCCCTCATGACAGACAAACCCACCAACCCCAGATAACCTCTAAACAAACTGTTACTGCCACCGACAACGCTTCCCCCACCAACCCTCCGCAGTCCCTCCAACAAATCCCGTTTTCTAACCCCCTCACACCGCGCCCCACTGATCCTCTCACACGCGCCGTTAATCCCCCCCTCACGCGTGACCCCCACCAAAGTGACCTTGCCCCCCTTATAAGTACCAAGCACCTGCTCGCCAGTCAATCCCCCACCATCATTAGCCCAGCGGTAGTTCAGGATAAATGCCAAATTCCCCCCCACCATCAAAAATGGGTGAACCTGCGGCCCATACCCCAAACTCACATGGTATTTTCCCCCACTAACACATCCCCCAACCCCCATCGCTGCCTCTTACAACCCGCCATCATTCCCGCTCGTATCAACCACATTCTCGTGGCTAATATCTCAGAGGAACCCCTGACATTACCGAAAGGTCTCATTATAGGAGATCTCGAAACTTTCGATGACCTCCCCATACATTGTAACGACACCCCTACCAGCCTCCAATTGCCCCCTCTTCCTGAGACACTATCTGACCACCAAAAGAACGGCATGTACGACCTACTGATGGAATTCAGTGACGTCTTTGCCCAACAACCCACCGAAATCGGACAGACGGATGTAGAACAACACATCATTAACACCACAGGCCCCCCCATACGACAACCATCCCGTAGAAAGAACCCCATACAACGTCAGGAAGAGGAACGCCAAGTCCAGGAAATGTTAGAGGCCGGGATTGCCACCCCGTCCATTAGCCCCTGGTCTTCCCCTGTTGTCTTAGTCAAAAAGAAAGATGGGACAACCCGTTTTTGCGTCGACTACAGGAGGTTAAATGACATAACCATTAAAGACGCTACGCCCTTACCCCGAATAGACGATTCCCTTGACTCCCTATACGGATCCAAATGGTTCACTACCCTCGACTTGCAAGCAGGGTATTGGCAAGTGCCTATCAAGGCCGAGGACCAAAAGAAAACAGCATTTTCCACTAGTGGTGGCCATCACTATGAATTTAACGTCCTACCTTTTGGCCTCTGTAACGGACCCGCCACTTTCTCCCGTTTGATGGAAACGGTATTGCATGGCCTAACCTGGGAAACCTGCCTAGCCTATCTGGACGATATTATTGTGTACTCTCCAACCTGGGAAGAACACCTCCTCAGGTTGAGACAAGTCCTGCAAAGAATCCGAGCCGCCGGGTTGAAATTAAAACCCTCAAAGTGCGTGATTGCCCGGAATAAGGTAGATTTTCTCGGACACGTGATATCTGAACATGGTATTGCGCCAGACCCAAAGAAACTTCAAGCCATACAAAACCAAACCCCACCCACCACGGTTAAAGGAGTACGTTCGTTTCTAGGTTTAGCCACGTACTACAGACGTTTCGTCCACCACTTTGCCACCATAGCCAGACCCCTCCACCAACTTACCCACAAAGACACCCCGTTCGCCTGGACACCTGAAAGAGACCTCGCGTTTAACACTTTGAAGCAAAAGCTAATCCAAGCCCCTATTGTCGTTTTCCCTGACTACCAGAAACCTTTCCGTCTTTATACCGACGTATCTCTGTACGCCATAGGTGCAGTATTAGCTCAATTCAGAGATGGAAAGGAACATGTGATAGCGTATGCCAGCTGCACACTCACCCCACCCCAACAGAATTACGCAGCCACCAAGAGAGAGTGCTTAGGGATCATTTGGGCACTCAGCCACTTCCGGTCATTTGTGTTAGGCGCAAAACTCGAAATAATTACCGACCATCAATCTTTACAATGGCTGCGTAGGTGCGAAACCAACTCAGCCATTTTGGTACGTTGGAGAGAGACACTAGAGGACTACGACTTTACAATACAATATCGTCCCGGCAAACTCCATACTAATGCAGACGCCCTGTCACGTTTGCCAGTACCAAAAGACCCCCCCACCAACCTAGCCGCCTTACAAAACACTCAATTGGTATCTACCCCCACCTCCCGACAGAATGCCCCCCCAGCCCCCTCCCTAATTCAATCTTGGGAAGCACGAATCAGACCCCCCTGGATACCGTTAAACGTCTTCAGGAGACTGACTCGCTGGGGAGATCAACTTGCCACAGACACTGGTCACATAATCTTGGACCCCACCATAGCCCACGACTACATGATTGCCATCCACGAGGGAAACGGCATACACCTTGGACAAAAGAAAATGTTAAAGATCTTCACAGACCAATACTGGACCCCCAACCCCTCCAAAATTGCACAACGAGTGACAGAATCCTGCAAACCGTGTTTATTGGGAAAGGATAGATCACGCACCCCAGGCCCAGCTGGGACCATTTCTGCCAACAAACCGTTCCAAGTCCTATCCCTCGACATCATGGGCCCGTTCCCTTCTTACGCTGGCAACCGCTAT
Source organism: Paralithodes platypus (assembly GCA_032716605.1). Taxonomy (NCBI): domain Eukaryota; kingdom Metazoa; phylum Arthropoda; class Malacostraca; order Decapoda; family Lithodidae; genus Paralithodes; species Paralithodes platypus. Next base: position 53,088 of record CM064542.1, on the reverse strand, counting down.
ATCGTCACATTTGTAGACGTATATTCAAAATTTCTAATAGCCTGCCCAGTTAAAGACCACACAGCCACCACAGTCGCCACACTGCTTGCCACCGAAGTGTTCCCTATATTCGGCCTTCCCCTTGCTCTTCTATCGGACAATGCCCCCGAGTTTAGTGGACACGTTTGGAAACAATTCACCCAACAATGCGGTATCAGGATTAAACACTCATCCCCGTACTGGCCTCAAGGAAATGCTATCTGCGAACGCAGCCATCGCACCATCAACAACCAGTTACGTACAAGAATGATTGCTCTTAATACCTCAGACTGGCCATCACAACTAAAAATGATACAGTGGGGTATGAACACCTGTCCTCGGGAAGACGGTATTTCCCCTCATGAACGTGTTTACGGTGTACCCCCCCTGTTACTGCCATTCCACCACCACGCTCACCTTCCCTCCACCACCTCCACAATTGACCCATTGCAACATCTGCAAAACACCCTCCATACCGCCCAGATCTGTCAAGACACCAAAACTGACAACATCGATGAAAAAAAACCCTTTCGCCATCCATGACACCGTAATGGTAGCCAACCTCCCTATCACCAACAAGTTAGGCCCTCGCTATGTCGGACCCTACACCGTAATACAAGTCCCAAATGCCTTTCAAGTCACCATCGACTATCACGGCGTAACTCGCACGCTCCGAACTAGATTCGTCCGAGCGTTTAAACCTCTAAAGCCACAAGACATTACCCCACCCCACACGTCCGACCCTAAAGTAAATACCCCTACTCACCCCCTCACTCACGCTACGAATATTCCCATACAAACCCCTAAGGACCTAAGCCCTCCAGCACCGAACCGACAAATCTTTTCTCACCATAACCCCCCAACTAACCTCCACAAACCCCAAGCCCCCAATATCACACCCTCTTCCACCATGACACCTTCTTTCACTTCTGATAGTCAAGTTCCTCCCCAACTTATCCAAGTACAAAAACCTCCACCCACAACCCCGACCACAACAGAAACCCTCCCGTCTAGCCCTGACATACCTCAACCAGGCACCACAGTGAGAAAACCACCACCGCCACCCCAAACCAAGTACACACCCAACCGCACCACACAATCTACCTCAGTAACCTCACGCTACAACTTACGCCCACGACAAACATCGTTTAAAACCTCCAGAAAACACACCCTACTAACCAAGTTCCGTAGGGCTGCCAGACCACTACCCTCCTCCTCCTCCTCCTCCTCTTCTTCTTCTTCGTCGAATTCTCCCCCACAAAGGGAAAGAAGACGAATAATCACCAGCAAATCACCAACCTCATCAAACAACACACGCCCCTACCCCCAACCCTCCAACTTAAATCTACACTCCTTACCCACCCGTCTAGCCCCCCCCGCATCCGCCCCTTTCCCCTCCACGATCCCCACCACCCCCCCCACACACCGACCAACCTCCTCATCTCACCGAACCCCCAACCAACCCCCCCCTAAGAAACCCCCCCCCAAAGTCACCCCCGAGAAAACTCCCACATGTCATTTACCTATAAAACATGCTTCCCCTCACTATAAAACATCGTCGAGCGACTCAAGTCCCACGACAAACATCTACCTTCCCACCAGGACCGCCAGAGGTAGAATAATCAACAGACCCATCAGATTTAAAGACAGCGATACAAAAATAACACCCCGTTCTGACACTAAGGACCCAAGCCACACAACACACACCCCCTCCTTCCCACACACCTCCTTCACCCACCTTACCTACACCGATTTTGCGCATTGCCTCACTATATATTCCCAACCTACAACACCGCCTAAGAAAACCAAATACAACCCAGACTCACATTCCCCCTTCGTCCCCAGCCCTGTTGTCACGCGCGAATCCCCTTTCGGTTAGTAACCCATTCACCACACTAAACAGACTTCCTGTCAACCCCACACACCTCACTCCGACCCCCACGGGGGAAAGCTACAAACCATTCATACGAAAGGTTAAAGTAAAGACCCCCACTGGACACTTGGCCCTTGTACCACACCCACACCAAGCCCGGGCAGCCGCCCGCCACAACACAGAGGACACATTCTTACAGGTATACATTGACCTGCAAAAGAAACCTGACCGTCGCTCTCGTGTTTGGTGGAACTTTCTAAATACCCTGAAAATGACCCACCATTACTATGATTCTTTTAACTTCACCCTTGAGGCTCGAGGACGAGCCTATAATGAAGGAGAGGGAAGTAAAATGCCCCAGAACAAGAAGCCCACCACAGAAGGCACGAGCGAACACCACACAGAAACACCCGGAAGAAAGGTCCACAGAACGAAAGGACCAGCTGACCGAGCCCGCCATTCCAGGCAGGCCCAAGCCCGCAGGGCTAAACAGCTCCAGGACACACCCATTTACCTTTTCTAAAACCGACCATTTTCCACACCTCACGTACACTAACCCCTCGTGTCCTACACTTATTAACTACAAAGATGATGAACAGGAATATACATTCATATTAAAAACACCCATGCCTGTCCCGACGTTGAGCCAATGCCAACACATCAGACAGCCATAATTATATCTATGTATGTTCTTGCATCCGAGAAGTAGATGTTATATCTTAGAAGTTAAAGCACCCACGCTGTCCCTAGATCTCTTATATCATTTTCCATGACGAGTATAGATATATGTAACCCGTGCTCAGTCGCCCCTTGCATTGCTCCTCTAGTAACTAAGTATTAATATTAACATTCCCTAACATCTTGTCTTGCCAGACTAAGCTTCTGAAGACCCATCCCCCCATAAATCTATGTATGCAACCCTTAGGTTAAGTATTTTTATCCGCCATTGTGTTCACCTTTTTCCATTTACTTTCCACAATTGTCATACGTCTTCCCCTTGCCTCCTTCGTATCCACAGTCCACACTACGCCAATTTACTTCGTGTCTTACACCTCTTACCCCAACCAGAGATTATATAAGATAACCTGGTTATCAGTATCTGTCATAAGTACCCCGAAACAATAACTAAGTACCCCTACGAACTGCCACTGTGGTTGGTATTTTATATTTAATAGAAAACGCAGTTCCCAGGGCCAACTAATAGTATCCATAACCCTCTGACTGATCATATAACTCTATCTTTTCCAGACTCATATACCACCCCATAGTTGCATTCCCCGGTAGCATTTGGCTAACGTATTCTACTGCCTTTTCAAACTTCCATATCAATTGTAGCCTAATGCCACCCCCACGCCCAGGGACCTTAGGGGCAAAATTTCCCTGTAGCCCTTGAACTCTCCCCCCCCTCTCATTAAGACACCCGCGCTTCTCGACTCTTGTCCGACCTAGCCTCTCTCTCATACCTCTTGAAGATCCTTGAATTGTCCGTTACTAACGCTCTCCAACCTTTTATATATATACTCCTATCCAGCCTACCTTCACTTAGTAGGCCAGAACAACATTAGAACTTTACTAGCCCCTTGCATGCCATCTATTCTCTTACAACACATTCACAACCCTGCACCCAATGGTCGTCGGTGCGAGGCTAGCCGCCCCGCCAGTAACTAACTTCTATTGTCATACTTCCAGATAAATGTGGCAGAGTTAGCAACCCAGTCTCCACCATATCCAGCAAACCCTACAATTAACAACCAGCCGAGTAAAACCAGCTAGCTAAGGCACCTTCGGTTTTGGTATTAAAGACACTCACATCTGTCTCATACACAGAGGGTTATTACAAACACTGGTGATATGGCAAGCCCCTAGCCACAGCCGCCGGACGACTATATCAGAGAGGGCGCCCAGCTCCCCCTTTTTGCCCACCCGAGGAGGGAGACCCCCACCCCCGCGGAGGTATACCTGGCCCCTGTTTTGACTCTCGAGTCATTGCCAGGTAGCACAGGAATTCTTCCTATCAATGAACTAACCATGAATGACTAACACCTTTACTAACCTCTATTACCTCACAATAAACCATTTACCTTTCTTGCATGCTCTGATCACTAAATTAGCACCTCAGCTATACCATAGAATGAAGATTGAACAATCTAGAGAGACACTCCTATCACAGCTGTCCCCATCCTCCTCGCAAAGTAGATCCAGTCTCTCTCCCCTAAATACGTCCAGTATAGCCAAAATAGTACCTCTTACTAAGGCTCAGTTATATGAAAATATAAAGGCTTCCTATCGCCCTGTGCCACAACAGTAAATACCATCTTACCTAGTCCCCATATCTATTGAGAGCTCAATTAAGTCCATAAGACTCGAGATCCCTACTGTCTGCAGGGTCCAGAACCGAGCCTATAAATCTACCTCCCGCCCCCAGTCAAATCAGTTGAAAGCTAGACACCAACCAGTGGTCACTACCCTGCAGTTTACCTCTAGCTCTGCCCTTGTGTTGTTCCGGAGTTGAGAGATTCCAGATCCGGCAGACTCCGTGGCAGAGAAGACTGATAGAAGCATCTGTCCATCTACAAGTCCTAACGTGCACCTTATAACCTTCACACAAATTCGTGGGTATATAAGTGTGTAGCCAGCAACGATCATCAAGAGATCCGACTTGAGAACTTCCTACATTTTGGACCATCTGGACGGCCGAGGAACCAGTCGTTAGCCCCCAACATCACCGGAAGCAAGATAACCAGGACCAGATCTACCCATACTATTCAAGATTCATGTTACTAGTACTAAGTGTTATAGTACTAGCTTGATACGCACCTATTAACTTTCTATAAAGTGGCTAAGACCTTGCCCAGTGTAATTCATATTTAACCATTCCATTTGGGACGTACTAAGCGATCAGTGTTTTTTATTTACAGGCGACCTTGACTCTCGTAATTACCTTATTCAGATATTAAAACTCTAGTGATATCTAACGTTCGCCCACTGATTCGTGTTCTACATATTTCTGCATTAAGAATATCAAACTTAGTTCAGTACCCCCATGAGGTTGCTAGAGATTTCCGTGTTCTATAATATACGCGTCTAATCCTAACTGTGAGTTGCTACGTGGGCACGCGACCAGCCAGCAAGAGGTAAAATCAGTGACAGTGAATTATACGAATATATTGAGGTCTTCCAGTAAAATATAAACTTGCTAATTAAGCCCGTGATCAGAAGAATATACCTGAACGTTGGAAGTGGGAGACTAGGCTCCATCCAAATCCGCAAATGCTAGCAGTTCCCTTCTATCATTTGTTTTGTGCAAATATAACTATCTTTCTATGCTCTTTATTTCAATAAACGTGAACTTGTGTCGTGTTACTGTGTGTTTATTTTGTGTTCTCTATTCCTCATACCTTGTATTGTGCATGCAGCCTTCTATACCCAGTCATTCAGAACTCACATTACCCAAGTTAAACCTGTAGAAAAACAGGGCATAACAATAAACATTTGGGAATAGCCTACTGGTACGGCGGCGCTAATAAGTCATGTCCCAGCTGTCATTACGTTTGGCTCGCTCTGTGCTGTATTAATGTCTGTCAGATGTTGAATAGGGTGGGTAAGTGTAGGAACATGTTTGTATATTTCACTCGATATGAAGAAATGAAGCTTAGCTATTGCTGATACCAATTATTGATCAAAACGTACTTGGTGCCGAGACGTGACTTATTAGCGCGATTGTACAGGATAGAGTTTGGTCTTGAGGCATACATTCCACATGATCAAAAATAAAGTAAAACCGGGTTCGTTGATGCTCGAGTCACCAAAATGGCCGCCACAGATGAAGGTGTCCGGTCTCTCTTAGTACGTTTGCCAAATAAGTCTTGTCTCCTCTGTCATTACGTTTTGCTCACTGTGTGCTGTATTTATGTCTGTCAGATGTTGAATAGGGGGTGTAAAGATCAAAACATGTTTGTATATCTCCCTCGAAATGATGAATTAATGCTTAGAATCTTAGATAGTGCTGATACCAATTATTGATGGAAATATACTTGGTGCCGCGACATCACTTATTTGGCCAACTGTACAAGGTCTCTAGTCTGGTCTGTAGGGGAGATGGGGAGTTTTATGGTCCCCCTTCTTCCGCGTGTTTAGCCCCATTAGTTTTCAGATTTCAAGACCTTCGCCCCATTAGTTTGGCGATTTTAAAACCTTTCGTCCCATTTCTCTATCAATATCAAGACCTTTCATGCCATTTAGGTGTACATTTTTTCCTGGTGACCGATAGCGAGCCTGTAATTTAAGAGAAACCAGCCTGCAGCCTGAAATTTTGTGTAAATTTGTTTACAAATTTATCTTGAAGGAGGGTCTAGGGAGTATTTTGTTATGCTTGATGAAGGTCTAGCGAGGAAACTAAAAAATAAATGTCACGAGCCGTAACATAGTCAGTAAAGCGTCAGCTGCTGATCAAAGGGTCGGGAGGTCAAACCCGCTCTGTCAAAATGTTATTGGTGAATGTCAAGCCAAGACAACTTGACCTAGCAATTTGTCACAAACGCCTAATGTTCATGGCCACCCCTTCACGGGAATTACGGCGTCTAGCAAAAAAATAAATAAAAAATAAATAAAATCTATCTATCTATCTATCTATTGCCAGACGCCTTACTCCCCTTAATGAGGGTGGCCATACTGGTGTAAAATTTAACTTTGTAGACCTAAAAACAAACAAATCATGGTTATTAAAAGTTCTCAACCTTTGACGATGTTTTCCGACATTTGTTGTATTTGGTATCTTCGTCCCTTGTTGCACTGCGAGCCTCATATGGAAGTCAGAGGGTTAATAGACTACTTGCCAGTTTTAGGCTATAAGGAAGTTGGAGCTGTAGACAACGATATTAACCCCTCCACCCCGGAAGGGCTCTTGAACGCCCATAACAAACTCGGCCCGCACAACCCGGAAGGGCTCTTGAACGCCCATTGCTTGCGTGAGTGCTTTCGAATGCCGCGCGTATATTTTTGGTGTCGTGGGAGGGTAGGTGGCGCCACCAGGCGTAAACTACGCCACAGCAACAGTATCTACCCCGACGCCATCATGGACAGTACGCCAAATAGTGATTCCGCTGTGTCCGATACCGTGCTTCCTACGACGCCCTTGCTAGTTTGTCGCGCCTTACCCCGACGCCATCGCCTAAATGTGTTATCTCCCGGAGGTATTGAGACGACATTGAGACTATATGAGCGTGCTGATGCCAAGTATATTGTTGATGATATAGTCAGTGACGACTCCAGTAATTATAAGTCGAGTGATTATGGCCATGAGAGTGAGAAAGAAGAGCAATTCCTGGGATTTGCGAGAGAAAATGACAGTGATGAGAGTGATGAAGGTGATGTACCAGTTGTTGAGGAAGCTGGTTTACCTAAAGACAGTGAACTTGAGAGAGTGAGTGAGTGGGAGAGTTCAAGGTCACTCACCAAATTTCGCATAAGTGACACGACTCCAAGCCCTTCCCCAGGTAAATCGCCTTTCAAGCTACACTTGTATAAGCAGAAAATACTTGAGAAGGCGGCCGCGGCAGCTAGGGAACAAGCAAAAATACTTGGTGAGGATGAGGCTGTGAGTGAGCGTCAGCGTGGTGACCCTTCTCGTCCGCCATTGTCTCCCTTATCTACCCACGCCACCCAAGATGACCCGGATGCCCCGCATTCTTCCCCACCACCCCCACCATTGCCAAGGGTTGAGGACCCCCCACTTTCGGCCTATTTGCCTCCTAGGTCCCCCGACAGGAGACATACTGCTGCCGAAAAGGGGAAAGGCAGGAAATATACCAAAAAAATTAAGAAAAGTAATAGAGTTTTGTTCGAGGCTCCCGCGGCGTCCACCCCTGCCGGCCCCAGCCATACGTCCCCGCAACTTTCCCCACAGTCCTCCCCACCTCTCCCGCCTTCAACATGTCTTCCTGAAGAAGTCTTTGAGCTCGCATCACCAATACCTGGGCCTAGTGACAGTGAAACATTGCTTTCTGTCACTCGTCGCAGGCCAAGGAGCCCAGGACCTCGGGGGGACACAGCCTCACCTGCCACTCCTTCCCCACCTCGCCCACCCGCCGCCCACGCATCACTGGTTCCCCGCCAGATTATGTGGGAGCCACTGATGATGAAGGGCACCTCTCTGAAGACTCTGGCCATGATTACATAGGTCCACCGTCAGGGCAAGATGACCACTCTGACGATGACTATATGGACATCGACGACCCTCGACCCATCCGCTTGGCCCGGCGTTGTGCTGCCTGTCGTGCTGCCCGCCGCCCTGGCCGCTGCCCTGGCTGCCCTAGGGCGCGCGCCTCCCGAGTTGGCCGTGGGCGTGCTGGGCCACCAGCTGGAGCTCCTCGTCAGCGTAGACAAGACCCATTCTACGTTTTTCAGTGGCAAGACGTAGTTGATGGGGATGGATACAACCCTGATGTGCCAGCTTTTGATGAGGTACTGGAGGGTTCAGGCATTACCCCCAATTTTCCTGCAGGCCCCAATGCTCCACCACACGAACTATTTGAGGCCTTCTTTGATGAGGAGGTGGTAGGCAATGTTGTCAAAGAGACAAATAAGCAGCACCAATTCCAGGTCCACTTTTTGGGCAAGGTGACCAAGGGCCACATGAGGCAGTGGACCCCAGTGACTCATAAAGAGTTCATGGTGTTCCTGGCACTCACCATGCTAATGCCTCATGTCAAGAAGCATAGGTTGCCTGACTATTGGATCACCAATGATCTGATATCCACCCCTGCCTTCGGGAAATATATGTCTTGCGACCGGTACCTTGATATCCTTGCAGCGCTCCATCTTGTCACCAACACCGACGTCCACCTCGGTGACAAGCTGTGGAAGATTAGGACGTTGTACGAGATGATGCGAGAACGCTTCACCTCCTACTTCAAGCCCTTCCGCAAGGTCGTCATTGACGAGTCTCTTGTGCTGTTCCGGGGAAAACTCAGCTTTCGGCAGTACATCCCCTCAAAAAGACATCGCTTTGGCATAAAATTCTTTGTGCTGTGCGACTGCCAAACTGGCTATGTCCTGGACTTCCTGGTCTACAGCGGGAAGGAAGGGGACTTGCTTGTGGACCCCCTCATTGGCTTTGGCGGAGCAGTGGTGCAAGCCATGATGGACCGCTACTTTCATAAGAATCACGTCCTCTACACGGATAATTATTACACATCCCCCACTCTCTCACAGTACCTGCATGAGCGCAAGACGGGGACTGTAGGCACAGTACGAGGGAAAAGGAAGGGCATGCCACCTTTCCCTCCAAAGATAAAAAAAGGTGATGTGTTGAAGAAGAAGTCGGGGCCCATTCTGGCTATCCACTGGCACGACCAGCGGAAGGTCAACCTCCTGACCACCATCCACAAGGGGGAAATGGTGGAGACTGGCAAGGTGGATCGCCGCACCCAGGCCAGGGTGACCAAGCCCGATGCTGTCCTGGACTACAACATCAACATGAGGCTGGTGGACAAGTCCGACATGCAGATAGGCTTCATTGACTGCCTGCGTACCTCGTGCAGATGGTACAAAAAGTTCTTTCTGCATATGGTGGACATGTCAGTTCTGAATGCCTACAATATATACAAGCTTCGGAATGTGAACACACCCATGAAGTTCAATAGCCTGCGGAGGTTCCAAAAGCAGGTGTTGACGGAGCTCCTGGAGAAGTATGCTACGCCACAGAGGGCAGTGGCACATCCTGGGCCCGCCGTTATTGACCGCTTGCAGTGTGCTCAATACTTGATTAGGCACAGGCTTGGTTCCCTGCCTCACAATGAATCAGGAAGAACGCAGCAGAAGCGGTGCCATGTCTGCTACAACAGCAGGGTGAGGCCGAGGCCAGGTAAAAAGTCAACCATGGAGTGTGTGGAGTGCAAGGTGGCACTCTGTGCTTTAGAGTGCTTCTTTGATTACCACTCCAAGCTGGAGTTCTAATAATCATACTGAAATTGCCAAATAAAATGACAATATGTACACTATAATTATATATAGGCAAAAAGTAAAAGAAAACCAATTTATTGTAATACAAAAGTCATGTATTATGAGAAAATTGATACAAATACAATTACACCATAATAATATGTGAAAGTGACACATATGTATATACCAAGTGACATTCATATGATTAGAACCTATAGAAATATATAAATCAGTGAAAAAAAAGACAATAAATTGTATATAAAACGTTTACAAATCATATAACTAAGTGAAAGTGACACAAGACCTAATATTTGATGGCCAAAGTATAATAAACACCTGTGATAACGAATAATCAGTGCCTAATACAACAATAACCTACCTCAATTACTAATAAAATGTACGGTATCGAGTGAAAATGAGCATTATCAGTGACAGTGACACACTCTAAAGCATATTTGTCAAAGTGAAAGTGACACAAGACCTAATATTTGATGGCCAAAGTATAATAAACACCTGTGATAACGAATAATCAGTGCCTAATACAACAATAACCTACCTCAATTACTAATAAAATGTACGGTATCGAGTGAAAATTAGCAATATCAGTGACAGTGATACCCTAATAAACATATTTTATATAATTGGCCTCAAAATAACTAGAAAAATATCAAATAAACATCACATTCTCAATATCAAACACTAAAATCGTCTAAGGGAGATAAATACTTTGGCGCGACGAGCGGCTAGGTGCGTCGTAGCCATGGCCGGGGCGACGCGTCCGAACGCGGGAAGAATTTTCCGCCGAAAAGCACTCGTCTTCCCGCGCTCACCATTATGCAACCAGAGGGGCTAGAGACCTCTACTCAACACCATTCGACAGAGGAAGGTTTGTGGAACATTATTCTTTTTTATTCACAACATTACATGCCATATTCATTGACTTACAGAGTAGTTAACATAGCCCAAAGATCGTCAAAACACCCGGTACCGCAGCACAGTCGCAAGCTATAGCCCCCGGGGCTGGAGGGTTAAACAGAAATGCAATAATAATAATAAAAACTATTTGTCTACAGCCTACTGGGTAGAAGCCCTCATAAAACAGAAATGCAATAATAATGTACGTTTCTGATGGATAAATGGTATGTTGAATTGGGATTTATGTACAGTATTTATATATGTACTACGACCGTATTATAGCTATAAATTATGTTAAATATCGTTGTCTACAGCTCCAACTTCCTTATAGAATGAAACTCGCAAGTTGTCAATTGACTACAGTACTTGCGAGTTTCAGGCTATAAGGAAGTTGGACATTTAGACATCTTCGTAGCGCAATGGATAAATGCACTGAATTTGGGTGTGAGCATCCTAGGTTGGAATCCCTGGACTGCCACATGTATTTGTTGATTTCATTAATTGAGTTTAGGAGTAAAGTCGGTTGGTGGAGGTAACATAATAATATAGTAGAATTACCAGCTAAAATATGGTTTTACTACATTCATAAATAGATATAATAAAATTCAAGATTCTTTTTATCCATCAGAAACCAACATTATTATTCCATTTGTGTTTAATATCCATGATTACGTCAACTTCCTTATAGCCTGAAACTCGCAAGTGGTCAATTGACCACTTGGGAGTTTCAGGCTAAAAGGAAGTTGGAGCCGTAAACATCGATATTAAACATAAATACAATAATAATGAAAGTTTCTGATGGATAAAGGGTATGTTGAATTGGGTTTCATATATTTATGAATGTACTACGACCGTATTTTAGCTTGTAATTCTGCTAAATATCGATGTCTACAGTTCCAACTTCCTTATAGCCTGAAACTCGGAAGTGGTCAATTGAGATAGTCTTTACCTTGTTTTGTGTTCATTTATTTCCAGAGTGATTTTAACCCTTTGAAGCTCTGACGCGTTTTAGCAGTTTATTTTGGCTATCATTAGACGATTGTATGCAGCTTAGGAAGTATCTGTGGGTATTAAGAGGGTAAATACTATCTCAATCAACCCTTTGACTTCCACATTCAACCTGTCCCAAAGAAGGGTGACCGCTCTCAACCCTCCAACTATCGTCCAATTGCTCTCATCTCTGGTCTTTCTAAAGTTTTTGAAACTATTCTTGCTTCCAAATTTCTTAAGCATTTCTCTTCTCATAATCTGCTCTCAGATCGCCAGTATGGCTTCCTTAAGGGTCGCTCTACTGGTGATCTTCTTTCATATCTTACTAACTCTTGGTCATCCTCCTTTCGGGACTTCGGTGAGACTTTTTCTATTGCACTAGACATATCGAAAGCTTTCGATAGAGTCTGGCACAAATCTTTAATTTCTAAACTACCCTCCTTCGGTTTCTATCCCTCCATCTGTGCCTTTGTCTCTAATTTCCTTTCCGGCCGTTCCATAGCCGCAGTTGTGGATGGCCATTGTTCACTTCCTCACCCTATAAACTCTGGTGTTCCTCAGGGCTCTGTCCTATCTCCTATTCTCTTTCTAATTTTTATAAATGATCTCCTTAACTGTACCTTAATTCCCATCCATTCATACGCAGACGACTCAACCTTACACTACTCCATTAGTTTTTTCAGAACGTCCCAGCCAGCAATCCCTTAACGACAAATGTAATGAAGCCATAGAACTCTTAAATTCTGATCTAAATACTATCTCCAATTGGGGCAGAGAAAACCTTGTTACCTTTAATGCTTCGAAAACCCAATTTCTCCATCTATCTAACCGTCAGGATCTCCCAGCGGACTATCCCTTATTCTTCAACAATACAAAAATCAACCCTTCATCTTCTCTCAATATTCTGGGGTCTCTTTTTCTTCTGCTCTCAGTTGGAAGGACCATATTACCAGTCTTGCTAAGGCAGCCTCCCAGAAGCTGGGTGTGCTCAACCGCCTCAAGGGGTTCTTTTCCCCAACACAGCTTCTTGCTCTGTACAGGGGCATAGTGCGTCCTTGTATTGAGTATTGTTCACGTGTGTGGGGAGGTTCCTCTCACACCGGTCTCCTAGACAAAGTTGAAAGGAAGGCCTTTCGTATCATGAACTCCCGTCCACTCACCAACTCTCTGCAATCTCTCTCTCTCCGCCGCAATGTTGCATCTCTCTCGCTATTCTATCGCTACTATAATAATCAGTGTTCCTCAGAGCTTTCCCAGTGCATACCACCTCCTTTACGTAGGGCACGTGGTACCCGTCTTGCAACTCAATCCCACCCCTACTCTGTGCAACTCTCTAACCCAAGAGTGAAACGTTACTCTCAAACTTTCTTCTACTCAACAGCCGAGCTCTGGAACTCTCTCCCAGAATCAGTCTTTCCCTCTTCCTATGACTTAAATTGCTTCAAACTCTGTGTGTCCAGGCATTTTGCCTCGATCGTCCCTTGATTTTGGCCCCGTCACTCTTTCAACTATGGGGGAGGCACTCACTATAGGCAATTCTGCCTTTTGCCTCCCTCAATCACAGAAAAAAAAAAAAAAAAAAAATGTACCGTTACTAATCTAAATAAAATTGTCTAATAGTAGCCAGAAACAGAACAGGAACGCGTATTGGAGCTTGAAAGGGTTAATAAGTTCTTTTGTCTCAATATTGCGCCGTTCCTGTTTTGGTTTGTTTATGCTTCAAGTTTTACATTATAATTCTAATAAAATTATCCTGCTCAACTGTGCCTTTAACCCGGGAACTGCGGGAAGACTCTTAAGAGTTCCCCCGGCGGACTGCGGGAAGACTCAGGGAAAAAAAAAAAATCAATTTAAAAAAAAAAAAAAAAAAAAAAAATTTGCCCCTGGGCCATGCAAAATATCACTCCTCTACCTCCCCTCCTTCCCTCCTTCAGTTATCACCTATTTTCCCTGTGATTCCCTTATTCTGTGGTATATTTTCGTGCTAACATTAGCGAGTTGCACGCAGGGCGTTGTCATCACTGTTAGCAAGCGAGTGCAAGAGAGAGAGAGAGAGAGAGAGTATCGATCGACAGTGTCTCTCCAGTCTTGGGGAAAAGTGGCGGGAAAGGAGGTTGCCTCAGCCATACATTATGTAACTCCCGGCCTGTATCGCCGATTTTGACCATCCAAACGCTGTTTCCACTTGTTTTATTGTTGTTGTTGTTGTTCCCCAAGCTGCCTGGCCGAACAGCCCCAAGGCCCCGAGCAATTCCAAGGCCATAACCGAGTGCCCCCACAGAACCCTCCCCGCCGACCACAATAAAGCCTGGGTGACCGAAGCCACTCCATGGCGGGGGGCTGAGGAGGGTGCGGAAACGCCCGGGAAACCAAAGCCCCACCCAGGGCCCTGTGCCCCTCAGCAATTATGAAGAGAAAGTTGAGGGGCAAGGGAAAAATGTGACGCTTTGGCTTCCAATCTTGGTAGATTGGGAGGTCAATCCATGGAAGAGACGCCGTCACTTGAGATCTAATAAGTTAAAGGAAAAGTCAGAGTAAGCTATGGGTATGGCAGAGATTGCTCAGCTCTCACTCTGATAGACCAGCCCATCACCACATGACTAGAACCCAATCCTCTCAGCATCAGCTAGAAAAGGCCCTAGAAAGCCGCCTTTGGCGGGGGGATAGCTCCCCTATTTCAACCCCTATCGGGGTTGGGCACCCGCCCTTATTGTTGTAACAGGTTAATACCTTTATAATCAACCTATAATAGGCGCATATGGAGAAGTATTAATGCTATTTATGGTAAAATGAATATTTTAGTGATGGAAACAGCTCAAATACATGCGCACAGGCAGAGGTGTCTAATACCCCCCATGTGCACTTCAGAGGTTAAGAGAGATACCTCTCACAAGGCTCAGCCAATGTAATGTTAATTTTGTATTATGATTATCATGTGTATGTTCTACTGGCTAAATAAAAAGTTTCAATTCAATTCAATTCAATTCAACTAGACAGAGAAAAGGGCGAGGGAACGCGAAAGTGGTCCGGGACCCTAAGAATTGGAACTTTAAACGTTTCTGTTCGGTTTCTGTCTGGAGTCGGCCACCCCCAGCAATGGGGTATGTGCCCGAGTATAAACAGTATAACCAAAAAAAAAAAAACGAAAAAAAAAAAATACATTAAAATTCCCACAGATCCTTCCTAAATTGAATAAAATCATCTAATGATAGCCAGAATAAACTTGTCAAAATGTGTGTATGATCTTACCATTCCCACAGATCCTTCCTAAATTGTATTAAATCGTCTAATGCTAGCCAGAATAAACTTGTCAGAATGTGTGATGATCTTCAACGGGTTCATCATAGCTATAGTCCATTCACAGTAAGTAGGCTAGGTTTTGGTTTGTTTGTTTTGCCAGTTTTACATTTTAATTGTAGACTTCCCAAATTGACTAATTCCCTGAACGTGACGATAGTGCGTTGTTATATGTGCGATTAGTTTGCTTGGGAACCAGATTAACTTGCTCATGTAGTAATGTACACCCTATGTGGTAGATTGTGTTCTTTCATTTCATAAATTTTGTTTTAGTAAGCGTTGTTTCCACATAGCGATTTTGATATGTTGTTTTGACTTTATATTGTCTTTGTCCCAGTTTTGGTTTGACTTTCTTTGCAAGTTTTACATTTTAATAAGAGCTTATTGGGCAAGATGGTTGGCCTAAATATTACCTGTATTACTCTACAGTATACCCTGTTCCAAATATGCAGTCCAAAACTCTTGAACGTTATACTCTATAACTCACAAACGAAGGCGGGTGCCCAGCCCCGAAAGGAGTTGAAATAGGGAAGCTATCCCCCCACCAAAGGCGGCTTTCTAGGGCCTTTCCTAGCTGATGCCGAGAGGATTGGGTTCTAGTCATGTGGTGATGGGCTGGTCTATCAGAGTGAGAGCTGAACGTTCTCTGCCATACCCATAACTTACTCTGACTGTTCCTTTTACTTATTTTCTAGATTTCAAGTGACGGCATCTCTTCCGTGGATTGACCTCTAAATCTGCCAACCTAGAGGTTGACAGACTGGGAGTCAAATAGTCACATTTTTCCTTTGCCCCTCAACTTTTCCTTCATAATTGCTGAAGGGCACAGGGCCCTGGGTGGGGCTTTGGTTTCCCGGGCGTTTCCGCACCCTCCTTAGCCTTGGAGTGGCTTCGGTCACCTAGGATTTATTAGAGGTAAGCAGGGAAGGTTCTGTGGGGGCGCTCGGTTATGGCCTTGGCCTGGCTCGGGACCTTGGGGCTGCTCGGCCAGACAGCCTGGGGAACAGCAACAACAACAACCCACAAACGACTAGAGTAATCCAGCTAATATTTCTGCCATTTAGGAAAGATCAGCCAGAGCATAGGTGTGGAAATTGACAGCCCATTTGCTCTAGCCCTTTATGAGTTACAGAGGTTAGGGTTCACGATTTCCGGCCTACCTATTTAGAACAGGGTACAGTCGTTTTTGAGTTACAGAAGCCGGGTGTCAAACGCAAGCCGAGTCCTTTCTTTATAGTCTTTATTACTGTATACTGTACATGTGCAAAGAATATATTGTGATTAACCCGTCCAGTACCAGTGATGTCATTTTAATTTTATTCTGGCTACTATTAGACAATTTAATTAATCTTAGGAAGAACCTCTAGCAATAATAAGACTTCAAACTATCTCGACCAACCCTATGAACTACCCCAGATCCTTCCCGAGCTGCATAATATCGTCTAAATATAGCTAGCATAAAATATAACACACGTCGCTGGTACTCAAAGGGTTAATAGTTCACACTGTGTCTGGAAGTGATAAAATGACCAAAACAAGGCTATGGTATGGTAATGTTCTGTATTCCTTCTCATATTGTCTTTGGAAGTGATAAAATTACCAAAAACAAAAGTTGTTTTGTCTTTTTACTGTGTTTGTCCAAGTTTTAGTTTGTTTATTTTGCAAGTTTTACATTATAATTCCTTCTCATATTGTCTTTGAAAGTGATAAAATGAACAAACACAATGCTATTTCATTTTAAGTGTATGTATTCTTTCTCATATTGTCTTCGGAAGTGAAAAAATTACCAAAACAATGCTATTTTATGTTAATATTCTGTATTCCTTCTCACAATCATTCAAGTCGTCAAACAAAATGGCTCTGGTTCAGGGTGTTAAACGGAAGGCAAGTCCATTATTTTTAGTCTACTGTATATTGCTGTATAATTAACCTCTGAAGTGCGCATGGGGGTAATTGGAAACGTCCCCCTGTGCTGACGTATTTGAGGTGTTTCCGTCACTAAAATATTCATTGTGCCATTAATAGCATTAATATTTATCCATATGCGCGACATTATTAGGGTTGATTATAAAGGTATTAACCTGAAACAACAATTAAAACGAGTGAAAACAGCGTTTGGATGGTCAAAATCGGATATAGCCGCGAGTTGTATAATGTATGGGTGAGGCATATCTGCTTTCGTTCCCGCCAATTCCCCCAAGGCCACTGAGACACAGTCGAGTCGATACTCTCGCGGTCTCTCTCTCTGCTGCACTCGCTTTGCTATCAGTGATGACCACACCTCCAATCGGATTTGCTAATGTTAGCACGAAATATACCTCAGAATAAGGGAATAACAGGGAAAATAGGTGATAACTGAAGGAGAGGAGGAAAGTGGGGAAGGAGGGGAGGTAGAGGGCTGAGATTTTGCATGGCCCAGGGGCCAAAAAAAATAAAAAAAAAAAAAAAAAAAATATAAAAAAATATTTTTTTTTCGATGTCAAAAGTTGATTTTTATTTTCTCTGACTCTTAAGAGTCTTCCCGCAGTGCGCCGGGGGAACTCTTAAGAGTCTCCCCGCAGCTCCCGGGTTAAAGATCAAATTTTTTTTTTTTTTTTTTTTTTTTTTCTATATTCCAACTTACTTCCTCTCGGGCATAGGCTGAGAGCCTTAACATTCACCGTTTTACAATGAACAGTGAAGCCCGTGAGGTCTTGTTCCAGTCTAGGGAGTGAGACATGTGAAGCACGTAGAGTACAACGAGCACCTGCCATCTTGCCTTCACATGAGGCATGGTGCTCACTCATGGCCCGAAACGACCCCATCTCTGAAGCCATCTCGTTCCCGTGCTTCACTGGTACTGTATATAGTTCAAATTATGTTCTTGGAAGTTATAAAAAGCCAAAACAATGCTATTTCACGTTAGCACAACTATGGTGGAACTATAAGAAAATGACAGTGAATAGACTAAGTATCTCATATCACAATATCATGAAAATGTTTCTGGGGCTCTCAAAATATGAGAGTACAAGTACGCTATGTGCCTATATGAACTTACACTGTTACCAATCACTCATTAGAAAGCTAACATATAAATTCATTCAGCGCCTTAACACTTCTGAGAACAGTATCATTAAAATGCTACAAACTCCAAGCATAGTGTACATCTCTAGGATCCAGGCACACTGGAGGAAGTTGCTCTATATTTAACCTTAAGTAATGATTTCAGGTCTGCTACTCTACAGAATTAGCATACCGGTACTGAACCTCATAGTGCAGTACAGTACCGATATTCCTATACTGTACTGTAGCAACATACTGTACCGGAAGCTAAATGATGTGAGGCATGGTACTGTACACAATTAGGACAGTGGTTTTGGTAACACAGTAGTTTGATGACCACTGTTTTTGGTTGAGGCAGTGCTGTGAACTACATGATAGCAAGCTGGGTATTATTTAATTTCTTTTTATTTTATGTAGCCTATGTACAGTAGCTTATATATATTTATGTTACTGTAAGGTATATATGGACCCCAGTATGGTCCCCTCTGTACTGTGTGAGTCTGAAATAAAGTATTATTATTATTATTATTATTATAACCCTCTGAGGATCGACAACACACTTCTTTTCCATTTTCTGGCTATTATTAGGCGACTTTCTTCAGATTCGGAAGGTTGTATGGGAGTCAGAGGGTTGATTGAGTTAGTCTTTACCCTTTTAATTCCCACAGATCCTTCGTAAGCTGCATGAAATCGTCTAATGATAGCCAGAATGTACTACTAAAACGCGTCAGAGCTTCAAGGGGTTAATTGTCTTGTATTCTTTCACATAATCATTCAAGTCATCAAACAAAATGGCTCTGGTTTGACACCCTGTACAGAGGCTAGGGCTCAGGATTATTGGCCCACATACTGTATATTGACCAGAGTATAGTTTGGATTGTTATTTAGGCATAGTATGAGGGAGAGAGGAGGAGGTCGGTGAGGACGGAGAGCTGGTCCTCGGTGAACTTCTGCTTGTGGTCACGCCAATTGTCGTGGTGGGTCCGGCGGAAGTTACTGAGGGTCTTCTTGATGGTAGCCTGGGGAAATTATATAGGGATGATAAAAAAAAAAAAAAAATTAAGAATATTATAAATACATACAAGCTTAAAAACCATTTTGTCCACAGGAATAATAATAATATTTCTTGATGGTAGCCTTGGAAAATTATAAACATAGTTAACAGCAAGAATACTAATACTAATAATACAAATACTGTAATACTAATAATGATAATAATATGTCTTCTTGATGGTCGCCTGGGAAAATGATAAATACTGTTGTTGTTGTTGTTCCCCAGGCTGTCTGGCCGAACAGCCCAAAGGTCCTGAGCAACGCCAAGGTCATAACCTAGCGCCCCCACAAAACCGTCCCAGCTTTACCACTAAAGATGCCCAGGTGACTGAAGGCGCTCCCAGGCGAGGGGCTAAAGAGAGTGCGGAAACGCCCGGGACACCAAAGCCCCACCCAAGACCCTGTGCCCCTTAACAGTTATGAAGAGAGAGTTGAGGGGCAAGGGGAAAAATTATGAGATCTGTCTCTGAGAGGGCAGCGGGGGAGGGTATCATCAAGCCATGGGCCATGGGCTGCACCCCCGGACCAATGGCCTCACTGTCCACATATATAAATAATTTTCCATGAATATCATTAAAATTTCCATTTATTTGCTATTGATATAAATGCATAATATTATACATTTATGTAATGTGTGTGTTTCTGCATTAAATATGCTAGATATATTCATGTCTACTTAGGAGCCTTGTGGCTCAGCAGACTAGGCCATAATAGTATTATAATTGTGGTTTATAACTTGTATGTATGTATTATAATGGCAATAAACTTTAATCACTTAATAACCTTGCAGAGCCACCCAATCGGGAGATATCGACAGCACCTAGAAGGAAAAGTAGTACAGGAATAAAGACAGACAGAAATGGCTAAAGTTGGGTAGAGGATGCCAAGGGAATGAAGGGGAGGTGTGGCGGAGTGGTCTTGCCACTGGCCTGGTAATCCAAAGGTCCCGGGTTCAAATCCCGATGTATCAATGGGAAGATATTATTGGGATGGAATTTGTGCTGTACCTAGTATCAGTGTGCATTACCACAAAGCCCACCGAAATGCTAATAAAATACCCTCATTGTTCCCTGATTAAATAGCACTGTATGAATATTCCCATATTCAAAATATGCTATAGGGGTGCAATGCCTGGTGAGTTAGCTGCTCAACAGGTGGCGTTGTGTGTGTGTGTAAGAGTGAGTGTCCGAGTGTAGGGGGTGAGACAGTGAAGCACGGGAACGAGGTGGCTTCAGAGATGGGGTCGCTTCGGACCATGAGTGAGCACCGTGCCTCATGTGAAGGCAAGATGGCAGGTGCTCGTTGTACTCTACGTGCTTCACATGCCTCACTCCCTAGACTGGAACAAGACCTCACAGGCTTCACTGCTCATTGTACAGCTGTGAATGTCCAGGCTCTCAGCCTATGCCCAAGAGGGAGTAAGTTGGAATATAGAAAAAAAAAAAAAAAAAAAAAAAAAAAAAAAACTCACTCTGGATAGGACCAGCCCTCACCCTAATAAAGTGCTCCTCCTCAAATGGTGTTCACTCTTGGAAGATACAATTACGCATTTCTTATCAGTTTTCTGGCTATTATTAGACAATTGTATTCATATTAGGAAGAATATATGGAAGTCAGATGGTTGTTGCTGTTGTTCCCTAAGCTGCCTGGCCGAACAGCCCCGAGTCCCTAAGGAAGGCCATGGCCACAGTCGGGCTTTCCCACAGAGCTCTCAAGGAGCGTAGATTGTGTTGTTGGCGTAAGTGGTTGTGTGAAATGCAGTCTTCTATGACGTGTTTAATAGTATGGGGTGCTGTGTTACAACCCGGGCAGGAGTCGACGACGGAGTCATCCAGTCTCTTATGATAGCTCAGAAGGGCTGGATGGTGTCCGCATCTCAGCCTGGCCAGGTGGACTCTGTCCTCGCGAGGAAGGGAGGATTCAGAAGGATGGATTTCGGGAGGTCGTGCCTGCAGCTGCGTGTTGTTTATGAGTGAGTGGATGGAACGGTGAGAGATAGGAGTATGGATGTGCTTCTGGAAGTTGGTTTGGGGTGGGCAGGGAGGGAGAGAGGACAGTATTTGTGTGTGATAGCGTGTGCTGGGTGTTGTTTTGATATTTCTTGGTGTCTGTGGATGTGTTGCCATGTAGTGTAGTGGGTGGTGTTGATTCGTGGAGGCTGCTGCCAGGAATTGAGTGCCTCTCATGTCCAGATGGTCTTTGACTTTGAGGACTTTGGTTTCTTGATGTAGGTGATCTGTAGGTGAAGTAGCTGTGCAGCCTGTTATGATGTTTAGGGCTTTAATTTGAATAGTCTGTAAGGTCTTTATGATGTGTGTAATATGGTTAAATGAGATTGTTTTTACCCCTATAATTCCCACAGATCCTTCCTAAATTGCATAAAATCATCGAATGGTAGCCAGAATAAACTGCCAAAATGTATCATAATGTTCAGACTTACCAGTCTAGGATGTGGGTCGTTAAGGTGTTGACTCAGATTAAGAAGGACCTGTGGTAACATATCTGGTACCGTACATCATAAGGGAACTACAGTACAGTATATCCATAAAGTGCTTTTCCTCAAATGGTTGTCTTATTCGGTCTATGAAAATGGAGGGAGTCGTAAGGAGAGGTAGACCAAGAAAGATGTGGGATCAGGTGGTACAAACTGATCTCACTGCCAAAGGACTGAATAAGAGGGACACCAAATACGGAGCTGCCTGGAACGCCACTGTAAGGTAAAAAAAAAAAGATTGACCAACTCACGTGTAGATCATAGTCTTTAATGTATGTACAGTACTTACCGGTATAGGATGTGGGTCGTTGAGGTGTTGACTCAGAGTAAGAAGGACCTGTGGTAGCATATCAGGTACAAGGGAATGCGCTAACATAAGCGCACAACCCTAGTACAGCCGCGTGTCTCTCGGTTACTTCTGCAGGTGTTGTGGTGGTGGCAGTCTTGGCGCCGCGTCCTCGCTTCACACGACGACGCTCCAACTTACTCGTAAACTCTCCCTAGAATAACATAACATAACATTAATAAATTTCTAGCACCAGGCAACAAAGGCCATATGGCACTAAAGCAGGAAACGGATAGTGTTAGAAGGAAAGGAAGTTAAATATCGTTAAGGAGCCTGAGAGAGGAAAGGAAAGCCATTACGTGGTCAACGGAAAAGAAAGGGGACTCTGAGAGGATATCGGCAAGACAAGGATGACGACCAAGGGAAAATAACGTCAACGGGCCGAAGAAAAGAGAGGACAGTCAAGGAAAATGTGAGAAATAGAAAGCTGAACACTACACCGGGAGCAAAGAGGTGGAGGCGAGCGGGACATGAGGAAGGAGTGGGTAAGTCTGGTATGGCCTATCCGAAGCCGGGCCAACGCAGTCTCCCAACGGCGAACACGGTGAGAGGGGTCAGCCCAGGCAGAAACGGAGGCCTTAACAGTGCGGAGCTTATTAGAGGAAAGAGAAGACCACATGGTTTGCCAGCGAGACAGGAGGAAGGCAGAGATAGCTGGATAATAGTCAGAGGCGGGAATAGAGAGAGAAGTTGATCGGACCGCCGCAGCGTCGCGAGCGAGAACATCAACCTGCTCATTTCCACGGACACCAACATGGCTAGGCACCCAACAAAATTGGACAACCTTTTTCCGAGCAGAAAGACTGACAAGCCAATCTTGGATGGCAAGAACCAACGGATGGACAGCAGGGAAAGACTGCAAGAGAAGAAGGACACTGTAAGAGTCAGAAAAAAGAGTAAAGGAGGAAGAAGGAAAGAAGCACATGAGACGGACGGCAAAGAATCTCCCTAGAATATAAAAAAACAATATTGTATGTATATACTCAGGCACATATCCCACAGCTGGGGGTGACCGACTCGAGACAGAGCCCAAACAGGGATAACACGACACATAAAACAAAATAAAAAATTCACCCATATCTAGGTCGCCCAAAAGAATACCCACAGACCCAGGCACATTTTTGGGGCCCCCAGCTGAGACAGCCAGGTCCCAGACCTCCTGGAGAGGTTTGGTCTCAGCAGGCAGACACACAACGGAGCTTTACCACCACAATGCCCGCCCACCTTACTACCAAGCATGACCCTTCATATACACTGGCTCCCTGGGCCAGGCGCCTGATGGATTATTATCTAGTCCAACTGGCGTCCGATCCCTTCTCCCAACAACCGCATTATCACTCTTCTATTCACAAGCATTCTCCATTCATTCTTATTTATACCACTTCTCTTGCCTGTTCTACAGTAATCTCTCCATCTTCCAACACTTGTACTACACAAGCTCTCCATCTCAATGGAGGTCTTCCTCTCCCTCTACCTCCCCTTGTGTCTGACTCATATCCTCTCTTGGTAAGCCTTTCATCTTCCATTCACTTAACATGTCCATACCAGCACAGCACCCTTCTGTCCACTCTGGCTGACAAGGGTTCCTGCTGTCCCACTCTCCTACGTATCTCTTCATTCCTCAATCTATCTCTACGAGTCACTCTACATACTGTATTCTCCTCAAGCAGTTCATCTCCATCACATCCAGCTTTCTTCTATCTTGTGCTGAGAACGGTTGAGGCCATCTGTTGAACTTCTAGCCGGGGGTCTCCTAGCAAGTCCATCACAAGGCTGGTGACGCGGAGGGGCGCTCCGGGGCACGCTAGGACGGTGAACATGTTGGTGAAGACGGCTACCTGCAGCAGACACAGCACGGCACCCCGCGCACGCCACCAACTGTACACAACATAGAAGACAGTAGTAGTAACAAGGGTATGGTTCAGGGGGTTTGTTTTTGTTCTATCTATCTATCTATATACTCAGACCCAATCCCCACTTTTCCTTTGTGTGTGTGTGTGTGTGTGTGTGTGTGTGTGTGGGGGTTGGGGGGGGGGGCACTCAAGACAGAGCCAGAATAGAGACAACACAACAGAAAAACAATGAACACAGAAAAACAAAATACAAAATACAAATGTTGAGGTATATAATCTGTTAAGGGGAGATGGGTCGTTTATCTGGTCCCCTTTCTCCCTCGTGTAAAGCTCCATTTGTTTTGAGATTATAAGACGTTCGGCCCATTAGTTTGGCGATTTTAACACCTTTCGCCCCATTTAAATGTAAATTTTAAGAAATTTTGTGCCATATAGGTGTCGATTATTTCCTGGCGAGCGAGAGCGAGCCTGAAATTTTAAGAGGAACCGGCCTTTGGCCGGATCAGTTTTCTACCGAAAATTTACTAATTTATTTTGAATGGGGGTCTAGGGGTTGTTTTTCTAAGCTTGTTGGAGGTCTAGCGAGAAAACTAAGAAATAAAGGAATAAATGAATTAATAGAATTGGAAAAAAAAAAAAAAAAAAACGGTCCGTCTCCCCTTAAATTTCCATGTCCCCATCATAACCCTTACAGTAATGGTGGTGTCCTTTTATTTATGTTGTTGTTGTTGTTCCCCAAGCTGCCTGGCCGAACAGCCCCAAGGCCCCGAGCAAGAACAAGGCCATAACCGAGCGCCCCCACAGAGCCCTCCCAGCCGACCACAATAAAGCATGGGTGACCGAAGCCACTCCATGGCGGGGAGCTGAAGAGGGCGACAGAAACGCCCAGGAAACCAAACCCAGGGCCCTGTGCCCCTCAGCAATTATGAAGAGAAAGCTGAGGGGCAAAGGAAAAAAATGTGACGCTTTGGCTTCCAATCTTGGTAGATTGGGAGGTCAATCCACATACGCCGTCACTTGAGATCTAGAAAATATATAAGTATAAGGAACAGTCAGAGTAAGCTATGGGTATGGCAGAAATCGCTCAGTTCTCACTCTGCTAGACCAGCCCATCACCACATGAATAGAACCCAATCCTCTCAGCATCAGCTAGGAAAGGCCCTAGAAAGCCGCCTTTGGCGGGGGGATAGCTCCCCTATTTCAACCCCTTTCGGGCCCGCCATTTTTTATGTCCTTTTTATTTATGTTCTGGCAACTAGTAAACTATTTTATTCAGTTTAGTAAATAGTACCTATAACCATTACAAGACCTCCAACTCTCTGATATACTGTATCCCTCTCAACTCCCACAGATCATTCTTAGGCTGCATCTATCTATCTATCTATCTATCTATTGCCTGACGCCGTGATCCCCGAAGGGGTGGCCACGAACGAACCGCCCCCATGCACCTCTGTCCCCAGTCAGTCGACGCCCCTCCCCCCAACCAGCACCGCCTTCGTTCATGTACTTCCTCACTCCATCCTTCCACCTCTCATTCGGTCTACCTCTCCCTCTCTGTCCCTCCACCTCGCTCTCGTACACCCTCTTAGTCATTCTCTCGCTTTCCATACGTTCCATATGGCCGAACCATCTCAAGATGTTCCTTTTCATACTTTCCAGCACATCTACCTCCACACCACACCTTCTTACTTCCTCATTAGTCTGTCTATCCCTCCATGTAACTCCGCACGCACTCCTTAAGTAATTCAATTCCACTGCTCTCACTCTTGGTCTGAGTCTCTCAACCAACGTCTCTCAACCAACGTCCATGCTTCGCTTCCGTAAGTCAGTGTCGGGATTACCACACTGTCATGCAAGGACTTCTTCACTTCCATACTGACCACCCTATTTCTTGTTACTGCTTTTAGCGTTCCTACAACCCTCTTCCCCTGTTGTACCCTCTCCTGAACTTCTTCATCCATAGTCCCATCTTTACTCAACACACTGCCCAGATACTTAAAAGAGTTGACGATCTCCATAGCCTGACCGTTCAGCTTCACCTCACACTCTGTGACTTCACCCCTTTCGAAGACCACAACCTTGCTCTTCCCCGCATTTACCTTCAAATTCCCTTTTTCGCACACTGTTCCAAACTCATTTACCAGACCCTGCAACTCCCATTCATTATCACTCATCAGAACTGTATCATCCGCAAACAGCAGTATAGGTAGCTTCCACTCAATTCCCTCCCTTTTCAGCGATACACCAACATCCACTGCTCTTGATAGTATTTCTTTCATGACTCCATCCATAAATAAAAAAACTTGTCTAAATCTAGCTACAATAAGAAAAAACAGATTTCACTGGTACTATCTATCTATCTATCTATTGCTGGATGCCTTACTCCCCTTACGAGGGTGGCCATACACAAAAGGCCCCCAAGTGGACCTATTCCCTGTGAGAGGGACAACCCGAGCCAGTTTACTGAAGGACTTACGGGATTGACCACTCAATTTAAGACCCGTCCGACTCCGAGGCCTTCTATGTATCTTGTTAGCACTATTTTTCTACAGTGATCTTCGGCTAGTCCATCCACTAACCTGCCTTACATTTAGATAAGCAGTACAGATTTGTATCAGGTTTACTCCCCTAGACTGGTTGCCGACCAAGACTGACGAGTCCCATCCACCCGGATTTTTATAAGGTTGTCTCCCCTAGATGGGTTGCCGACCAAGGCTAACGAGTCCCATCCACCCGCTAGTACTGAATGGATTAATTATTCAACCTTATATATCCAAATATGTTGTTATATATACAAACTTGGCCGAAATATAATACAGAGACGCGTAGCAGTTTTTTTATTTTCATATAGGCCTATTATCAAGAGTCCCGGGTGAATGGGACTCGTTAGCCTTGGTCAGCAACCTATCTAGGGGAGTAACCCTGATACAAATCCATACTGCTTACATAAGGGTGAAGCAGGTTAGTGGATGGACTAGCCGAACACCACTGTAGAAAAATAGTGCTAAAAAGATACATAGAGGGCCTCGGGGTCGGACAGGTCCTAAGTTGAGTGGTCAATACTGTAAGTCCTTCAGTAAACTAGCATAGGTTGTCCCTTTTACAGGGGATAGGTCCACTTGGGGGCCTTCTGTGTATGGCCACCCTCATTGACCTAACAAGTGCGCATGGGGGTAATTGGAAACGTCCCCCTGTGCTGACGTATTTGAGGTGTTTCCGTCACTAAAATATTCATTGTGCCATTAATAGCATTAATACTTATCCATATGTGCCTATTATGGGTTGATTATAAAGGTATTAACCTGAAACAACAATAAAACGAGTGAAAACAGCGTTTGGATGGTCAAAATCGGAGATATAGCCCGCGAGTTGTATAATGTATGGGTGAGGCAAGCTGCTTTCCCGCCAATTTCCCCCAAGGCCACTGAGACACAGTCGATCGATACTCTCTCTCTCTCTCTCTTGCACTCGCTTGCCATCAGTGATGACAACACCCTGCTTGCAACTCGCTAATGTTAGCACGAAAATATACCTCAGAATAAGGAATAAACAAAATAGTGATAACTGAAGGAGGAAAGTGGGGAAGGAGGGGAGGTAGAGGACTGAGATTTTGCATGGCCCAGGGGCCCAAAAAAAAAAAAAAAAACAAAAAAAAAAAATCGATGTCAAAAGTTGATTTTTTTTTTCACTCACTCTTAAGAGTCTCCCCGCAGTCCGCCGGGGGAACTCTTAAGTCTCCCCGCAGTTCCCGGGTTAAGGGGAGTAAGGTGTCTGGCAATAGATAGATAAATAGATCAAGAAATTAACTGCTAAGGGACTAAACCTTCCACCAAGTTAAAAATAATTGAGTGTAGGCATTTACCTGTGAGAGATCCGCCTCACAAACCTTAGTGGCTGTGGGTAGGTTCGAACCCTATTGTGTACTTGTAGCTCCACCCATCAGCTGAGCTAAACCACACTGGTGTTTCAATATCTATCTATCTATCTATATATATTTTATTTTAATTTCACCCCAACACCAAACACCTCCAATGAAATTATTGAAAGCATATATGTGATCCACCGGGATTCGAACCTGGGTTATCACACACAAATTTTTAAACAATCTAACCATTACACCACCAGGACGGTTAAAGGTTTATGCACACGCCTACGACTTATTATCCATTCTTGAATACTGGATATTAATCTAATCATGTACATATTCCCAACAGCCCTATGGTAGCCTATTGTTTAAGTGAGAGGAAAGAATATTCATGGTCACAGATCATATAGACCAGCCTCACTAGGAAATATCCCTGAACCTACTGATAAACTATATGTTATTTCACCACAACACCAAACACCTCCAATGAAATTAATTAAAGCATATGTGTGATCCAGGCCGTAGCGCGGTTGTTAGAACACTGGCCTGCAAACTGTGAGGTTGATGGTTGGAGACTGGGGCCGGCCAGTGTGTGTTATTGACAGACTAGTACTGTTGGGTGTACGGTGTGGTCTAGCAATCTGTGATAACTATTCACTGATGTCCCTCACCCACCAACCCTAACCAGCTCTTGAGCAAGGAGTGCATGGTGGTAAAAATAGCATCATAATTTCTATGTGAGTATCCTGGGTTCGAGTCCTTGGAGTGCCACATGTATTTGTTGATTTCATTAATTGAGTTTAGATGTGAAGTTGTTGGTGTAATAAACATAATAATTGCCAGATGCATTACCCCTCTTTATGAGGGTGGCCATACAAAAAACACCCCCAAGCAGACCTGTTCCCTGAGAGAAGGACAACCCTTGCCAGTTTATTTAAGGACTTACAGGATTGACCACTCAACTTCAGGTCTGTCCGACTCTGAGGTCCTCTACTGTAGGTATCATTTTAGCACAATTTGTCTACAGTGGTGTGTGGCTAGTCCATCCACCAACCTGCTTCACCCTTAACCCCTTCATTACCACTACGTAACAATCATCATATTCTCGTTACAATAAGACAATTTTCTTTAGTTTGTAATCTACCTCTACGACTCAAATGGGTAAATACAATATCAATACACCCTCTTAGTTGTTGTTGTTGTTGTTGTTCCCTAAGCTGCCTGGCCGAACAGCCCCGAGTCCCTGAGAAAGGCCATGGCCACGATCGGGCTTTCCCACAGAGCTCTCATTGAGTGTAGATTGTGTTGTTGGCGTAAGTGGTTGTGTGAAATGCAGTCTTCTATGATGTGTTTAATGGTATGGGGTGCTGTGTTACATCCCGGGCAGGCGTCGACAACGGAGTCATCCAGTCTCTTCTGATAGCTCAGGAGAGCTGGATGGTGTCCGCATTTCAGCCTGGCCAGGTGGACTCTGTCCTCGCGAGGAAGGGAGGATTCGGAAGGATGGATTTTGGGAGGTCGTGCATGCAGCTGCGTGTTGTCTGTGAGTGAGTGGATGGATCGGTGAGAGATATGAGTATGGATGTGCTTTTGGAAGTTGGTTCGGGGTGGGCAGGGAGGGAGATAGGACAATAATTGTGTGTGATACCGTGTGCTGGGTGTTGTTTTGATATTTCTTGGTGTCTGTGGGTGTGTTGCCATGTAGTTTAGTGGGTGGTCTTGGTTCGTGGAGGCTGCTGCCAGGAATTGAGTGCCTCTCATGTCCAGATGGTCTTCGACTTTGAGGATTTTGGTTTCTTGATGTAGGTGATCTGTGGGTGAAGTAGCTGTGCAGCCTGTAATGATCTTCAGGGCTTTGTTTTGAATAGTCTGTAAGGTCTTATGATGTGTTTCAGCTAGGTTAGAAGCCCAGGCTGGGCTTGCATATTCCATCACTGATCTTATGTATTGTTTATATACTGTGGTGGTAGTTTCTTTGTTGTGTCCAAATTTTGTGTGAGCAAGTGACCTGAGGGCGTTAAGTCTGGGTGTCAGTTTCTTTTTAATGTTTGTGGTGTGCTGTTTGAATGTCACCCTCTTAGTAATATGGGTCCTTCAAAAAATGCATATAAGTATCTAGTTTTAGCCAGAATCAAAGGCAAAAAATGCATCACGGTACTGAAGGGGTTAAGTAAGCAGTAGATTTATACAGTACAAGGTTTACTCCCCTAGATGGGTTGCCGACCAAGGCTAACGAGTCCCATCCACCTCATAATTATTGTGGAATTTTCTTAACCCTTTCAGTACGGCTGACGTTTTTTTCATGTTATTCTTACAAGATTTAGACGGTTTTATTTAGATTAGGAAGGTGCTGTGGGGAGTCATGAAGCTAATTGTGATCGTATATACCAATATAATTTCTAGGTTTAACCCTTTCTCCTCGGGTTGCCGTACAGGTACAGTACGTCCTGGAAATATCCTGGAATTATTAGCCCATTAAAGCCTGTGGAGACGAGTGTGAGTGAACAGGAGTGCGGTAGGCCCTTGTCCGCTCTCTGACAAGTCTGCCACAGCACTGAGGCTCTGTGGTGTGGTCTTGCAAGATATATTCAGTGCTGGCAAAGGCAAATGTAGAGGAACATTGCTCATTATTTGCCAATATTGCCGATGTCTGTAGTAACACAAGCTAAAAATCTTGTTCAGGTGTTATTTGAAAGATCTTTGCTTCTATTTTTTTTTTTTGCTGCAAACATTTAATTTCACTCAGGCATTTACTTAAGCAATCAGGAGTGTCTGAATGAGTCATATTATAGCGGAAAAATAACGAGCACTGATTGGGTTAATGGCACGAAAGGTCTTAAAATAACGAGCACTGATTGGGTTAATGGCACGAAAGGTCTTAAAATAACGAGCACTGATTGGGTTAATGGCACGAAAGGTCTTAAAATAACGAGCACTGATTGGGTTAATGGCACGAAAGGTCTTAAAATAACGAGCACTGATTGGGTTAATGGCACGAAAGGTCTTAAAATGGCCAAACTGGTCTTTCAACACCTGCTAAAATACTTATAATAATTGTGGATTCATGATAAACCTTTGAGCATTCAAGGAAGCATCTTCACTTTATTATGGTAAACATTAAGACCATTTTATCCAGTGTTAGAAGGCCCTCGGGGGATGAAAGGGGTGAAGGCTATCTCAATTATCCCCTTCAGCACCATGATGCCTTTTACCTTAGATACTGGCTAAAATTAATGATTTTATGCAGTTTAGGAAGGACCTATGTTTTATGACCTATGCCGACGTCTACTGGACATCACTGGGGCTGTGTGTTACATAGTAGGCGTCGCTGGGGCTGGATGGGTTAAAAATGTATCTAACCTCTGTGACTTTTTTTTTTTTTTTTTTTTTTCTGTGATTGAGGGAGGCAAAAGGCATAACTGCCTATAGCGAGTGCCTCCCCCATAGTTGAAAGAGTGACAGGGCCAAAATCAAGGGACGTTCGAGCCAAAATGCCTGGACACAGAGTTAGAAGCAATTTAAGTCATAGGAAGAGGGAAAGACTGATTCTGGGAGAGAGTTCCAGAGCTCAGCTGTTGAGTAGAAGTTTGAGAGTAACGTTTCACTCTTGGGTTGGAGAGATGCACAGAGTAGGGGTGGGATTGAGTAGCAAGACGGGTACCACGTGCCCTACGTAAAGATGGTGGTATGCACTGGGATAGCTCTGAGGAACACTGATTATTATAGTAGCGATAGAATAGCGAGAGAGATGCAACATCGGCGGAGAGAGAGAGATTGCAGAGAGTTGGTGAGTGGACGGGAGTTAATGATACGAAAGGCCTTCCTTTCAACCTTGTCCAGGAGAGCGGTGTGAGAGGAACCTCCCCACACATGTGAACAATACTCAATACAAGGGAGCACTATGCCTTGTACAGAGCAAGAAGCTGTGCAGGGGAAAAGAACCCCCTAAGGCGGTTGAGCACACCCAGCTTCTGGGAGGCTGCCTTAGCAAGACTGGTAATATGGTCCTTCCAAATGAGAGCAGAAGAAAAAGAGACACCAAGAATATTGAGAGAAGATAAAGGGTTGATTTTGTATTGTTGAAGAATAAGGGATAGTCCGCTGGGAGATCCTGACGGGTAGATAGATGGAGAAATTGGGTTTTGGAAGCATTAAAGTTAACAAGGTTTTCTCTGCCCCAATTGGAAATAGTATTTAGATCAGAATTTAAGAGTTCTATGGCTTCATTACGTTTGTCGTTGAGGGATTGCTGGCTGGGGCGTTCTGAAAAACTAATGGAGTAGTGTAAGGTTGAGTCGTCTGCGTATGAATGGATGGGAATTAAGGTACAGTTAAGGAGATAATTATAAAAATTAGAAAGAGAATAGGAGATAGGACAGAGCCTGAGGAACACCGGAGTTTATAGGGTGAGGAAGTGAACAATGGCCGTCCATAACCGCGGCTATGGAACGGCCGGAAAGGAAATTAGAGACAAAGGCACAGATGGAGGGATAGAAACCGAAGGAGGGTAGTTTAGAAATTAAAGATTTATGCCAGATATTAGGCATAAGTAAGAGAGAGGAGGGCAGAGAGGGAGGAATAGCACTGGCATGAGCCAAGGTGGTGTTTGTAGCAAAGTTTGAGTGAAGAGTTTAGCTTTGTCAGAGGAAGAAGTGATGGTTGTGCCATCAGAGTGGGAAAGGGGAGGGAAAGACGAGGAAGAGAAATTGTTGGAGAGGTTTTTGGCTAGATGCCAGAAAGCTTGGGAAGAGCTAGAGTTGGATAGTACAGTGCATTTATTATTGATGAAAGAGTGTTTGGCAAGTCGAAGAACAGATTTGGCTTGATTCCGGGCAGAAACATATGAAGAATGAGAGTCTTGAGTTTTAAGGCGTCGGTACCGTTTGAATGCTTCCTCCTTATTGCGGACAGCAGTAGAACAGGCGTGAGTAAACCAAGATTTTTTAGCATTAGTCTGAGAGAAAGAGAATGGAATATGCTTCCTTGCCCGACAGGATTACCTCGGTAATGCGTTCAGCACTCTCCGAGGGTCCTCGGCCATGGAAGCAGAAATCATTCCATGGAAAATCAAAGAAGTACTGCCGAAGAGCCTCCCAGTCGGCAGCGCCAAAGTGCCACAAGCGCCGCCGGCTAGGAGGATCGGGTGGCCGTACTGGAGAGATAGGACAGGTGACAGAGATAATTTATGGTCGGAGGAGCCCAAAGGAGAGAAAAGATCGACAGTATAAGAAGAAGGGTTAGAAGTTAGAAACAGGTCAAGAATGTTGGGCCGATCTCCGATGCGATCCGGGATACGGGTGGGTTTGCTGAACTAACTGCTCTAGTCATTTAGGATAGAAAAGACGTAGGCTTGTTCACCAGGTGGATCATTGTGTGAGAGGAGAGCCATTGGCGGTGGTGAACGTTGAAATCTCCTAAGATGGAGATTTCTGAGAAAGGAGAAATGGATAGAATGTGTTCCACTGTAGAGTTTAGATAGTCAAAGAATTTGGGAAAGTTGGTAGAGTTAGGGGAAAGATAGACAGCACAGAAATATTTAGTAAGAGAATGACAGGAAAGTTTGAGCCATAAAGTTGAGAATTCAGAGGAGTCGAAATCGGGAACACGAGAGCAAGTGAGTTTGTTGTGCACATATGCACAACATCCGCCTTTGGCTTTGAAACTAGGATAGAGAAAGTAGGAGGATACAGAGAAGGGGTTGCTGGATGTTGCTACAGACACCTGAGTTTCGGTGAGGAAGAGAAGATCAGGTTTGTAGGAGGAGAGATGGTGCTCAACAGAGTGAAAGTTAGAGGGAAGTCCGCGAATGTTGCAGAAATTAATAGAAAGAGTAACAGGCCGAGGTCCAGGTAATTGTGTGGGGTCGTCAGGGGATGGTCGGTCGGGTGAGGGGGCATTTATGGTCCCCCCCCCCCCCCCCCCCCCCTGGGGACTCCGAGGCTGGGCTAGAATTCATCATTTTGTTTTTTTTTAATTTTGGTGTGGAGGAATGAAGAGTGGTGTGCACGTTTAGTGTAGTGATGTGGATAGGAGGAGGTGTTTGTGAGAGCTAGCTGGATTGCTCTCAGTGTAAATGAGGCACAAAGAACCTTTTGTCTCTTTCTCTGGCTTGTATCCATTCGGCCCCATTCAGCCAACTGTTTTAAGACGTTTATCCCCATCCAGCTGTCTATTTCTTCCTGGCGAGCGATAGTGAGCCAGCATTGTATGGAGAAATCCGGCTTCGCCGAAGACATTTTTCTACCAAAAAATTTAAAAATTTAGCTTGCTGTAAACAAAATATAAATGCTGACTCGCTAACCGCTCGCCAAGAAAATATTGACACCTAGATGGGGGTTAAACGTCTTAAAACAGTACGCTGAATGGGGCCGAATGAATACAAGCCAAAGAGAGAGGGAAAAGGAGAGAAAAAAAGCATGTGACCCCCCTTAAGAATGAGTAATATTACTGTATTGTATTATTATATTTATTATTATTATTTATCAGGCATTGTAGTGTGCTCCGCTGCATGTCTGTGTAATTGATTAAAGCGTCGGCTATTGTCCTGACGGTCGGCCGTTCGAACCCCACTGAGAGATTAGAAACATTTAGTGGCTCACGTGTATTTGTGATATATACTCCATATATATATATATATATATATATATATATATATATATATATATATATATATACAATATATATACTTTAGTTTGACTCTTAACATATCTTGAATTTGGCTTTCTGTCACTCTTTTAACAGAATGGAACGTAACAAGATGAGAATGGTGAGATGGGCGTGTGGGGCCAAACTGCAAGATAGGATATCTAGTGAAAAGCTGAGGAGACAGTTAGGTAACAATAGTATCAAAGAAAATTGGTTCTCTCTTGAGTTGAAGAGTTGGACAGAATAAGGGTGGAAGTGTGTTGAAAGGTAGGTGGCCCCCACTCTCCATAAGGGAGGGGGTTATAGCCTACACTGATAAAGCTCTGAAAAACATTGATAATTGTAATAGCGATAGAAGAGTGAGAGAGATGCAACATTGTGGCGTGTAGAGAGACATTGTGGCGTGTAGAGAGACATTGTGGCGTGTAGAGAGACATTGTGGCGTGTAGAGAGACATTGTGGCGTGTAGAGAGACATTGTGGCGTGTAGAGAGACATTGTAGAGGACTTGTAAGAGGACATTTGATGTGTAGAGAGACATTTTGATTCTACTCTTTGGAGAAGTGCGGTATGGATGGAACCTCTCCACACATACGAACAATACTCGATACATGGGTGCACTGTGCCCCTATACATAGCAAGAAGATGTGCGGGGGTGAAGAACCTAAGGAGACGATTGAGCACACCTAACTTTTGGAAGCTGGTTTAGCAAGAGTGGTAATATGATGTTTCCAAGAAATATCATATTACAAAAGAAACACCAAGAATACTGAGAGAAGATGAAGAGTTTTATAATTTGTATTGTTGAAGAGTATTTGACCACTTGTGAGTTTCAGGCTATAAGGAAGTTGGTGCCGTAAACATCGGTATTAAACAGAAATACAATAATAATGTAGGTTTATAATGGATAACAAGTGAGTTTGCATGTTTGTGTGTGTGTCTGTGCATTTACACTTGTACTGTATAGCCTACCTCTGAATATTCTGATTTACACTTGTACTGTATAGCCTACCTCTGAATATTCTGATTTACACTTGTACTGTATAACCTACCTCTGAATATTATGATTTACACTTGTACTGTATAGCCTACCTCTGAATATTATGATTTACACTTGTACTGTATAGCCTACCTCTGAATATTGTGATTTACACTTGTACTGTATAACCTACCTCTGAATATTATGATTTACACTTGTACTGTATAGCCTACCTCTGAATATTGTGATTTACACTTGTACTGTATAACCTACCTCTGAATATTATGATTTACACTTGTACTGTATAGCCTACCTCTGAATATTGTGATTTACACTTGTACTGTATAACCTACCTCTGAATATTATGATTTACACTTGTACTGTATAGCCTACCTCTGAATATTTGATTTACACTTGTACTGTATAACCTACCTCTGAATATTATGATTTACACTTGTACTGTATAGCCTACCTCTGAATATTATGATTTACACTTGTACTGTATAACCTACCTCTGAATATTGTGATTTACACTTGTACTGTATAGCCTACCTCTGAATATTATGATTTACACTTGTACTGTATAGCCTACCTCTGAATATTATGATTTACACTTGTACTGTATAACCTACCTCTGAATATTGTGATTTACACTTGTACTGTATAACCTACCTCTGAATATGATTTTACACTTGTACTGTATAGCCTACCTCTGAATATTATGATTTACACTTGTACTGTATAGCCTACCTCTGAATATTATGATTTACACTTGTACTGTATAGCCTACCTCTGAATATTGTGATTTACACTTGTACTGTATAGCCTACCTCTGAATATTATGATTTACACTTGTACTGTATAGCCTACCTCTGAATATTATGATTTACACTTGTACTGTATAGCCTACCTCTGAATATTGTGATTTACACTTGTACTGTATAGCCTACCTCTGAATATTGTGATTTACACTTGTACTGTATAGCCTACCTCTGAATATTGTGATTTACACTTGTACTGTATAGCCTACCTCTGAATATTCTGATTTACACTTGTACTGTATAGCCTACCTCTGAATATTATAACTTTTTCTACTTTGAAATAGATACACACAATGTATATGACTTAAAGTGTCATTAGGCGAGGCCAAAACCAAATTGGGTTTTAATGTATTTAAATAAACACTACAACCGCAATTTAAGTTGATAATTCTGTTAATTATCAATGTCTACAACTCCAACTTCCTTATACACCGAAACTGGCAAGTGGTCCATTGATAGTCTTGTGGAAGATTGTGTGGGGTAGATTGTGTCTGGTAGATGTTTGGGTAGATTGTGGGTAGTTTGTGTGGGGTAGATTGTGTGGGGTAGATTGTGTATTTGTGTGTAGATTGTGTGGGTAGATGTTAGATTGTGTGGTAGATTGTGTCGGGTAGATTGTGTCGGGTAGATTGTGTGGGGTAGATTATGTGGGGTAGATTGTGTTAGATTGTGTCGGGTAGATTGTGTGGTAGATTATGGTAGATTGTGTCGGGTAGATTGTGTTAGATTGTGTATAATTGTGTCGGGTAGATTGTGTCGGGTAGATTGTGTGGGGTAGATTGTGTGGTAGATTGTGTGGTAGATTGTGTGGGTTGTGTGGGTAGATTGTGTGGGGTAGATTGTGTCGGGTAGATTGTGTCTGGTAGTTTGTGTGGGGTAGATTGTGTGTAGATTGTGTGATTCGGGTGGTAGATTGTGTGGGTAGATTGTGTGGGTAGATTGTGTGGGGTAGATTGTGTCGGGTAGATTGTGTCGGGTAGATTGTGTGGGTAGATTGTGTGGTAGATTGTGTGGAAGATTGTGTCGGGTAGATTGTGTGGGGTAGATTGTGTGGGGTAGATTGTGTCGGGTAGATTGTGTGGGGTAGATTGTGTCTGGTAGATTGTGTGGGGTAGATTGTGTCTGGTAGATTGTGTGGGTAGATTGTTTGGAGATTGTGTGGGTTAGATTGTGTGGGGTAGATTGTGTCGGGTAGATTGTGTGGGGTAGATTGTGTCGGGTAGATTGTGTGGGGTAGATTGTGTGATTGTGTGGGGTAGATTGTGTGGGGTAGATTGTGTGGGGTAGATTGTGTGGGGTAGATTGTGTGGTAGGTGGTTGTGGAGAACTATACCGTGTTCCAAACAAGTAGGCCAAAACTCTTGACCATAAACCTCTAGGACTCTCAAAAATAACTAGAGTAATCCAGCAGATATTCCTATCATTTGGGAAGGGTCAGCCAGGGCATAAGTGTGGAGATTTACAGCCCATTTGCTCCTGCCCTTTTAGAGTTACAGAGGTTATGGTTGAGGATGTCTAGCCTACCTATTTGGAACAGGGTATAGTCACTTAAGGGGAGGCTGGCCGTTTGTTTGGTCTATTAATTCATTTATTCATATATTTTTTTGCTTCCTCCCTAGACCTCCATCAAGCTTAGAAAAACACCCCCTAGACCCCCGTTCAAGAATAAATTTGTAAATTTCCCGGCCAAAGGCCGGTTTCTCTTGAAATTGCAGGCTCGCTTTCGCTCGCCAGGACAAAATTGACACCTAAATGGCACAAAAGGTCTTAAAATTGACAACGAAATGGGGCGAAAGGTGTTATAATCACCAAACTAATGGGCCGAACGTCTTATAATCTCAAAACTAGTGGGGCTAAACATTAGGGAGAAGGGGGTCCAGAAAAACGGTCTGCCTCCCCTCAAGTTATAGACGACCATTTCCTAGCTGACCCTTCCCAAATGGTAGACATATTAGCTGGATTACTCTAGTGGTAATCCACTATTAAAATGTAAAACTTGCAAACTAAACAAACCAAAACTGGGACAAGGACAATATAAAGTCAAATTAAATTATCAAAATCGCTATGTGGAAACAACGCTTACTAAAATGAAAATTATTAAATAAAAGAACACAATCCACCACATAGGGTGTACATTATATTACTATGGCAGAGGTGGAGAGCAGGGTGGAAGCGGCTCGGGGAGAGACAGGAGAAGAAGCTGCAGACCCAGTACCAGTAGTGTGAGGGGGGAGTAGGGCACGGACAGGAGGAGCGGGTTGATGTAGCTGCTAAAGGAATGGTAGAAAGATTAAGGATTATGTTTAGTAATGTTGATGTGTTTACCCAGGACAAGAAAAGAGAACTGATATGTAGGTTGCAGGATGAAGAGGAAAAACCTGATGTCATAGCCACCACATAAGGAGTACATCACTACATGACCAAAGCT
The DNA here is from genome assembly GCA_032716605.1 of Paralithodes platypus. Classification (NCBI taxonomy): domain Eukaryota; kingdom Metazoa; phylum Arthropoda; class Malacostraca; order Decapoda; family Lithodidae; genus Paralithodes; species Paralithodes platypus. The sequence goes on along the minus strand of CM064542.1, from coordinate 14,529 downwards.
GCCTGTAACAAGTGTGTCACTCTTCCCAAATAATACAGATACAAATTGACCACTTGCGAGTTTCAGGCTATAAGGAAGTTGGTGCCGTAAACATCGGTATTAAACAGAAATACAATAATAAAGTAGATATCTAATGGATAAAATGTATGTTGAATTTAGTTGTATGTATTTATAAATATACTACAACCGCATTTTAGCTGGTAATTCTGCTAAATATCAATGTAAAAAACTCCAACTTCCTTATAGCCTGAAACTCGCAAGTGGTCAATTGAATCACTAAGTATTCTTTGAGATACTGTATGTACGTTACATATTGACGCGTCACAATGAATACATTATAGAATAGGATCCATGAAAAATTGCTGGTAATAGATTAATGTCCAGTATTGGATAAATGGATATTTATCATAGTCATGTGCTGTACTTATAACTAACTGTATTGATGGTGTAATGGTTAGAGTGTTTAACATCTGTGTGTGGTAACCTAGATTCCAATCCCGGTGGATCACATGCTTTTATTAATTATATTGGGAGGTGTTTGGTGTTGGAGTGAAATTAATACAAATAGATTATTGTCATGCTATTAAATATTTTTGTGATATGACCCCGCCAGGGCACGAACCCAGGCCAGTAGTGCAGTACTCCAACACCTTAGCCACTAGGTCACTGAGGAGCTTAAAAGTAGTAGCTTCATTTGGATCTTTCAAATGCTATTGTGATGCTATTTATGGTGAGGGCTGGTCCTGTCCAGAGTGAGGTTTGGCATCCTTTACCCAACCTTAGCCGTTTCTGTCCATCTCTTTTCCTACTTCGGTGGCGGGAGGCTAGGAATCCTCCTCCCCTTGTAAAATTCACCTACTAGACGAAACAGAGAAAGGGGCGAGGGAACGCGAAAGTGGTCGCGGACCCTAAGAATTTGAACTTTAAATGTTGTTTCTGTTCGGGCTCTGTCTCGAGTCGGTCACCCCCGGCTGTGGGGTATTGTGCCTCAGTATGCAGATACATTTCAAATACACAAATATATGTATCACGCTGGTTTGAAGGGTCTGATAAGCTTACAGTCTAGATGAATGAACATGACTTTGTAGTGTGCATTTTATTGTCCTCTTATACTTCACACCGAACCTTCACCGTGGAACTCAGTTGTCCTCTTATACTTCACACCGAACCTTCACTGTGGAACTCAGTTGTCCTCTTATACTTCACACCGAACCTTCACCGTGGAACTCAGTTGTCCTCTTATACTTCACACCGAACCTTCACCGTGGAACTCAGTTGTCCTCTTATACTTCACACCGAACCTTCACTGTGGAACTCAGTTGTCCTCTTATACTTCACACCGAACCTTCACTGTGGAACTCAGTTGTCCTCTTATACTTCACACCGAACCTTCACCGTGGAACTCAGTTGTCCTCTTATACTTCACACCGAACCTTCACCGTGGAACTCAGTTGTCCTCATACTTCACACCGAACCTTCACCGTGGAACTCAGTTGTCCTCTTATACTTCACACCGAACCTTCACTGTGGAACTCAGTTGTCCTCTTATACTTCACACCGAACCTTCACTGTGGAACTCAGTTGTCCTCTTATACTTCACACCGAACCTTCACCGTGGAACTCAGTTGTCCTCTTATACTCCCGCGCTCGTAATATTCACAACCGCGTAACACAACTACCCGAGGATATAGCGATGTCGGTCAACACTAGGGGATCAAGATAACAGTATATACTTCATTTTCCAATTAAGATTATATTTCTAGCTATTACCATTGCTTAGCTATTAAGAAAATAAGGCCATAACACCCAACATGCGCTGATTCTGGGGGTACAGAGCGTAAGAGGACAACCGAGTCGGATGGGTATACAGTATATTATATGTTTCATCTTCTCTTAATATTCTTGGTGTCTCATTTTCTTCTGATTTCTCTTGGAAAGATCATATTACAGTACCACTCTAGCTAAAACAGCTTCCCAGAAGCTGGGAGTGCTCAACTGCCTCCAGGGGTTATTTACCCCTGCACAACTTTGTGATCTGTACAGGGGCACAGTGCGTCCTTGTATTGAGTTTTGTTCACATGTGCTCACAGAGCACTTCTAGACAAAGTAGAAAAGAAAGCCTTCCATCTCATTAACTCCCATCCACTCACCAATTCTCTGCAATCACTCTCTCTTCGTCGTAATGTTGCATCTCGCTCGCTATTCTAACCGCTATTACAATAATCAATGTTACTCAGAGGTCACTCAGTGTATACCACCCCCTCTTCGTAGAGCACGTAGCACCCGTCTTGCAATACAATCTCACCCCTACTCTGTGCAACTCTCCAACCCAAGAGTGAAATGTTATTCTCAGTCTCTCTTCTATTCAACAGCTGAGCTCTGGAACTCTCTCCCAAAATCAGTCGTTGTAGTGAGAGTAAAGAACAATGAATGGGGCCAAGATCACCAAAAATGTATACAGACTTACTGTAATAATAAAAACTAAAAAATATTTAAAAAAAAATAAATAAATCCCCCCCCCCCCCCCCTTTATATTATACCATACCTGCTAGCACTCCTGGTCTCTCTCTCCTTCCAAAGGGATAGCGAACTTCCCAACCACGGGTTCAAAGTTGTCCGATATGCCGTCGCTGGTGAGGAAGACTATGTCCCCGGGGTCGCAGTAGGTCAGGGAGCAGGTGAGGTTGTTCAGTTCAGGGTTCTGGCCATCCACAGGACCCAGGGCACCCAGGGCGTCCCGCATACTGTAGATGTCGTGGGAACCTGCAAGGGTGTCACATACAGTACCTGGTAATGTTGAATAAAACCTATCTATCTATTTACTCAGGCCCATTTCCCACTTTTTTGTTTTTTCTTCTTTTTTCTAGGGGTGGCCGACTCGAGATAGAGCCTGAACAGGGACCAATCACACATATTAACCCCCGCACTTCGGTTGTCCTCTTATACTGTACTCCACTCCGAACTTCACCGCGGACCTCGTAAGCCTCTTATACTCCCATGCGTGTAATATTCACAACCGCATAAAACACAACAACCCGATGACATAACGATGTCCGGTCAAAACCAGGATCAAGATAACAGTGTGTACTTCATTTTCCAATTAAGCTTATCTTTCTACCTATTACCATTGCTCAGCTATTAAGAAAATAAGGCCATAACACCCAACATGCGCTGCTTCTGGGGGTACAGAGCGTAAGAGGACAACCGAGTCGGATGGGTATATATTATATGTTTTTCATACTGCACTGTAGATGTCGTGGGAACCTGCAAAGTTGACATAAATGGAAATTATAGGTTTGACTCCTGTAAGGAGATAAAGAAAACCTAATATTTAGTAGTGGCCCCGTAATCATTGACGAACATGCCTATTACATAAGGCATCCTCTTCAAACACTAATCCGCCGTAGTTTGAATCTACCGCGCAGAGCATTTAAAACTGAGGAGCCTTCATCATGAGCGCACGCGACCTCACTCATGGCTTCAGCCATTATGAATTGGGTTCTCACTACGAAAAAACTTCGTAAAAAATAAAAACAAAAAGAAAATAAGAATAACTATCTAATAAGCTTTCCATCATATCGTGGATGTACTTGTGTGGATTTCTGACCAGACGCTGATTCAGGCGTCATTCCTCCTTCACTGACATATCAAGTAAACCAAAATCCTTAATACATCAACGAATGGGAAGGGGACGGTCGGGAGGGCCCCAGTCGTCAATGATTACGGGGCCACTACTAAATATTAGGTTTTCTTTATCTCCTTACAGGAGTCAAACCTATAATTTATTAGTGGCCCTCCATCATTGACGAACATGCCTGATTTCTAAGACTGGAGGGGGACATTCGTAATCATATCATAACTCTATAAATTAAAATGTAAAACTTGCAAACTAAACAAACCAAAATTGGGACAAGGACAATATAAAGTCAAATTAAATTATTACCCTGAATTGTGTTGTGGAGAAGTATCTGGAGAAGAAACAAAAGGTGTATGTTGCCTTTATGGACTTGGAGAAGGCCTATGACAGAGTGGATAGAGAAGGTTTGTGGAAAGTACTTAGAATATACGGAGTAGAGGGCAAGTTGCTGAAAGCAGTGAAGAGCATGTATGAGGGTGCAAAGGCGGCAGTACGTGTGGAGAGTGAGCAGAGTGAGTTCTTTGACCTGAATGTTGGTTTGAAACAGGGGTGTGTGATGTCCCCGTGGTTGTTTACTGTATATATGGATGGAGTTATGAAAGAAATACTATCAAGAGCAGTGGATGTTGGTATCGCTGAAAGGGAGGGAATTGAGTGGAAGCTACCTATACTGCTGTTTGCGGATGATACAGTTCTGATGAGTGATAATGAATGGGAGTTGCAGGGTCTGGTAAATGAGTTTGGAACAGTGTGCGAAAAACGGAATTTGAAGGTAAATACGGGGAAGAGCAAGGTTATGGTCTTCGAAAGGGGTGAAGTCACAGAGTGTGAGGTGAAGCTGAACGGTCAGGCTATGGAGATCGTCAACTCTTTTAAGTATCTGGGCAGTGTGTTGAGTAAAGATGGGACTATGGATGAAGAGGTGCGGGAGAGGGTACAACAGGGGAAGAGGGTTGTAGGAACGCTAAAAGCAGTAACAAGAAATAGGGTGGTCAGTATGGAAGTGAAGAAGTCCTTGCATGACAGTGTGGTAATCCCGACACTGACTTACGGAAGCGAAGCATGGACGTTGGTTGAGAGACTCAGACCAAGAGTGAGAGCAGTGGAAATTAATTACTTAAGGAGTGCGTGCGGAGTTACATGGAGGGATAGACAGACTAATGAGGAAGTAAGAATGAGGTTGGTGTGGAGGTAGATGTGCTGGAAAGTGTGAAAAGGAACAACTTGAGATGGTTCGGCCATATGGAACGTATGGAAAGCGAGAGAATGACTAAGAGGGTGTATGAGAGCGAGGTGGAGGGACAGAAGGGAGAGGTAGACCGAATATGAGGTGGAAGGATGGAGTGAGGAAGTACATGAACGAAGGGGGTGCTGGTTGGGGGGAGGGGCGTCGACTGACTGGGACAGAGGTGCATGGGGGCGGTTCGTTCGTGGCCACCCCTTCGGGGATCACGGCGTCAGGCAATAGATAGATAGATAGAAATTATCAAAATCGCTATGTGGAAACAACGCTTACTTAAAATGAAAATTATTAAATAAAAGAACACAATCCACCACTACTACATGAGCAAGTTAATCTGTTTCCCAAGCAAACTAATCGCACATATAACAACGCACTATCGTCACGTTAAAGGAAGTAGTCGAGTTTGGGAAGTCCGGGACGTTCTGGCAAATTTTAACTAAACTCTGCATGAATAAAGAAACTATATGTTAAATGTCAAAATATTATTTAAAATCAAATTTGCAACATGACAAGACATTAAAATAGTACAAAATACATATATTGATAAGATATCTATACTATTACAAAATAATATATAAAATACAGTACAGCACTCACTAACGATAGTGCTATCGGGTAGGTACCTGTAAGCATAGCATGCCTCAAGTGACCCCTATCAATAACTACCCTACTACATTTATAGCACAAATAAACTAAGGAAATCGCAAAAGTAAGCAATTGATACTATCGACAATGAATACATATAATATAAAGACAAATAATTACAAAATATGAAGTAACAACAGATTTAAACAAAGAGTACTCTTTTAACAAGAACAATAAATTTAAAAAATCATCAATATTAATATTAATAATAATAATAATAGAAAACGAAAAAGAAAAAGAAAAAGATAAACAATAAATTAAAATGTAAAACTTGCAAACTAAACTAAAATTAATACAGACAAAAAGTAAGCAGAGGTTATACAAGAAACTTCAAGTTAAAAATGCTTGATTAAAATTATTGATGTCAAATTTTAGAATACAGTCACAATAATTGACCCTAAAAAGATTAAATTTATGGAACAATTTACTTGCCTCAAAACCTCAAAAAAGCAGATAATAAAAACAACCACATCATCCTTAACGACATCCATCAACATACCCATATTCCTCACCAAGCCCTCTATAACCCATCATCTCCAGACATCACCTTTTGCTCCCCAGAACTCGCCCCCACAACATCCTGGAGGATGGTCAGAACCTTAGGCTCTGACCACCTCCCGATCATTATCACCACCAAAACCAGACTCACCCCAGCTAGCCACAAACACACATACACCAATTATAAAAGAGCTAACTGGGAAGCATTTACAAATGAGACAGAACAACACTGCACAACTCTAAACAGTACACCCATCACTAACATCAACAATGCTGTACACATACTCAATAAAACTATCCAAAACGCTGACAAGAAACACATTCCAAGAGGTAACAGAAAAAGACACAACCCCAACTTCACACCAGAAATTCAAAACCTCATCAGACAACGCGACACACTGAAACACTCCCCAGCACCCCACACACAAGACATCACACAACAAATGCAAGCACTCAACACCCAAACTAACAACAAAATACAAGAACAACAAAAACTAAATTGGAATAACTTCCTACAAACACTTGATCACAAAACAAACCCCAAAAACTCTACAAAACACTAAACAGCATCACACTTTCCAACAGCAACACAACACAATCACATGCTGCAATCACAACAACAGACTCTACTCCTTCATGTAAACAACAAGCAAACACTCTCATCAATCACTTCTCACATGTCAGCCACCTAAAACCTCACAAAGACGACCGACGTGTCATCCGACGTAAGAGACAATTCCCCTCAGACCCTGACTATACACCCTTCACCAATCACCAGACAAAGCATATCATCAACAATCTCAAGCACTCACCCGCCTGTGGCCTAGACAACATAAGCAACATACACCTCAGACACCTGGGACCACAAGGCATACAAACACTCACTAACATATCAAACTACAGCTATTCACACAACACAATACCAGACATTTGGAAGCATGGTATCATCATCACATTCCCCAAACCCAACAAAGACCCCACGCTACCCTCCTCGCACCGCCCCATCACACTCCTTTGCTCCCCCTCCAAAGTCATGGAACGCCTAGTATTACAACTAATTACACCCGACCTACCCCTAGCTCCAACACAACATGGCTTTAGGCCACTGCACTCCACAAACACTCTTCTCACAGACCTTACACAAAGAGCTTTTGACGGCATCAACTCAGCTAGCCCACCACACAGATCACTATTAGCCACACTCGACATTAGTAAAGCCTTCGATGCCATCCCCCGCCACAACCTAACAAACAAAATCTACAACACAAACATGCACAACAACACAAAAAGGTGGCTGGCCAACTTCCTAGCAGGCAGATGTGCACACGTATCTTTTGCCGGTCAGTCATCTAAAATCAGAAACTTTCCAAACGGAGTCCCACAAGGATCCGTCCTATCGCCCGCACTCTTCAATCTGTACATGCACGATATAACTACACCCAATACTCCCCAAATAAACTTAGCCTCCTATGCAGATGACATAACACTCACATGCACACACCATGACCCAAGAAGAGCAACAGATCTCCTTCAACCCTATCTCAACACACTACAGTAAACTTCCGTTAATCCGAAGGGCAGCGGACCGGCCCTCGTTCGGATTAGTGGATTTTTCGGATTATCGGACTTTACCCCTATGAACCTGTGTATGACGAAAACATTGAGGCATTAGGCCACCCAAATGACACAATGGTGCACACACACATCTCATATGTTCATGAAATCACTTCAAAAGTTTACCATTGTCATTGTAGCCTATTACCTACTTCAAAACATTCAGATTAATGGTCAAAGGAATCTGCTGATATAAACGTCTTCTTCTTCTTCCGTCTACTAGCGAGTTTGTCTTGCTCTTGAAGATCAGATGTGGTTCGGGAAGTAATGCCTTAACAACGGCACTTCCCTGAGAGGTTCTTGTAATTTTAATTTTGTGATTTTCCTTTTGTGATGTGCTCTGTTATATTATATTGTATTGAAAGCACCCTTGTCTTGTTGTCTTGAAAGCACCCTTGGGACGCTCCGATCACTGAACTATAAATAGTAGCGTATCGGAACGTCCAAAGGTGCGTTTTCAAGCTCAAGACTAATACGTCCAAAGGTGCGTTTTCAAGCTCAAGACTGAATGCGCTTGCAGAAAATGCGGTGCAAGCCAGTAGCGCATCGGAGCGTCCCAAGGATGCGTTCAAGAGCAAAACAAACTCTCTAGCAGACGATGTGGAAGAAGAAGACGAAGGTGTTTACGTTTATATCAGTAGCTTCCTTTGACCATTAATCTGAATGTTTTGAAGTAGGTAATAGGCTACAATGACAATGGTAAACTTTTAAGTGAATTCATGAACATATGATATGTGTGTGCTCCATTATGTGTCATTTGAGTGGCCTAATGCCTCAAAAAGGGGACTTTGGGACTTCTTGAAATTCGGACCATCAGGTGAATTCGGATTTGGCCTCAAATTGAAAAATTCGGACTATTGGGAGATTCGAATCATCGGTCGTCGGATTAACGGACTTTTACTGTACATGGCTGGTGCACTACAAACAGACTGAATCTAGCCCCAGCCAAATCCACCGCAACCCTGCTCACAAGCTGGACAGGTGAACACGAATACATCCCTCAACTCACCATAAACAACACACCCCTAACACATACACACCACCCAAAATCCTAGGAGTAACATATGATACTCATATGACATTCAAACAGCACACCACAAACATTAAAAAAGAACTGACCCAGACTTAACGCCCTCAGGTCACTTGCTCACCAAAATTTGGACACAACAAGAAACTACCACCACAGTATATAAACAATACATAAGATCAGTAATGGAATACGCAAGCCCAGCCTGGGCTTCTAACCTAGCTGAAACACATCATAAGACCTTACAGACTATCCAAAACAAAGCCCTGAAGATCATTACAGGCTGCACAGCTACTGCACCCACAGATCATCTACATCAAGAAACCAAATCCTCAAAGTCAAAGACCATCTGGACATGAGAGGCACTCAATTCCTGGCAGCAGCCTCCACGAACCAAGACCACCCACTAAACTACATGGCAACACACCCACAGACACCAAGAAATATCAAAAACAACACCCAGCACACGGTATCACACACAGTTATTGTCCTCTCTCCCTCCCTGCCCACCCCGAACCAACTTCCAGAAGCACATCCATACTCATATCTCTCGCCAATCCATCCACTCACTCACAGACAACACGCAGCTGCATGCACGACCTCCCGAAATCCATCCTTCCGAATCCTCCCTCCCTCGCGAGGACAGAGTCCACCTGGCCAGGCTGAGATGCGGACACCATCCAGCTCTCCTGAGCTATCAGAAGAGACTGGATGACTCCGTTGTCGACGCCTGCCCGGGATGTAACACAGCACCCCATACCATTAAACACATCATAGAAGACTGCATTTCACACAACCACTTACGCCAACAACACAACCTACACTCAATGAGAGCTCTGTGGGAAAGCCCGATCGTGGCCATGGCCTTCCTCAGGGACTCGGGCTGTTCGGCCAGGCAGCTTAGGGAACAACAACAACAACAACAACCACATAGTATTCTTACTTTTGAAAATATATTTAAATATGGCGTAGACCAAAAATATACAAGAAAAAGGGGTTCAGGCAGGTGCGTGCTTCAAGAAGCCTGCCTGACAAAAAAGGGTAACCCTGAAGATTCTGAACACAGATCTGTAGTTACAAAGGCACCCCACTCAACGAGTGGTGACAAAAATAACAAGTTATAAGTTTATATGTGCACATAATAAACTCCAAAATAATCATGGAGAGAAATTGCAAAGGATCTTCACTGTTCTAATATTAGACTGCTTTCGCAGCTAAAACTACTATAACAACTCCGTTGTTTTGTACTAACATTGTACTAGCACAATTTCTCACTGAGAAATTTTCATATCACATTAACCTTGAATTATATCACAGCTCTCATACTCCGGCGGGGTCTAGGGTGTCCTATGTCAACTGACTGCACCCCCCCCCTTTCTCGTGAAAATAAACAAGTGACTGCAGGGCCACCTAGACCCTCTGCCTTAAAGCTATACATGGTAAGGAAGGTTTGTCTAGAGCAACTGATAAGTATCTAGACAAAAACGTATGATTAGACGCCCACAACTGAGTGGACGCGATATCTTCTACTGAACAAAATTTCAGGAAACGTAAAGAGGCTGCCCATTTGCGTAAATCGTGGGCCCTACCCACAACGCCGGGATTACTCTCTTTAATGACTTCGACCAGAAGAGAGGCTAATCGTCGTTTAAGCACAGGGGCGCGATTAGCGAGACTAAGCCTCGATAATCTCGTAGTTTGTTCACTACGTGGCACATTAGTGACGCATCTGGCGGCGGAAACAGATAGATGGAGCTCCATCTGTTCCAGTCTGTCACTAGGGCGTCTGGCCCTCCTGCCGGCGTTTTCGCCCGGCGGGTGAGGTATAGAGGGAGTTTGTGAGTCTCCTCGGATGCAAAAAGATCCACTTGTGGATGGGAGAGCTCTGCAATCATTATGTTGAAAATGGGTTGCTTGAGCTCCCATTCTACTGTCGTGCTCTGTCTCCGTGACAGAGCGTCTGCCCAGACGTTCGCTACGCCTGGGAGATAAGATGCGTGAAGGTAAATGTCTAGTCTGTTGGCGAGAGTAAAAATCTCTTCCGACACGTTTAGCAACCCCCTTGACCTCGTTGATCCTTGTTTCTGAATACAGTGAACTGCATTCAGATTGTCCATTCTGAAGGCCACCGACTTGCCCCGTAGCGCCGGGCCGTGAGCCTGAAGGAAATACAAGGGGACTAGTAATTCTTTGACATTGATGTGAGAGATTTCTAAGTGGGACCAAAGCCCCTGACCCTGGTGCCCCTGATTTGACTGAAATCCCCACCCTATTGTGCCTGACGCATCCGTGTCTACCCATACCGTTGGTGGAGGAGAGGTCCATGACATTATTGAGTGCAACGTTTCCCTCCTTGCCCAGACCGCTAGCAAGGTGTGGATTAATTTCGGGATGGGCCATAATTTTCCCGCCGGTAAGAGCGGGAAATATTTGTTGCCTTCCAATATTAATCGTTTTACTTTCAAACCGGCCCAACTTGACAGTTAGTTGAATCCAGTTGAGAGAGCCTATCAGAGACTCCCAGACCCTCCGCGTCGTAGTCAGACTGTGAAGAAACATGAACAGTTTCCTGCGAAACCTGTTGCGATTGTCCACACTCTGACTCAGAGTGAGAGCGGCCGTGTCCCAGACCAGCCCTATCCACTGAATTACTCGTGAGGGAACAAGGTTTGACTTTACCAGATTTACCTTGAAGCCTAGAGTTTTGACATGATTTAAAATAATATTGACATTTTTGATGCATAATTGTTGTGTCTCTGCCACCACCAGCCAGTCGTCTAGGTACCACAACACTCTGATCCCCTGTTTTAACAATGGCATCAGGGCTTGCCTGACTAATTTCGTGAATAATCGAGGTGCTAGGTTCAAGCCGAACGGCATCCTTTGAAAAACAAAATTTTGGTGCCTGATCCTTAAGGCCAAAAACCTTTGAAATCTTTTGTTGACCGAGACGTGCCAATAGGCGTCTGTCAGGTCTAGTGAACACATCCAACCTCCCGGCGGAAGTGTTAGCCTGATTTGGTGTACTGTTAACATTCTGAAAGATTCGTTGTGAATGTGAAGGTTCAGATAAGACAGGTCTACGACCGGCCTCATCTGAACACTGTCCCTTTTTGGAACCAAAAATAGTTTGGACGTGAATACAGGGTAATTTGGGGGGACCGTGATGATGACATTCTTGGCAATCATTTCCTGGACCAGTGACTCCACCTCTAAAGAAACAAAATTCGCCGTTGTCGGCTGACGTAAGCGAGGTCGCCGGAGCCACTGCCAAGTGATGCCTTTGCGTGCCACCATCCGTGCCCAAGTGTTTAATGGCCATGCTTGGTGACACGTTCGGAACGACCCAGTTAGCAGACAAGGGTTCGCCGGCTGTACTACCCTCGGTTCCTCCGGCCTTAAGGTTGGCACCGGGAGTGAGAGAGACTTTAGTTTTTTTATGGTAGGGTTGGTGGTGCTGGACGCTTTGCCGGCTGGCTGGTGTTGGCCGAAGACTGGCCCTGACCTGGCTTATGCTGGCCGCGTCCTCTCTGACCTGAAAACCTACCCTGTCTATGCCTGTACTGACCTTGGGGGGAGTGGGAGGACTTAGGCAGAAGAAAGGGTTTTAGATCCCCCTGGCTGAGCTTTAGCGGTTGGCCTGGGTTTGGGGAAGTTAAATGCAGGTTTCTTAGAAGGGGTGGGACTGTGCTTAACGGCCTGTGCCATATTGAACACCGTTTGCCACACTTCAGGGGACATTAAAGAGGGAGTAAGCACTGGTGACATGATCACGTGATTCGCAATGCGATCAGGTAGCTTGCGAACTAAAGACATTCTGAGATCTTGTCTTGCTCGTACCGCCTCAAGCAAGGCGGTGCGTATGTCACCCAAGGATTGGATCGACGACTGGAGGAGCAGTCGCCGGGATAACTCAACCGATCTTCTGGCATCCGCGTCTGCGATTGCCTGAGTGGACCGCAGTAAAGATTTAGCCACCTGTTGAGACACTATGTACTGAGAGAACAGGCGAAAAGCTTTCCCCCTTAGCCTAAATTCTCTGTCTAGGTGAGTAGGGGTAGGGGTAGTGAAAGGGTCTTTTAGCTCACAAAGATTAATCTTAGGGGCAGCTAGGAAAGAAAACAAAGCTGACGGGACTCCGCCGGCAGAACCTACCGGCATGGAGAACCATGAATGAGTATCCTGAGGGATCTGGTGGGAAGATTTAGAAGTAAATGTGGTTGCAAAGTTTTGAGCCTCTATCTCCCAATCTACCCAAGGTCCTGGACCCAACTGCCCCACCTTCAAAACTGGATTAGCTGCTTCGTCTGTGACGGTCTGTAAATCAAGTTCAGGAGTGAGAGCTGACAGAGTCTTAATATCATTAAACCCATCCAGCTTAGACCAGTCTGAAAATAGTTTCGAAGCTGAGGCAGGGGGTAAAGCTGGCTTAGTAGCATACACAAAATAGTCTTGGTGATAATAACTAGGTATAGCCTTGATGTTTACGTCCAGTACATTTCCCAAATTATCCAGGGCCCTTAATTTCTTTGATTTATTGCCCTGGATGACCCCCTCACGCGGTACCGGGAGTTTCCCCTGAAAGGTAGGTTGGGCGAGCTCTGGGTTAGTGGGGGTCAAAAGGACCCATGACTCGTCTGGTCCATAAAGCAAGGGCATAGCCACCTTTCTGAGAGGCGCCTTGTCTAGAGGGGGTGGATTGACATCCGTGATGCCCCTGACATTTGAAGTTGTCAATGCCGCCGTAGCAGGCTTAGTAACCACTGATGGTGACAGAGTGGGTGGGTTAGGGATCTTAGATAAAGCAATCGAAGTCATCAGAGGCCGTACCGTAGAGCTTGTCATGGGAGCCCCCAAGTCCATTGTGGGGTTTTCCTGTTGTTGGCCAAAAAAATTTAGATAAAGCATCAGTAAGTAGCCCATTAATTTCTTGCGCAGTAACAAATTGGTTAGATGATGAACTTACAGGTGAATCATTAATATCCTGCGCGGCGTCTAAGCCTGAGCCTGACTCTTGCCCTTCCATCACCGTAATTATTGACACCTCGTCTTTCCCCTCCTGATCCTCCTGAGAAGACCCCGCGGAAGCTGGGGATCCTTGTTGCCAAGATAAGTCAGGAATAGAGGATGGGATCGCCGCGTCCCTGTGGACATCAGCTACTGTGTGACTCGTTTTGAGTCGGACGTGGGTGGTCAGACCCTGGCTGAGCAAACCGCCAAACACCGAGGCCCTGGCCTACACTCTCTTGGGAGTCTGAAACATTCTCAATTATTGAACCCCCTGAAATTTCCAATTCCAGGGTTAAAATATTAATAGGTAAATCCTCTTTAGGGACAGGCACCGCACTGGACCCTTGAGACCTAACACAAACTTTGTCTGGGGTAGAGGTACGATGAGAGGCACTAGAAGCTGGTGAATGTAGGGAGGACTTTCGTTTCTGGGAATCCTTTTTGGAGGATTTATGGCTACGGTGTGACCGAGAACTACTCCTAGATTTGGAGGATTCATCGCCGTGACCACTGGTGGAACTATCCGTCCTACTCTTCTTACTCGCTGGTGAAGAGGCAAGACTAGAAGACTGGCGTCTGAGAGGTGACCTAGACCGAGATCTCGCCCGAGACGAGGGAGGCGGATGCCGGGGGTGTAGGCTCTCTTGGACGTTTTGGTGTAGTAGCCGAAGATACAGAACCCTGACCAGTCTCCGCCGGCTTATAACTCGTGACTCTAGAGGAACGTTTAGGGGGAGGGTGTTCAAATAGGCAATCTATCCCAAAGAGGGACGTTGTCACATTGAAGTGATTTATGCGCAACAATCGTAGTGTAGGCTGCCATCTGTTGCCGTACTTCTCTTAAGGCTACTGCCG
>CM064541.1:35693968-35718958 GCA_032716605.1 Paralithodes platypus | reverse complement strand
TTTTTGTCATTCTACGCTGAACTCTCTCCAATGAATCTATGTCCATTCTGTAATAAGGACACCAAAATTGGACAGCATAATCCATATGGGGTCTCACTAATGACAAGTAAAGTTTTAAGATAACATCAGCAGTTCTGTTACTCACACTCCTAGATATGAACCCGAGAATCCTGTTTGCCTTTTTACGAACGCTTATACACTGTTTTCTAGGCTACAAATCATTGCTAACAAACACACCTAGATCTTTCTCGCAGTCTGAATTTTCTAATTCTAAATTTGCTAGTTTATATTTAACATTTGTTTGCATCTTCCCTATCTTTAATACCTTGCATTTGTCATTGTTAAACTTCATCTGCCAATTTACTGACCATTCATGTAAGGTATCTAGATCCCTTTGGAGGCACTCTATATCGCTATCTAAATCAATTGATCTCCCCATTTTAGTATCGTCTGCGAATTTACTTATCCTACTAGTTATACCTATATCTACGTCATTTATGTATATAAGAAACAACAGGGGACCTAATACCGATCCCTGGGGGACACCACTTGTGACTGCTCCCCACTCTGACTTGATACCATTTATGCTGACTCTCTGTTTCCTACCGAACTTAAGGAAATTAAGGGGTCAAGATTATTGTCAAAAGTTCGTTGGCTCTACCTATAGTACTGTTGGACTTATCCATTTATTGCAGAGGCACTTTCCAAGAGGAGAAGTATGGTGAAGATGGTTTGGACATTTTCTTAACCCCTTCTGTACCGGCGACGTCTTTTTAATTTTATTCAGGCAATATTTAGACCATTTCGTGCAGTTTAAGAAGGATATGTGGTAGTGAAAAGGGTTAAGTGATATAGTTCGAAGCCTGCTAATTGCTGGAGGACCTTTTTAACCTGAATAAGATCGTCTACTAGTAGCCAGAATAAAGTTAAATGGACGGCACCGGTACTGCAAGGGTTAATGGCGACTCAGTAACACATTAACCATACAGTATACTGTACATAATGGCGACTCAGTAACACATTAACCATACAGTATACTGTACATAATGGCGACTCAGTAACACATTAACCATACAGTATACTGTATATAATGGCGACTCAGTAACACATTAACCATACAGTATACTGTACATATATTAATGGTGACTCAGTAACACATTAACCATACAGTATACTGTACATAATGGTGACTCAGTAACACATTAACCATACAGTATACTGTACATAATGGCGACTCAGTAACACATTAACCATACAGTATACTGTATATAATGGCGACTCAGTAACACATTAACCATACAGTATACTGTACATATATTAATGGTGACTCAGTAACACATTAACCATACAGTATACTGTACATAATGGCGACTCAGTAACACATTAACCATACAGTATACTGTATATGGCGACTCAGTAACACATTAACCATACAGTATACTGTACATATATTAATGGTGACTCAGTAACACATTAACCATACAGTATACTGTACATAATGGCGACTCAGTAACACATTAACCATACAGTATACTGTACATAATGGCGACTCAGTAACACATTAACCATACAGTATACTGTATATAATGGCGACTCAGTAACACATTAACCATACAGTATACTGTACATATATTAATGGCGACTCAGTAACACATTAACCATACAGTATACTGTACATAATGGCGACTCAGTAACACATTAACCATACAGTATACTGTACATAATGGCGACTCAGTAACACATTAACTATACAGTATACTGTACATATATTAATGGCGACTCAGTAACACATTAACCATACAGTATACTGTACATAATGGCGACTCAGTAACACATTAACCATACAGTATACTGTACATAATGGCGACTCAGTAACACATTAACCATACAGTATACTGTACATATATTAATGGCGACTCAGTAACACATTAACCATACAGTATACTGTACATAATGGCGACTCAGTAACACATTAACCATACAGTATACTGTACATATAATGGCGACTCAGTAACACATTAACCATACAGTATACTGTACATATATTCCCAGGTAAAATACTAACTGGTGGACTAAGAAAATAATACACATAGACGAACATTCAGACAACCACCCAGTCAGACAGTAAACTAGGAAAATATAACACATCAACGAACATTCAGACAAACACCCAATCAGACAGTAGACTAGGAAATTATAACACATTGACGAACATTCAGACAAAATCCCAATCAGCCAGTTAGTCAGGTGTTCAATAGTAACTGGTACACTAGCAAAATATAACATATCAACGAACATTCAGACAAACACCCAATCAGACAGTAGACTAGGAAATTATAACACATTGACGAACATTCAGACAAACTACCAATCAGCCAGTTAGACAGGTTTTCAATAATAACTGGTAGACTAGGAAAATATAACACATCAACGAACATTCAGACAAACACCCAATCAGACAGTAGACTAGGAAATTATAACACATTGACGAACATTCAGACAAACTACCAATCAGCCAGTTAGACAGGTTTTCAATAATAAATGGTAGACTAGGAAAATATAACACATCAACGAACATTCAGACAAACACCCAATCAGACAGTAGACTAGGACATTTTAACACATAGACGAACATTCAGACAAATTCCCAATCAGCCAGTTAGTCAGGTGTTCAATAATAACTGGTAGACTAGGAAAATATAACACATAGATGAACATTCAGACCTCCCAATCTACCAAGATTGGAAGCCAAAGCGTCACATTTTTCCCTTGCCCCTCAACTTTATCTTCATAATTGCTGAGGGGCACAGGGCCCTGGGTGGGTCTTTGGTTTCCCGGGCGTTTCCGCACCCTCCTCAGCTTCCCGCCATGGAGTGGCTTCGGTCACCCAGGCTTTATTGTGGTCGGCAGGGAGGGTTCTGTGGGGGTGCTCGGCTATGGCCTTGGCCTTGCTCGGGGCCTTGGGGCTGTTCGGTCAGGCAGCTTGGGGAACAACAACAACAACAACAACAACATTCAGACAAACACCCAATCAGGCAGTAGACTAGGAAATGATAACACATTGACGAACATTCAGACAAACTACCAATCAGCCAGTCAGTCAGGTGTTCAATAATAACTGGTAGACTAGGAAAATATAACACATCAACGAACATTCAGACAAACACCCAATCAGACAGTAGACTAGGAAATTTTAACACGTTTCTGCCAAACAGAAAAACAAAACACAAATTATTGCTCTGCTTTCTGGTCTGACGAGTAAAGTGTGCAGAGTGGTGGAAATGACAGCCATACGCCTCGCTGTTCATATTGCAAAAACTGGTTGGATTTTAATAAGTCTCCCGTCACACCTCGCCTGGCAATGGTTCATAGGTATTGTTGGGAGTTAAATACTATAGTGTGGTGAATTATAGTGATGGTGGTAGTGGTGATAGATATAAGAACATAAGAACATAAGAAAATGGGAGTCTGCAAAAAGCCGATCGGCCCATACAAGGCAGATCCCTGTCACACCCAACCCCAATTACAAGGCCCAATTATAGACCCATCTCACTAATACCTTGAGTAATGACCCCACCAAAACGGTCAGAGATTAACACAAGATTACGGGGTCTGCTGAGTGCCGATTGGCCCACACCTGGTAGATCCCCCTCACACCCAACCCATCTCGTCCATATGCCTATCTAATTTTATCTTAAAGCTCCCTATCGTTCTTGATCCCACTATATCACTTGGTAGCCTATTCCACCCATCTACAACTCTGTTACCAAACCAATATTTGCCTATATCTTAATTAAAATGTAAAACTTGCAAATTAAACAAACCAAAATTGGGACAAGGACAATATAAAGTCAAATTAAATTATCAAAATCGCTATGTGGAAAAAATGCTTACTAAAATGAAAATTATTAAATAAAAGAACACAATCCACCACATAGGGTGTACATTACTACATGAGCAAGTTAATCTGTTTCCCAAGCAAACTAATCGCACATATAACAACGCACTATCGTCACGTTAAAGGAAGTAGTCAAGTTTGGGAAGTTTTCTGAAACGAAATTTATCTAATTTGAAACCATTTGTACGAGTTATTTCGCTATCACTGAGCTTTAGTACATTTTTCATGTCTCCTTTATTAATTCCACTAACCCAATTGAATACCTCTATCATGTCACCTCTAACTCTGCGTCTCTCTAACGAATGTAAGCCTAATTTCTTCAACCTTTCTTCATACGGAAGATTTCTAATATTATGGATCATTTTTGTCATTCTACGTTGTACTCTCTCCAATGAATCTATGTCCATTCTGTAATAAGGACACCAAAATTGAACAGCATAATCCATATGGGGTCTCACTAATGACAAGTAAAGTTTTAAGATAACATCAGCAGTTCTGTTACTCACACTCCTAGATATGCACCCGAGAATCCTGTTTGCCTTGTTACGAACGCTTATACATTGTTTTCTAGGCTTCAAATCATTACTAACAAACACACCAAGATCTTTCTCACAGCCTGAGTTTTCTAATTCCATATTAGCTAGTTTATATTTAAAATGTGTATGCATCTTCCCTATCTTTAATACCTTGCATTTGTAAAGGTTAAACTTCATCTGCCATTTTACTGACCATTCGTGTAAGGTATCTAGATCCCTTTGCAGACACTCTATATCTCTAACTGAATCAATTTTTCTCCCCATTTTGGTATCGTCTGCAAATTTACTTATCCTACTAGTTATACCTAAATCAAGGTCATTTATGTATATAATAAACAACAGAGGACCTAATACAGATCCCTGGGGGACACCACTCTTGACTGATCCCCATTCTGACTTAGTACCATTTATGCTGACTCTCTGCTTCCTACCAA
Organism: Paralithodes platypus; assembly: GCA_032716605.1. Taxonomy (NCBI): domain Eukaryota; kingdom Metazoa; phylum Arthropoda; class Malacostraca; order Decapoda; family Lithodidae; genus Paralithodes; species Paralithodes platypus. Next base: position 35,714,090 of record CM064541.1, on the reverse strand, counting down.
TTAGCCATGACCTAATCCATCCTAACAACGCCCCACCTATTCCATGTGCCTCAACCTTTCTCATCAATCTCTCATGAGGGACTCTGTCGAAAGCTTTACTGAAATCTAAATATATAATATCATATAACTTGTCATTATCTACTGCTTCATATACCTCTGAGAAAAAACTAAGCAAATTAGTAAGGCAAGAACGTCCCTGAGTGAATCCATGCTGAGAAGAATTGATTAAGTTAAATGTTTCTAAGTGGTTTCTCATTTTCCTAGCAATAATTGACTCTAGTAGCTTTCCTATGATTGAAGTGAGACTAATGGGACGGTAATTGGATGCTATTGATTTATCACCTTTTTTGAAAATCGGAACTACATTTGCAAGCTTCCAAGCTTCTGGAACTATACCTGTTTCTAATGAATTGTTAAAAAGAAATGTTAATGGGTAACTTAACTCATCTCTGCATTCTTTTAATACTCTAGCATATACCTCATCGGGACCAGGCGATTTCTGAGGTTTCAGTCTGTCAATTTCCTTAAGCACATCATTTCTACTTATAGTAACCGTACTTAACCTATTTTCTATACAATCGCTATATACCTTACGGACTTCTGGAATCTGTGCCAAATTGTCATTAGTGAAAACGGATAGAAACTGACTATTTAATGTACTGCACATTTCTAAATCATTTTCTGTCATTTCTCCTATCGAAGTTTTAAGGGGGCCTATTTTATCTCTAACTTTAGATTTATATAGCTGGTAAAAAGCCTTAGGGTTATTTTTTGAGTCATTGGCTATCCTGATTTCATAATTTCTTTTGTCTGTCCTTATACCTTTTTTAACCTCTCTTGATAGATTCTGATAGTAAGCAAGTAGGTGAATTTCGCCTTTCTTAATTTTTCGATATATTCCTCTCTTTTTTCCTAGAAGGTCTAATAGTCTATTATTCATCCATTTGGGTTGGTTCTGTGTTGATCTAAATTTTCTTTTTGGGATATATTTATTTTGCGCATTGTGGAGTGAAGAAATAAAATGATTATATGTAGCTGTCAAATTATCCTGAGTAAAGACAGGTATCTGAGAGAGAGTATGTTCATTAGCGCACCTGGGTCCACTTAATAGTTTAACCATAGGATCGACTCTTAAGGCTCTTCTTAATCCACCATAATTGGCTTTTCTGAAATCTGGGATAAGTGTCGTATTCTCTTTAGCCTTTCCTGTCCATTGTAATAAATCAGAATAATTAACAGACAGACTAAAATAATCAGACAGTCACTATGTTAAAATAAATTTATTTATGATCACTATTTCCTAGTTGGTCTCCTATCTCTACATTATTTATCATTTGTTCATTATTACTGAGAACTAAATCGAGGATATTATTACCTCTAGTAGGCGAGTCTATGAATTGAAATAAAAAACTATCCTGTACCGCCTCAATAAACTCTTTTGAATCTGAGTCGCCGATTTGATGCTGCCAATCAATATTCGGAATATTAAAATCCCCCATAATACACACATTGCTAAACCTTGATGCTATTTTCACTTCCTGCCATAAAGCTGTACCTTCGTTTCTACTCATATTTGGTGGTCTATAAATAACTCCAATAATTATGGTCTCACTACCTTCGCTTACCTCTACCAAAACACTTTCGTTATCAGTATTTAGTCTAATACCTGATTTAATACAGCTTTTTAAAGAACTCCTGACAAACACTGCTATTCCGCCGCCCCTCCTACTTGTTCGGTCGCGTTTAAACAAACTATATCCTGGTATATGGAATTCTGCTAAAAAATGTCTTGATTCTGTAATAATCCATGTTTCAGTCAGTGCTATAATGTCTATATTTTCGTTGCTAACAAGTGCTCTAAGTTCATCCATTTTGTTACATAAACTCCTACAGTTTGTATAATATAATCGCAATGAATTTATTTTACTGGTATCGGATTTACCTTTATTTCTATCTGAATTCCCATCTTCTGTTACACCTTCAATATTTCTACTAGCAGTACAATTAAAATCCTGTGACTGATATTTTCTATTCCTATCTGATGTACCAGTACGGCAATTTACCCTATCTAGACAATTATTTTTACTCATATTCTCATATTCTCCTAGTGGTAGGAGAAATGCAATAGTGTGGTGAATGATGGTGGTTAGTGAAATGCAATAGTTTGGTGAATTATTGGTGGTAATGGTGATAAATATGGTGGTGAGAGAAATGCAATAGTGTGGTTAATTATGGTGGTAATGGTGATAGATATGGTGGTGACAGAAATGCAATAGTGTGGTGATTTATTGGTGGTGGTGGTGATTGATATGGTGGTGAGTCAAATGCAATAGTGTGGTGAATTATTGGTGGTGGTAGTGATAGATATGGTTGGTGAGTCAAATGCAATAGTGTGGTGAATTATTGGTGGTGGTAGTGATAGATATGGTGGTGAGTCAAATGCAATAGTGTGGTGAATTATTGGTGGTGGTTGTGATAGATATGGTGGTGAGTCAAATACATACATACATACATAACATTTTAAGACTGAGTGCTCCACACATACGTGCAGTTTCAGTCTCTTGTCCTAATGGCGGCATTCCAGGCAACACTGTTAAGGGCTACTTCACTTGTCAAGTTTTTGGATTTGAGATCGGCACGTATAGTCCGATCCCAGGTTTTCCTCGGTCCCCCCCCCCTTGGTGCAACTCCCTCCACAATCACAGACCTGCATCTTTTCACCCAATTTTGTTCATCCATTCTCTCCACATGTCCATACCATCCCAGTCTACTTGTACGCATCTCCTGGCTAACACTCTTTATATCTAAACGTCTCCTCAGCTCATAATTTGTTATCCTATCCTGCAGCCTGGCCCCATACATCCATCTCACCATTCTCATCTCATTACGTTCCATTCTGTTGATATCCTATACTTTAACGGCCCATGTTTCTGAGGCATACGTCATTGCACTTCTAACACAAGGCATACACCTTTCCCTTTGGGGGGGGGAGGCATTCTTTTCATGGTCAGAATTGGCAGCAGTTCTCTGAACTTCCCCCAGCCACATCTAATTCTAGCGACAGTGGCAGCCTCGGCCCCACCACCGGCAGAGATGGTATCTCCTAGGTAACAAAACTTGTCCACCACCTCCAATGACTCATTTCCAAAATTCACAGCCACAGGATCATCATTTTACACAAGCTCGCCTTTGCACACTATGCACTCAAATTTCTCAATTTTTTATTTATCCTTTGGCAGGGGTCCTTTTATTCTACTACAGCGCTTACTCCCATGGTGCACCCAACATCGACAGATGTTATATCGAATCAAGTTAGCGCCCACACTCTTTCCACACACTGCATATGGGTATGCACCGCTCTTTTCCACATTGCCTGGTCTCAATCTACAATGCATAACCTTGGTTTTGTTAATATGCGATAGTGTGGTGAATTATTGGTGGTGGTGGTGGTGATAGAGGTGGTGGTGAGAGAAATTCAATAGGTGGTGAATTATGGAGGTAATGGTGGTGATAAATATGGTGGTATGACATTTGTGGTATTGATATAGGGCTATGTTAGGATTATTGTGGTAGTGATAAAGGTGTTGGTGAGTGAAAAAACAAAACAAATCTTAAAGAAACAAGTGAAAATAAAGTACAGGGAGAAGATACAATTGCATCATGACTAACTTAAATACCAGAAGGGAAAGATAAATGAAATATACCTGGAAGAAGTCATTCTTTCCCCCTCATATAATATTCCCTTCAGCATTCTCCTCCACTATACAGTGACTAAATATTTCTTTCTCTCTCTCTCTCTCTCTCTCTCTCTCTCTGTTTCTATAATATATATATATATATATATATATATATATATATATATATATATACATAGTATACAGTATACAGAATTCTGTGAAATAGTACGCGTGACCCCCCCCCCCATTTGTTTGGGGGGTACTCACGTATCCGTGAGTACGTTACGGATTTAGAGAACTCTTAACTAATAAGCAGGAATAAATACTAGTGATAGGACCTACAGTGTATAATGGCATAGGTATAATTAAATAAAGGCAGCAACTCGCAACATAACCACATACTGGTGTGCTTCTCACTCTTAGTCAGGCAAGCCTGCTCGGACAGAGTCTCTAAGCCACACCCTGCCTCACAATGCTCACAAAAACGGTAAACTGTGGCACAATAACAAGCATACAGAGATGATAAACCCCTAGCTGTTAATCTGCCAGGTGGCAGTGGTCTAGCCGGAAGGATATAGGCTTCGGATACTCGGGCTGAGCCACCTGCTCTAGCCTAGGGACGTTCCCAAGTCTGTGCGCCAAATTACCCTAATTGAGTCTCTCTTGAGAGACTCAGATCGCAAGTATCTGACTCTCTCCTGGCGACCCTAAAACAAAAACAAAGGGCCCTCACACAACACAACACTAGACACAGACAAGAAAATGCCCCAGACTCCCACGGGTATCCTAGTAAAGTCGTGCGGGTCCACAGGACTCGCACCAGCAGACTTTACTTAAAGGATCGCAAAAAGCCTCCCTTCCGGTCTAGCCCCTGCTAACCTGATACAAGAACACACTAGCAATCATGAAACCACCAAATATGAGACAACAAAAAAACTTCCTAGGTCTCATTAACAATTAAATCTCTGCATAAGGCCCAAAATCCTATCTAGTTATCTGAGAGCTCGTCGTTAATACAATAATAGATATAAGGTCTATCAAGGGGATGGGATAATTAAATAGATTGGTGAAGTAGTGGAAAGAAGGTATACAAAGTAAGAGAGAACGTTTCTAAGTGGGGTTGAGAGGGATAGATATCAAGGGGGTCCAAAGGGTATGACAGTGAGGTGACGCTTCTGCATAGTAGCCACGTGCTGGCATGCGCGCGCGTCGGCTGCCCAGCCGTTTAGAAACCGGTTGGTGGCAGCCGGCCGGTAGGCTTTTCCTTAGTATATATCCTACGACAACGTAACTAATGTCTGGGATATTCTTATGTTGTTTCACAGCTTGTAGCTGCCCTTATTCTTAACCAACGCATCATAGTATATTTTATTCTCGATAGTTGATTGTTTCATTATAATATATAAGATGTAAGTCTAGTGAGGGCGGGAGGAGACGAGCGGGAGAGAGAGACCGGCTTGGGACGTTGCTTCGCTTGCCAGCTTGGGACGAGCCTGAAGCGTTGCCACCTGCATTTGATTGCAACGTTAGGCTTAGTTTCGACTCACGCACGGGGTAGAGGATTTTGACCCGGCAACTGTGTTGAGTGTTGCCAAGCATGGGATGTATTTTGCATGCCTAGGGTGGGGTCCAGACAGATTCAAGACTCAGAGCTCACCTCACTGTCGTACCCTCCGGACCCCCTTGATATGTATCCCTCTCAACCCCACTTAGAAACGTTCTCTCTTACTTTGTATACCTTCTTTCCACTACTTCACCAATCTATTTAATTACCCCATCCCCTTGATAGACCTTATATCAATTATTGTATTAACGACGAGCTCTCAGATAACTAGATAGGATTTTTGGGCCTTATGCAGAGATGTAATTGTTAATGAGACCTAGGAAGCTTTTTTGTTGTCTCATATTTGGTGGTTTCATGCTTGCTAGTGTGTTCTTGTGTCAGGTTAGCAGTGGCTAGACCGGAGGGGAGGCTTTTTGCGATCCTTTAAGTAAAGTCTGCTGGTGCAAGTCCCGAGGACCCGCACGACTTTACTAGGATACCCGTGGGAGTCTGGGGCATTTTCTTGTCTGTGTCCCTGTGTGTCTAGCGTTGTGTTGTATGAGGGCCCTTGCCTAGTCCACTCAGCACTGCGCTAGCACGTCTTGCTTTTGTTTTAGGGTCGCCAGGAGAGAGTCAGATACTTGCGATCTGAGTCTCTCAAGAGAGCACCCTTTCAATTAGAGTAATTTGGGGCACAGACTTGGGAACGTCCCTAGGCTAGAGCAGGTGGCTCAGCCCGGGTATCCGAAGCCTATATCCTTCCGGCTAGACCTCTGCCACCTGGCAGATTAACAGCTAGGGGTTTATTATCTCTGTATGCTTGTTATTGTGCCACAGTTTGCCGTTTTTGTGAGCATTGTGAGTCAGGGTGTGGCTTAGAGACTCTGTCCGAGCAGGCTTGCCTGACTAAGAGTGAGAAGCACACCTGTATGTGGTTATGTTGCGAGTCGCTGCCTTTATTTAATTATACCTATGCCATTATACACTGTAGGTCCTATCACTAGTATTTATTCCTGCTTATGAGTTAAGAGTTCTCTAAATCCGTAACGTACTTTCTTTGCTAAGCATCAGATCCTACAGTAGCCGCATGCAGTTTAGAAACCCGCATCTTGTCTACCTGTACGATGTTTTGAGGACTGTTTGCTTTCACCTTCTTTCACGCAGGGGTGATTAGTTGTATTAATTAACGTAACGTTAAATGTACTTTCTTCTAGTTTGTTATTAAATTGTTTCTGCAATTTAATTCCGTTATCTATCTTTTCCTTGAAGCTTTAGGTCAACTTAATTGTGTGATCTTTTATATAGCCTGCTTGACTATCAGCAGTCTATAGTGCGTGCACCCTGTAACCGAGTCATAGGATACCTCGTTGTCCAGGCAGGACTCTTGACGGTTTAGGGTGGTTTGTGCCTGGGTTTATAGATAAGGGTTGGATCTAGCGTTTTCTGATGTTGCTTGTTGCCGCATACCTAGTCCAATAGAAAGAGCCCAGTGTTTATATATCCCAGGACGTAACAATATATATACATAGTATACAGTATACAGAGTTCTGTGAAATAGTACGCGTGACCCCCCCCACACACACGCACACAAAAACACACACTCACACACAAACAGGGGAGGTGTGGCAGAGTGGTCTTGTCACTGGATTGGTAATCCAATGGACCCGGGTTCGAATCCCAATATGTCAATGGGAAGATATTATTGGGATGGAATTTGTGCTGTACCTAGTTTCAGTGCATTACCACAGCACACCTAAATGCCCCCCCCCCCCCCCCCCCAAAAAAAAAATACCCTCATTGTTCCCTGATTAAATAGCATTGTATGAATATTCCCATATTCAAAATATGTTACAGGGGGGCAATGCCTAGTGAGTTAATTGCTCAATAGGTGGCGTTCTGAGAGTGAGGGTCCGAGTGTGGGGATGAGACGGTGAAGTGCAGAGGCGAAGCGGCTTCAGAGATGGAGTTGCTTTGAGCCGGGGTGCTTTGCATGTCTCACTCCCTAGACTGGAACAAGACCTCACAGGCCTCACCATGTTCAGTGGTGTAGTGTAAAGGCTCTCAGCCTATGCCCGAGAGGGTGGAATATAAAAAAAAAAAAAAAAAAAAAAACACACACCTGTAGTTCCTGTAGGTAGTGGTTGCAGGCAGTGTCGTCTGCCTGAGGTCAAGCTGATGCGCCACCACTAGTACATTCCATCTGCCCGTCTCTGCGCCAGTTGGTCCATGATGCTGTTTCTAGCGGCGCAGAGGTGGTAGTGGGGCAGTTTGAGTTGATCAGGTAGTGTCCAGAGAATTTTGTCCAGTTGAATTTTAAATTTCTCGAGACTTGGTTCAGTTGACTCATGCAGATATCTGGGTATGGCTTTAAAGAGAAAAGGTCCTCGTATCACAAAGGCGTTCACTTTAACACTTACGCTGCGGGCATATTTCCGCCTATTTCCACCATATTAGGGTTCATTCAGGCACTGCTGATTGATTAGGCAAGTATTTGAATGAAATTAAATATATTCAGCCGAAAACTAGAAGAAAATAGCTTAAAAATTACACCAAAACGAGCTTCGCAGCTCGTGGGATTCACCCGCAGTGCTACCATAGACATTCGCTAAAATGAGCAATTATCGCTAATGTCGCGCTACATTTGCCTTTGGCAGCACTGTATATTTCGCAAGACTCTGACTCAGAGTACTCAGTTCCGTGGCCGCCTTGCTTGGGGAAGGACGTTTGGCCTGTTGTGCTCCCGCTCCCTCGCACTCGATTCGACAGGCTTTAAGAGGCTTTTTAAGCCTGTAGATAAATATTTACCTATGGTCCCATTAAAATATCCTCAAGTAAACTATTAAAAACTGTTCAGGGGACTGGTTAGAACTTGTAGGATGTTTAACCCATTGGCTGCGGCTATGTTTGGGCTATTTAGGGCATATTCAGGCACTCCTGAATGATAAATCAAGCATCTGCATTAAATGAAGTGTATTCTGCCGAAAACTAGGCGAAAATAGCTTCAAAATGACACCAGAACGGACCGTATACGTGGTCTGGTTCACCCGCAGTGATCCCAGTGAAACGCGGGAACCCCGCTATTATGTAACACTCGCTCGCTTGGCTGCACTTATGAGAGAGCCAGAGAGAGACTCGCCCGAGACACAGCCTAGCTCAGTGAGCCGCTCGGTGCTCTGAGGGTCAGATGTGGGCCCCTCACGCTCCCACCCACTGACACTCGATTTTTACGTTTTTTACAGGCTTTTAAAGCCTGGAAATTGCTGTAACTTGCCAAAACATTCCAGAACGTCACCCGCAGCGAAAGGGTTAATTGAAGTGCGGAAATCAGTATTTACTGAGAAATAACAGTCTTAAAATGCACTATGGGTCACCCAGGGTCCCAAGTAAACAATGACTAGTTCAGGCAAAAATGTTATGTTATGTTATATTATATTATATTAGGGTTAGGTTAGGTTAGGTTAGGTTAATCTAATCTATTATAATATTTGGACATTTTTGCCTGAACTAATCATTGTTTACCTGGGACCCTGGGTGACCCATAGCGCATTTTAAGACTGTTATTTTCTCAGTAAATACTGATTTCCACACTTCAATTAAACATTCTACAAGTTCTAACCAGTCCCCTGAACAGTTTTTAATAGGTTACTTGAGGATATTTTAACGGGAACATAGGTAAATATCTACCAGCCTGTACATTGATGTAAATTGCCAAGGCGTTCGGGTACGTCTCCCGCAGGCAAAGGGTTAAACGTCTTAACTCTGGTGGCTGCTCTGGGGTGTACCCGCTGTAGGTGGCAGAGACGGCCCAGTCATTGATGGATGTGAAAACGTATATTAAGGTTGTTGGTTGTGATGCCAATCAAAATGTTGTAAACATAAATGATGGCATATCTGTCCCTGCGTCTTTCTAATGAGAAAAGCTTGAGTGTTTCCAACCTTCCTCAGTAGTCTAGGTGTTGGACGGCAGAGATTATACTGGTGAATGAGTGTTGAACTGCTTCGAGTATTTACTTCTCTCCCACCTTCCATAGCTGACAGTAATATTCCAACAGTGGAATAACCAGTGACTTATCGTGCCACACTACGACTTGTATGACGCCACTTGATAAGAAGGATTATATACAGGTCAAGAGTAGATGCAAGTTACAAAATATGATAACTTTCGATGCTGGATCACGCAAGTATGTGTGTATAACCCAGAGAATACAATGCATTATATGGTGAAAATGACCATGCATGTGGCCTTATTTTACTCCTTATCATTGTATGTGTATCTGCCCTTTTGCTTATATTTTTTACAAGCAGCCTCGTAAGAATCACTAGATCTGTTGCTGCTTGTTTTCTTTTTCACTCCTTTGTTAAACGTGTCATGTTGGATAGATTTATACAAATTGCATCACAACTTTTATATAGTTATCAGGTTATTTCCTTGCTCTACCATGGGTCTCGCCTATCGTTCACTTTGCATAATCCGTCTCTGATCTATTTTGATGAAAATGGACTGTAACTTGTGTATATGTTGGGTCTGGCTGCTTCCAGACGATCCCCAGGTACTTATCAAAGAGGTGGGATAAGTCAAACACTGGGTAAAAGTTAATAGGTTCTTGTATTCAGGAGTGAAGTGGGTACAGTGTACAGGGAGACCTTTGGTAGGCTAGTCTCTCTCTCGACCTGATCATAACATACCCCTAGCGGGCAGATCATGAAATACCCATAGTTACCATGTGCAGTCAATACAGTACAATTATATAAGTGAGTGCACATGATTACTATGGTACATGTTTAATATAAGGAGGTATGCATATAGATAATATTAGTGTTACATACAGATACTTAAGAATGCTGTTGCCTCAATAAATCATATACATACACCTCCCTCCCCCCTCACGCTCGTAGTTCAATCTCGAGCGGACTCCTTTTCTCTGGGTCGTTTCGAATAACATGGGGCATCTGGGGGGTCAGACGCTAAGGACAACTGTTTCTGGTCATTGCAAGGGGTCGCAGGGGACTGGGGGAGGGGGTCAACACTTTGGGGTACAGGGCGGAGGAAACGGCGGTTCCGCCACCACACACGACCACTAGGGAGACGCACCTCATAATCCCTGGACTGGCCAAGACTCATGACAACCCCCCACCTTGTCCCAGCATTGCGATGTCGGATCTTGAATCCAAACTTGCTGACCGACACGCAACCTGGGGAGGGGCTGTGCGTGCTCATCGTACCGGGTCTTAACCTGCTCGGCACGGTCGGCTGCACGTCTGTCACAGTCCTCGGCCTTGCCCTGCCACTCCTGAGCGAAGGATCTGGGGTCGGCAGGTAGACATGTCTGAAGGGGATCACCATATAGGAATTGGGCAGGGGAGCGGCCAGTGAAGTTAGGAGTGTTCCGGAGTTCCATGAGACCCCGGTCAAAGTCCTCTATGTCAATGTTGCCAGAGGGTGCAGTCTGAAGAATGAGGTGCCTGATTGACCTCACTGCAGCCTCGGCATGGCCGTTCGCCTGTGGGTGATGCGGTGACGTAACTACATGGTGGACTCCCCATCGCTCTATAAAGTCCCGGAAATCCTGGTTGGTGAATTGTGGGCCTCCATCGGTTCTCAGACAGAGGGGAACACCAACTTCCCGGAAGTAGCGACAGAAGAGCCTGATTGTTGCAGAGGCAGTAGCGTCGCCTTTGCAGGGGACGACAACGGGCCACCCCGAGAGACGGTCGACCACGACCAGGAAGGACTTCCTGGCAACCATGATAAAGTCGGCCGAGACAGACTCAAAGGGCCCCGTCGGGTTCTCGTCATTCAGGAGGGGTTCCTTCTGGAGGCCTGGCTGGAGGATCTGGCACGACTTGCAAGCATGAACAGTACTGGCGATGTCGGAATCTATCCCCGGCCAAAAGACAGCCTGCCTCGCTCTGCTCTTGGTGGCCTCCACACCTCTGTGACTGTCGTGGTGTTGCTGCAGGGTGTGGCGGCGGAGAGCCGGAGGAACACCAAACCGAGCTCCGTAGAGGACGAGATCTCCATCAGCACAGAGATCATCCCGTAGCATCCAGTATGGAAGCAAGGAATCATGTAGGTTATAATAGTTGACAGGGAAGCCTGAGGTGACGCAGTCGAGTAGACAGACGTATGTAAGGTCCGCTCTTGCTGCGGCGCGAAGATCCTGTAGAGTCCTCTCGGCGTCTTGTACTGGAGATTCTCCTGGGTTGATGACATCCAAAATGGGCTTAGGAAAGTCCTGAGAGATGATGGCCAACTCCCTGCAATGGCGATAAGAAAGCAGAGGAGTCTGGACACCGTCGTGCACTTGAATCAGGGCAGGACACGATCTCTTGCCTAGGGTGAGGGTTGCCTGATATGCACCCAGAGCAGGCGCCATCGTGGATCCATCCGCCGTGAGCGTCATGGTAGGCGAAGGGTCTTGCAGGCTGCTCCTAGAGACACCCAGAGATCCTAGATGTCGCAGGCCAATCACTGTAATGTCAGAGCCTGTGTCCGGTAGCATCCGTAGGCGGGATTTGACATCGCCGTGTGACAGGGTGACAACGATGGGCTGTGGTGTCTTGTCGGCAGAGGAAGAAGTTAATCCCACACGACGACAGTTGTTGTGCTTCGCCTCGTGAGACTCGCTGGAGTCGGAGGAGGTACCACTGCTGCTTGGAGATCCCCCTCGGCGCTTGTCCTTCTTCTTCGACACCCGACAACACTTCTCAATGTGCCCAATCCGGTGACAGAGGTGGCACTGGACCTTACTGGCGGGGCACTTGATCGCCCGCGACCAGTGGCCTTGTCGTCCGCAGGCGTCGCAGGTGCTCTGAGCAGCTGGACACGTGTCCAACCCATGCTGGCGAGCACAACATTGGCAGAAATCCGTTGACTTCGATGAATTCTTGATGGGCGGAGTCTTGCCGTTTCCCTGAGCTTTCTTGTCCTTTTTATACAAAGAAATTGCGCTCACTTGGTCAGGAGGAGCACTAATGGCCGTGGTCGCAGATATAGCGGCCTCATAGGAGCGGCACCTAGTCACAACATCCTAGTGGTGCTTTGGAGTCCAGGGAGATGAGCTTCTGTACCAGCTCCTTGTCTCTGATCCCCATGAGGATCACCATCTTGAGCTGTGTTTCCTCGCAGACAGATGAATTTCCCGGGCACACATCAACTTCCTCGGAAATGCGCTTCAGGCAGACATAAAACTCGGCAAATGAATCCCCTTCTAGCTGCTTACAACTCAACAATTCTCTTCGACGAAGTGCCTCGTTGCGAAGTCCCTTGATGTGAGCTTGCAGGGCATCCAACACCTCATCCACCGTCTTGTCAGTCGAAGGGGCGATCTGAAGGGTGTGTTCAAGTATGCGCTGCATCTCGAGGGTCAGGCACATGCGAAGCTGGATCATCTGCTTTGCCGGAGGTAGTTTGGGGAGGTCCACCATTACTGCATAGTCATCCAAGCGACGTCTCCACTCTCGAAACATCTGAAAGGTGGAGTCGGCTTTAAGTGGTGGTGGGGACTGTGCTGTAGCCTTTGGTGGTGGTGGAGGTGCTGAGGGATCTGAAGGTCCGACTCGTTGCTGTTGGGAGGGTGGGCCCTGGGCCATGGAGGGGTCTGTAGATATCCTGGAAGTGGCCAACAGTTGAATCAAAGCCTGAAATCTTGCATTCTCTTCCTCTCTTCTTAAAGCCTCCACTTGTCTTCTCACTGCCTCTTCTTGCCTTCTAGATTCCTCCAGAAACTGAATAAACTGTAGGAAATCGGCCCCAGACGGAACTGAGGGTGAAGCATGTGGGTGGGAGGGTGGAGGAGGTGGAGTGCGTAAGGGGGTAGAAGTAGAGAAACCAGAAAAATCTTGGGAGATTTGTGGAGGTGGAAGTGGTCCAGAAATCCCAGGGGAGGTTTGTGTAGGAGAGCTGGGAGGTAATGTGGGGTTGTGTTGCAATCGTACCTCTTCCTGGTCTGACATCCTCTTGTTAGGGCAACAGACAGACAGGTTGATAACAAAGAGTCGAAAAATTCCCCACATGAATATTCGTCCTAGTAGATAACAGTGTTTTTGCTGCGAAAGATTGCCAGCAACAAGTAGTGTGTGTGACGGCGTGCTCAGTGCGTGTATGCGTATGTGTGTTCAACAACCGCTCGTGGCTCGGGAGGGGGAGGCGGCACGTTCACTCACTCAACTCAGTGTTGCTCAGGCCGTGGTGGGAGGAGGGTGTAGCGCTCTGCTCGCTGGCTGGCCTTGCTGCTTTGATACGCTCTGGAACTCGTACCCAGGGCAAGCACACATGAAATATACACAAAATAAAGCACTGGCAATACACAGCACTTCACTGTTAGCACTGTATATCCAGGGGCACTGCTCACTGTAATCCTGGGTCTGGAGGCACTGTCTTACTCCCGAGTGGTGGAGCTGGCTCGGTAATGGCGGCTTTACAGGGTCCCACAGGATTGTCCAACTTCGTAACTCCGGGTTTTACTCACTGTGCCATGTATATGTTGGGTCTGGCTGCTTCCAGATGATCCCCAGGTACTTATCAAAGAGGTGGGATAAGTCAAACACTGGGTAAAAGTTAATAGGTTCTTGTATTCAGGAGTGAAGTGGGTACAGTGTACAGGGAGACCTTTGGTAGGCTAGTCTCTCTCTCAATCTGATCATAACATACCCCTAGCGGGCAGATCATGAAATACCCATAGTTACCATGTGCAGTCAATACAGTACAATTATATAAGTGAGTGCACATGATTACTATGGTACATGTTTAATATAAGGAGGTATGCATATAGATAATATTAGTGTTACATACAGATACTTAAGAATGATGTTGCCTCAATAAATCATATACATACAACTTGTATTTTGGCTAATTATTTTTCATTATGCTAACCGTTCTTTTAACAAAATTTGCGTGTTGTGCATGGCTCCACGTATAAAGATGATTCATGGACATTTCAAATCTCTCGCACAAAGATTTATGAAGCAAATCGAACTCGCCGGACTCCACGTTGGTGTAATAATGGTGGCTGATGTACGATGGCTACTGTCTGCACAACATATAATGCTAAACATTAAATTCTTCTTCTGAAGTTATATACTTTTAACTATTTTACTTTAGCATACACAATACATTTAATGATTATCGTAACGTTTCATACAATAATTTAATTGTATTAAATGCCGTACTACAAACTATTACTACCTCTAGCAAACTTATCACCACTCACATCCCTCGTTACAGAACGAAGACCCATTCATTCATACAGAGTTACACTACTAAAGCAACGCTGCCACATTTGGGTAAGGGGTAGGGTGGGGAAGCACCAAAGGGGGTGTAAACACTCCTTTCCGCAATTGTACAAATGGAAGTCACTGATATTCCTAAACTAGAGATGAGGGTATCGGTAATGGTAGTTGTGTGAATGATAGTTAAGCCTGGTTCACACATAGCCGAGTCGGTGCGCGAGTCCAACACGAGTCACACTCGTCGATTATCGCCGTCGCTGGAGGCCGAGTCGGCCATGAGTAGCAATTGCCTCCGAGTCAAGGAGAGTGTAACACGAGTTAACTCGAGTCAATACGAGTCAACACGTGTCCATGCAAGAGTCTGTACGAGTAACTGAAAATCAAAACGAGTGTAACACGAACCAAACACGAGTGTCAAAAATTCCAGAGCACGTAAACAAAGAGTATGGACGAGTCTAACACGAGTCAACGCGAGTCAACACAAGTCAACACGAATCAACGCGATTGTTACACGGATCAACACGGATGTTATACGAAACAACACGAGTTTACACGAGTCGTCACGAGTGTGCAAGAGTCGCCGAGAACCCACCAAGAGTCATTGAGAGTGACAACCACTCTGCACGAAAGTTATATAAAGGCAGCCCCACCACCACCCATTGCCACACAACCACTCATCACCATGGAGGACACACCCACCCACCCACCATGACCATCAATCGGCGCAACGCGGCAACTCCGGCAGTGATACTCCTGAAGATGCGGATGGATCTCCTAGACATCGAGGAAACAGAGGCGCTAGCTGAACGCCAACGTCAATGGAAAAGGAAAGCAAGGACAGTTTGGGCCAGGAGTTGGTTACTGAGACGGCCACAGTTCGGTATTTACGAACAACTCCTGAAGGAGTTTAAGGTGGAGGACCCCAAATCATACCGGAACTTCCTGCGTGTGGACAAAGTCATGTTTAGGGAGTTGGTGGAGCGTGTCGGGCCCAGGATAGAGAAGCAGGACACGCTTTGGAGGGAGGCTTTGTCACCTGGGCTGAGATTGGCAATCACACTCCGCTACCTGGCCACGGGTGACTCCTATCCTAGCCTGCAGTATGCGTTCCGTGTGGCCCGCAACACCATCTCCCTCATTGTGCCTGAAACATGTGAAGCCATCATCGCAGAGTACCAGCAGGAGGTTATACGTTGCCCCAGGACCCCGGCAGAGTGGAAGGAGGTTGCCAGGGAGTTCTCCAAACGGTGGGATTTCCACCATGCCGTTGGTGCCATCGACGGAAAGCACTGCGCCATCCGATGCCCTCCCCATGGCGGAACGGAATTTTACAACTATAAAGGCTTCCACTCCATCGTGCTCATGGCTATTGTAGACGCAGACTACAAATTCCTGTACTGCGACATTGGCAATCACGCTTGCTGCTCAGATGGAGGTGTTTTTCTAAGAACAAACATCAGAGCAGCATTGGATGGGTGCACCCTGGGACTCCCTGCTGCCGAACCTCTGCCCAACGACGACACCCCTGTTCCCTACTTCCAGGTTGGTGACGAAACATTCCCCATGCGAAGGTGGTTGATGAAGCCAGCTCACTGTACCTCAACACATCTTCAATTACCGTCTGTCCAGGGCTCGCCGCGTTGTGGAGAATGCCTTTGGCATCATGTCCTCCAGGTAAGCGTAATGTCATGTTATGTTAATGTCATGTTATGGTAATGTCATGCCCTGTCATGTTAATGTCATGTAATGTGATCGTAATGTCATGTTATTTCCCACAAACACAGGTTTCGTAGAGGCGACATGTGATATAACAAGGCAATTTATATGCCACCCTAATAATATCAACTATAAGTCCAGTCAAGTATAACAATACATCATCCTAACCATTCTCCCCCAATCTCAGGTTCCGGTGCCTCTTCTCCAATATACCCCTCCACCCATCCTGTGTCGAGTCAGTGGTTTTGGCCTGCTGTTGCATGCACAACCTGATGTGGCTGCGGTACCCTGGTCATTACGCCAACATAATGTACGAGGAGGACCCTGTGACGCATGCTGTCATTCCTGGGGCGTGGAGGGAGGATGTGGAGAGGATGAGTCCCCTGCAGAGACTCTCCGGGAATGTCGTGACAGCCCAGGCCAAGCTTCAACGCCAGCACCTCACAGACTACTATTCCTCAGCAAGGGGAAGTGTCCCCTGGCAGGACGACATGATATAAGGTAATACTATGTTTGGTTTTATATTAGTCTCATATTTGGGTAAGATCTAGTTTATTTATATAATTATATATTAGTCATTTTATTTCTATTAGTCTCATATATAGGTAATATATTTAATTATTTTTCAGTCTCATTATTATATTCTCTCGCTCTCTCTCTCCCTCTCTCTCTCTCTCTATATATATATATATATATATATATATATATATATATATATATATTATTTGTTCTGTTTGTGTAACTTCTGCTATCGGTCTCTTATTTGGCTTTTGTTTTAATAATTTATTTCAGTATGATTATTATATGTTCTTTATATAATTAATACATTGATTATTATGTATATACTTCTGTGTCAGCTTTTCTGTGTGTTTTCAGAGTCATTGATATATTCAACATAAGTTTAAATTTACATTTGTCTATGAATTACTGTGATCGTATTTCTATTTGTCTCATATTATGGTATTTGTTTTATATTTTTCTGTCTCATTATTATATTATTTATATATTATACATTTATATGTTTCATTATTCTATTATTTATATATTATACATTTATATATATCTTATATTTTTTTCGGTAAAACTTTTTTCTATGAAACTTATAGATAAAATAACTAACTAAAAGTTGGATCCAAAACAACATCTCAAAACACATTCATTGTATTTATTTATAAAAAAATATAAAGGTTCCTTAACCCTTTACGAGCGGCCTATGCGGTTTATTTATATGTACCGCCCAGCGGGGTGTTTTTAGCCAAAATAGGGCTGTTTATGTGATCATTTTCATGCCTAAATAAGACCCAGAACGTAAAACAAGTATCTATCACTGAAAGGGCATAAACAGAGCTTTCGAATGACACCATAACGATCCTTTTATGATGGCTAGTTTTCTTGCAATAACCGTGCAACGCGAGTGCAAAAAGCATGTAATTAGCCACTTTCCCGATACAATTCCGTATATAGCGAGTGAGAGAGGTAGGAGGGAGGTGAGATTCGTGTCAGTAGGTTCGCCGCGGTGGTCTGGAGCAGTCATACACTCGCTACTCTCCTGCCACCACTTGTCTCTCTCTCTCAGCAACATTACGTGCTGAAATTGCCACTCGAGTTATGTCGAGCGCCGCCACATAGTCCAGCTTTATTTAACTCGACTTAAGTTGCGCGCCGACTTTTAGGGGTTAATACTAAACACCTGTATAATAATGTAATGCCTCGTCCTCCCCATCAATGGGGTTCATGACTACATTGAACATGTTAACACCACAACTCACACCTCATCATCCGCAGGCCTGGGGGTAGTGGCTGCTGGGTTCATTCTGGTGTATTGCCGAAATCCACCAGGTGTTGGCGGTCTGCTGGGGGTTGAAGGAACCGGGAGGTTGTTGAAATGTGTGGGGATCATAGAGCCCGCCCACCACTCAGGTACAGGTGACCTGAACGAGGCTGCCATCATCTCTGAGAATGTGGGGGTGGTGAAACCTGGGGGCCCATGTGGTACCACAGACGAAGGTCCTGCCTGCTGGGGTGGGGTTGGTAGCTTGGGTTGTTGTGGTGCTGTGGTGGCCTGAGGCGAGAGAGATGGTTGAGAGGGTGATGCCTGTGAGCTGGCATCCATATCTTCCCTGGCCTGCAGCACGAGCATCATAATTTTTCTTGACAATGTGTCACCTACTGGGTTAGGCAACATGTCCAGCTGCTCCTCCAAGTAGGAGACGAAGTGGGAGTACCTCGTCTGCTTGCCTTCCAGGGTCGACATCAGGCCGGCCACCTCTCTCTTCAGCTCCTCCCGTTTCTGATCCACCTAGAAAAACTAAAATTTGTTGGTTAGATACATGTTGTTATTATATATTAATATATTCACGCCATGGTAAGTTATAATCATTAACAGTTTATCATTATCTTCCACCACAGTTGACGCCTGTCCTACAGCCATTATTATATAAATAATCTCGTTATCGATGATATTAACAATGCTTTCATATTTACCTCCACAGGTGGGCTCGTCTGGGCAATATACAGCATCCAAAAAGATAAATTTTATATGAATACTATAGTTATGAATTATGTTAACAATGCTTTCTTATTTACCTCCACAGGTGAGCTCGCGTCAGCACTTTTGCGGCGCTTCTTGTTGCTGGAGCCAGCAGTCGCTGTCCCGGATGGTGGGGGCATGGCGGAGTCCTCTCCACCACTCTCTGGGTCGTCTACCACCACCACTGCTGGCATGGAAGTAGGGGGCTGGGCGTCCTGCTGGGACTCTTGGAACTGAAAGAAAGGCATAAATATAGTATTTCAAAGCAATAATTAATCTATGATTGATAGCATATGTAACTTGACAATAAATATTAATACATAAAGACATGTGATGTTTATATAAATCTTTCTTTATATATGTATACCTGGAATAAAGCACTAAATATATATTGAAACTTTAGATATGTTACAACCCACAATATTATATAAATGGGAGTATATTATTACAATGTTCTTTTCTTAACAGGAGAACTTATATATTTTCTTGCTGGTTATAACTTGGTCTTATATTTTCCCATTTATTTATTAATGTCACAAATGTTAGGTATGTATATTAGCGTTCTCACCTTAGCTGTGACCCGGGTCTTGACACGGGAAATGTGCCCTTTCAGGAAGGAGAACTTTTTTAGTATCCACTAATCACGGCCCGACCTTGGCCGCCCCTCGCTGGTGCCAGGGGTGCCCACACCACTCTTCTCGTCGGTGAGCTTTGCATACCGGGTCCGCATACCTGTCACCCATTTGTTCAGCTGGGCTCCTGCGGAAACAGAAACATTAATTGTGCATTGGACATATTGTATAAATGCTTCACATATCGGCGTGAGCAGGTAAAAGATAGGTACATAATCAAATATAGATTCAAGGATGTAAACAGACATTGAATGGAATGTGGGTGATATTGGCAGCACAGCATTTCATATATGCAACTCTTAACATATTTTCAGGATGAATTTAACGTATGAAATCACATGAACACATGAAATCGAACCAAGAACACAACAAAAAGGTATCAAAACACACACTATCACTACAATAACATAATGCACGCTTTATTTTGGGGCACTTACCTGTGACACGAGGTACCAGGCTGTGAGCCTTCTCTTCAAACATCCGCACCTTCTTGCGGCTGTCTTTGTACTCCTTGAGACGTTTCTGGTACAGCATGGGGTTTTCCTTCACCCACTCTACCAGCATGTCCTCAGTCTTGTCGTCGAACAGGATCCTGGTAAGTTTGTTCTTTTGATAGCCCCATACACAGGGATATCATCGGCCATGTCCTGTGAGTCGCCTTGGTCATCGTCACCACCAGACATGGCCTCCGTATCATCGGGCTCCTCTTGGCTGTCGTCCATCACAGCCTCGTCCTCGTCGATGAAGGTAGCATCTGCATCGAACGAATCGGTTATGTCCTGACGTTCACTAG
>CM064541.1:35682253-35693868 GCA_032716605.1 Paralithodes platypus | reverse complement strand
ATCACAATTATATATATATAGATATAAGCTATCACAATTATATATATATAGATATAAGCTATCACAATTAGATTTTAGTTCCTACAGACCTTTACCTAACTGCATATAATCGTCCAAAAATAACTATAGTCTATTCGCTTTAAGTAGGCGAGAAATCATGACCTTTATCCTCTGTAACTCAAAAACAGGCTGGAGCAAATTGGCTGTAAATTTCCACATCTATTCCTTGACTGACTCTTCCCAAATGGCAGACAAATTAACTCGGTTACTCTAGTAGTTTGTGAGTTATGGAGGATAGAAGTTAACCCTCTCCGACATATGACGCAATTTTGAGCCTATTTGGGGATACTTTAAAGCCTTTGTTACCATCAGGGGTATTTAGAAACCTTTAGTTTAGTTACTTCAACCTCTGCAGTTGTCTTTGAGTTAGCTGTGTTGAGCCTATTAGGGATACTTTAAAGCCTTTTGTTACCATCAGGGGTATTTAGAAACCTTTTAGTTTAGTTACTTCAACCTCTGCAGTTGTCTTTGAGTTAGCTGTGTTGAGCCTATTGGGGATACTTTAAAGCCTTTGTTACCATCAGGGGTATTTAGAAACCTTTAGTTTAGTTACTTCAACCTCTGCAGTTGTCTTTGAGTTAGCTGTGTTGAGCCTATTAGGGATACTTTAAAGCCTTTGTTACCATCAGGGGTATTTATAAACCTTTAGTTTAGTTACTTCAACCTCTGCAGTTTGTCTTTGAGTTAGCTGTGTTGAGCCTATTGGGATTCTTTAAAGCCTTTGTTACCATCAGGGGTATTTAGAAACCTTTAGTTTAGTTACTTCAACCTCTGCAGTTGTCTTTGAGTTAGCTGTGTTGAGCCTATTGGGGATACTTTAAAGCCTTTGTTACCATCAGGGGTATTTAGAAACCTTTAGTTTAGTTACTTCAACCTCTGCAGTTGTCTTTGAGTTAGCTGTGGGCAGAAAACTAATTTTGGAGAGGTAATTATAAGAGTGAGAGAACTCTATTTCTAATTGCTAATCTGGCAACCTCTGCGTCATATGAGTCTGAAGGGGTTAAGTTTCCGAGAACTGGGTGTGAGGGTGAGTTAGGTATTGGTGGAATGTGGTGATGTGGGTAATAATGTGGTGTGGTATTTCTCAGTGGTGTAGCTTCTGTTAAGGGGAGATATTATCTTGTTTTTCTAGACCCCCTTCTCCCTCATCTTTAGCCCCATTAGTTTGGTGATTTTTTGAACCTTCGCCCCATTTCTGTCAATTTTAAGACTTTTCCTGCCATTTAGGTGTTGATTTTTTCCTGGCGAGCGATAGCGAGCCTGTAATTTAAGAGGAACCGGCCTTTGGCCGGGACATTTTTCTACCGAAAAATGTACTAATTAATCTCGAAGGGGGATCTAATGGATATTTTTTAAAGTTTGATGGAGTCTAGGGAGGAACCTAAAAATATATATCAATATATAAATAGACCCCCCCCCCCCCCATAACCAGTGTCCTTAAGGGGAGGTATTTAGTTTGTTCCCTAGACCTCCATTAACCTTAATATTACACCCCCTTGAGCCCCTTTCAAGATAAATTTGTACATTTTTCGGTAGAAAAATGTCCCGGCTGAAAGCCGGTCCCTCTTAAATTACAGGCTCGCTATCGCTCGCCAGGATAAAAATCGACACCTAACTGGCACGAAAGGTCTTAAAATTGACAGAAATGGGTTCAAAGTTCTTAAAATCGTCAAAATAGTGGGGCAACGTCTCAAATTAGAAAAACAATGGGGCTAAACATGAGGGAGAGAGAGGAGTCAAGAAAAAAATCCCTCAAGTGGAAATCTCCCCTTAAGAAATAAATTCTCCATTAACATTACCATCCACTTATATAGATAGTGATTACCCCACAAAAGAAAACGGGTATGAAAGAAATACTATAATATAAAAAGTTAAAGGGATAACTCAAATAAACCCCCAACCTGCTTGATTATCCAGGAACAAAGATTATTAACAGCATAAAGAACCTGAGAGAGCCTAGTGTTTTATTGTGGAAGTTATTGTGTGTGTGTGTGTGTGTGTGTGTGTGTGTGTGTGTGTGTGTGTGTGTGTGTGTGTGTGTGTTACTCAGTTACTTGTTCGTCAAGGGGAATCCACACAATGCGAGCTAAGCTCATTATTATCGCGCCTCCTTAACTGGGAATGTATTGCGTGAAATGCATGTTAAGTGTTTTATGTACTGTTGGAATGGCTGTGGATGTGTGTGTAGTCTGTATTTTAGACAATTGGCGACATCGGAAACGAAGGCTTAGGGTGGATCTGTATGGTACCATTCTCACTATAGCGGTACCGTCTCGCCCGAAGGCTTAGGTAGCCATCAGCTTAGGTGAAACCATATGATACCCATCTCGCCTTGTACCATTTTTGCCAACCCCAGATGGGACGTCACAACGTCGTCCACTTATTCCAGGTACCTATTTACAGCTAGGTGAACTGAGGCTAACACATGAAAGGAGACAAGCCCAATTTGTCTCCGCCCGGCCGGGATTGAACCCCCGACCCCTCGTGTGTGAGACGAGAGCTCTACCTACTAGGCTACGGGCTGTGTGTGTGTGTGTGTGTGTGTGTGTGTGTGTGTGTGTGTGTGTGTGTGTGTGTGTGTGTGTGTGTGTGTGTGTGTGTGTGTGTGTGTGTGTGTGTGTGTAAGGAGGACTGGATGTGCTTGTTAAAATGTGTGTGTGTGTTTTTGATATAAAATGTGTGTGTGTGACCAAGTTGTATTGAATGTGTAAGAGGAGAGTGAGTGTGTGCTATGAGAAAGAGTGTGTGTGTATGTGTGTGAGAGAGAGAGTGTGTGTGTGTGTGTGTGTGTTGAAGTGTAGAAGAACGTGAGCAGCGCCTGAGGGTGTAAACAAATGAGAGAGAGAGAGAGAGAGAGAGAGAGAGAGAGAGAGAGAGAGAGAGAGAGAGAGAGTACAAAGGAAATCAAGCAACAACAGATCTAGTGACCCTTCTAGGCTGCTTGTCCTCCAAAACACTGAGGATCAAGTGTCCAAACAGTGGTTTAGAGTGGGTAAGGGAACATTGGAAAGGGAACTACTGCCCTAGAACTAATGTCCGTGGGAGAGAGAGAGAGAGAGAGAGAGAGAGAGAGAGAGAGAGAGAGAGAGAGAGAGTGTGGTGTGGTGTGTGTTAGAGAACTGTATGACATTCAATAGTGATCCAATACTACTGTTATCATTAAACTATAAAAAGCTTCTAAGATAAATAAAAACAAATTTAACTTTAAGCACAGTTGAAAGAATTAACACGTATTTATAAATTTCGGTGGGAGGTGTTTGGTGTGTGGAGTGAAATATATACTTCTTCAATAACCTGATCAATGCCAGTAATGATCACACCTAATCTTTATAACCTGACCAATGATAGTAATGATCACAGGTAATCTTTATAATCTGACCAATGACAGTAATGATCACACCTAATCTTTATAACCTGATCAATGCCAGTAATGATCACACCTAATCTTTATAACCTGACCAATGATAGTAATGATCACAGGTAATCTTTATAATCTGACCAATGACAGTAATGATCACACCTAATCTTTATAACCTGATCAATGCCAGTAATGATCACACCTAATGTTTATAACCTGACCAATGCCAGTAATGATCACACCTAATCTTTCTAACCTGGCCAATGATAGTAATGATCACACCTAATCTTTATAACCTGACCAATGATAGTAATGATCACAGGTAATCTTTATAATCTGACCAATGACAGTAATGATCACACCTAATCTTTATAACCTGACCAATGACAGTAATGATCACACCTAATCTTTATAACCTGACCAATGATAGTAATGATCACAGGTAATCTTTATAATCTGACCAATGACAGTAATGATCACACCTAATCTTTATAACCTGGCCAATGACAGTAATGATCACACCTAATCTTTATAACATGATCAATGCCAGTAATGATCACACCTAATGTTTATAACCTGACCAATGCCAGTAATGATCACACCTAATCTTTCTAACCTGGCCAATGATAGTAATGATCACACCTAATCTTTATAACCTGACCAATGATAGTAATGATCACAGGTAATCTTTATAACCTGACCAATGATAGTAATGATCACAGGTAATCTTTATAACCTGACCAATGATAGTAATGATCACAGGTAATCTTTATAACCTGACCAATGATAGTAATGATCACAGGTAATCTTTATAACCTGGCCAATGATAGTAATGATCACACCTAATCTTTATAACCTGACCAATGACAGTAATGATCACACCTAATCTTTATAACATGATCAATGCCAGTAATGATCACACCTAATGTTTATAACCTGACCAATGCCAGTAATGATCACACCTAATCTTTCTAACCTGGCCAATGATAGTAATGATCACACCTAATCTTTATAACCTGACCAATGATAGTAATGATCACAGGTAATCTTTATAACCTGACCAATGATAGTAATGATCACAGGTAATCTTTATAACATGATCAATGCCAGTAATGATCACACCTAATCTTTATAACCTGGCCAATGATAGTAATGATCACAAGTAATTAGTGTTTATAAATGCTTAGGTATTGATCACAGTTAATTAGTGTTTATATAAAAGCTCAGGTGGTACTGTAAAGATTAATCCACTCCCTAATGACCTGCCTTAATGATGGGGTGATAATTACCCCGGTTAGTGTCCAACCATATAATATACAATAATTAAATCTATTTAAGGTGAGATAGGCCGTTTAGTATTGTCTATTTTTAATGCATGTATTCCTTTATTTCTTAGTTTCCTCGCTAGACCTCCATCAAGCTTAAAATTACACCCCCTAGACCCCCTTTCAAGATAAATGTGTACATATTTCGGTAGAAAATGGCCGGTCCTTCCAAAATTACACCCCCCTTGACTCCCTTTCAAGATAAATGTGTACATATTTCGGTAGAAAATGGCCGGTTCTTCCAAAATTACACCCCCTAGACTCCCTTTCAAGATACATGTGTACATATTTCGGTAGAAAATGGCCGGTTCTTCCAAAATTACACCCCCTAGACTCCCTTTCAAGATAAATTTGTAAATTTTTCGGTAGAAAATGGCCGGTTCTTCCAAAATTACAGGGTCAGTAACGTTCGCCAGGAAAAAAAGTCGACACCTAAATAGCACAAAAGGTCTAAATATTGACAACTAAATGGGGCGAAAGGCCTTAAAATCGATAACCTAATGGGGCAAACATCTTAAAATCTGAAAACTAATGGGGCTAAACATGAGGGCGAAGGGGATCTAGAAAAAACTGGCCCAAATCGTTTAAATATAGGCTAGACTATAATACAAAAGACGTCGCCGGTACGGAAGGGGTTAAGGGGAGATATCCACTTGAGGGATTTTTTTCTTTATCCCTTCCTCCCTCATGTTTAGCCCCATTGCTTTTGAGATTTTAAGACCTTCGCCCTAGTAGTTTGGATATTGTAAGACATTTTGCCCCATTTCTGTCAATTTTAAGACCTTTCGTGCCGTTAAGGTGTCGATTTTTTCCTGGCGAGCGACAGCGAGCCTGTAATTTAAGAGCAACCGGCCTCCGGCCGGGAAATTTTTCTACCGACAAATGTACAAATTTATCTTGAGAGGGGGTCTAGGGGGTGTAATTTTAAGCTTGATGAAAAAGTAGGGAACAAACTAAATACCTCCCCTTAACTACATCCCCACCAACTTTGTTCATCTGTCGCCTCCTGTTGTCACGACCGTTACAAACTTTCTCCATTGTATAAATATTTGGGGGTTGGGGGGGGGGGGTTTCTGGACTCCCTTCTCCCTCATGTTTAAAACTCCATTAGTCGTGATATTAGTTTGGCGATTATAATACATTTCGGCCAATTTCATTGACAATATTAAGACTTTTCGTGCCATTTAGGTTTCGAATTTTCCCTGGAGAGCGATAGCGAGCTTGTAATTTAGAAGGAATCATCCTTCACACGGGAAACTTTTCTACAGAAAAATGTAAACATTCATCTCGAAGGAGAATCTTGGGGGGTGGTTTTTTTTAAAAGTTTGATATAGGACTAGGGTACAAACTACAAACTCCCTTTATATTAAGGGGAGACTGGCCGTTTGTTTGGTCTATTAATTCATGTATTCATATATTTTTAAAGTTTCCTCGCAAGACCTTTTTCCTCTGTATATTGTATTTCGTAATAATATTGTACCAAGGTTCGAATCCCTGTAGGATCACATGTTTTCATTAATTTCATTGGGAGGTGTATGGTGTTGGGAGTGAAATTAACCCTTTCACGCATTTATGACGCAGAGGTTGCCAGATTAGCAATAAGAAAGAGAGTTCTCTCACTCTTATAATTACTTCTCCAAAATTAGTTTTCTGCCCACAGCTAACCCAAAGACAACTGCAGAGGTTGAAGTAACTAAAATAAAGGTTTCTAAATACCCCTGATGGTAACAAAGGCTTTAAAGTATCCCCAATAGGCTCAACACAGCTAACCCAAAGACAACTGCAGAGGTTGAAGTAACTAAAATAAAGGTTTCTAAATACCCCTGATGGTAACAAAGGCTTTAAAGTATCCCCAATAGGCTCAACAGCTAACCCAAAGACAACTGCAGAGGTTGAAGTAACTTAAATAAAGGTTTCTAAATACCCCTGATGGTAACAAAGGCTTTAAAGTATCCCCAATAGGCTCAACACAGCTAACTCAAAGACAACTGCAGAGGTTGAAGTAACTAAACTAAAGGTTTCTAAATACCCCTGATGGTAACAAAGCCTTTAAAGTATCCCCAATAGGCTCACACAGCTAACTCAAAGACAACTGCAGAGGTTGAGTAACTAAACTAAAGGTTTCTAAATACCCCTGATGGTAACAAAGGCTTTAAAGTATCCCCAATAGGCTCAACACAGCTAACTCAAAGACAACTGCAGAGGTTGAAGTAACTAAACTAAAGGTTTCTAAATACCCTGATGGTAACGAAGGCTTTAAAGTATCCCCAATAGGCTCAACACAGCTAACTCAAAGACAACTGCAGAGGTTGAAGTAACTAAACTAAAGGTTTCTAAATACCCCTGATGGTAACAAAGGCTTTAAAGTATCCCCAATAGGCTCAACACAGCTAACTCAAAGACAACTGCAGAGGTTCAAGTAACTAAAATAAAGGTTTCTAAATACCCCTGATGGTAACAAAGGCTTTAAAGTATCCCTAATAGGCTCAAAATCGCGTCATAAAAAGCGTGAAAGGGTTAATTTCATTGGGAGGTGTTTGGTGTTGGGATTAATAAATTAGATTATAGATACTTTTCCTCAAACGTCCCATTTTCTGTGAGCGTCATTATAAAAATCAACCATCCCATTTTCTGTGAGCATCATCATCATCATCATCTCTCTCTCTCTCTCTCTCTCTCTCTCTCTCTCTCTCTCTCTCTCTCTCTCTCTCTACATGACGAAATCACTAGATATAATCTTCTTGGACTTTCAAAAAGCTTTCGACAAGGTGCCTCACCGAAAACTATTGGCTAAACTGGAGAGGATAGGTATCAAAGGTGAAATTCATTCTTGGATAAAAAATTGGCTTACGGACAGAAGACAGAGAGTGGTGATAAATGGAGTGGAATCGGAGTGGGAGCCTGTCACTAGTGGAGTTCCACAGGGTTCAGTCCTTGGACCGGTCCTGTTTCTCATTTACATTAACGATATCGATGTAGGGGTAAACAACACCATTTCCAAATTCGCCGACGATACAAAAATAGGAAATACAGTCCTGAACGAAGATGATAGAAATGCGTTGCAATCTGATTTAAACAAGATATCAGAGTGGTCGAAAAAATGGCAGATTCCCTTCAATGTCGATAAATGTCAGGTGCTGCAGGTTGGTAGCAGAAATATGAAATACAAATACGAAATGAATGGCAAACAAATAAAACCGCAACGGTAGTAAAAGACCTAGGGGTACTAATATCTGAAAACCTAAAAACTTCCGACCAATGTATAGCAGCTGCAAATAAGGCAAACATAGCATTGGGCTTTATTAAACGAAAATTTACATATAAACATGAAAACGTAATAGTGCCACTGTTCAAAAGTATGGTGAGGCCCCACCTTGAATATGGTGTGCAGTTCTGGTCACCTTATCTGATCAAGGACATTGTAAGACTCGAGTCATTACAGCGTAGAGCGACGAAGATGATACCCTCATTAAGAATAAACCATATGAAGAAAGACTTAAACGATTGAACCTGTTCTCATTAAAAAAGAGGAGGTTGAGGTGTCAGCTTATTGAGTGCTTTAAGATACTAAAAGGTTTCGACAAAGTCGATGTAAATGCCCTATTCACATTAAACAATACTAATCAAACTCGCGGAAATGGAATGAAATTAAAAACCAAAAAGGCAAACCTAGATGTCACAAAGAGTTTCTTCACCTACAGTGTGGCGACAGAGTGGAATAAACTACCAGCGAGAGTGGTGGAGAGCGACACAATAAACGCCTTCAAGGGAAGGCTTGACCTCTATCTGCAGAGGGCTGGGGTGATATGAAAAAAAAAAAAAAAAAAAAAAAAAAAAAAAAAAAAATGTATGTATATGTATGTGTGTGCACTGTACAGTATGTATATATACTGTATATATATGTGTGTATGTATGTATGTGTATATGTATGTGTATATATATGTATATATGTATATGTATGTATGTGTATGTGTGTATGTGTATATATGCATATATGCATATTATAGTTTGTAAGGCCAGACTGCCTAGTAAGGACCTTGAGGTCTGTGTGGTCTGTGTATCTATGTAGCTCTATGTAGCTCTCTCTCTCTCTCTCTCTCTCTCTCTCTCTCTCTCTCTCTCTCTCTCTCTCTCTCTCTCTCTCTCTCGTGCGTTCAAAGGATCATAAATTGCCTGCCTCTATTTTACTTGGACCATTTATTTCACAATGCTCTTAGCTCTTCATTGTCCTCTCTCTCTCTTTTTCTCTCTATTCACAGTCTGAGTGTGGGAGGTGTATTGTTCTGCCCCGGTTTCTATCTATCTGTTACAGGTTCGAATCCCGGAGGATCACATGCTTTCACTAATTTCGTTGGGAGGTGTTTGGAGTTTGAGTGAAATTAATAAAATAGAATATCTATTTTTGAGTTCGCCACCTGCAAGTGGCACTGAGGAGCACGCCGTAATTCGGTATTTTGCATAAGGTTTACTACCCTAGACGTTGCCGACCAAGGTGGACTGAGTCCCATCCACCTAGATTCATATAAGGTTGTCTCCCCTGGATGGGTTGTCGACCAAGGCTGACGAGTCCCATCCACCCGGTGGAAATATACGCCTTATATCACAACCTTACTGCACTGAAAATGTTGCAAAATGATGTAGGATATATAATTATTTAATTATTTTAGGAAAGTGTTGAAATTGTTACGATAACAGATTAAGGGGAGGTCTCCACTTGAGGGATTGTTTTCTTGACCCCTTTCTCCCTCATGTTTAGCCCCATTGCTTTTGATATTATAAAACGTTTGCCCCATTAGTTTAGCGATTTTAAGAACTTGCACCCCATATTAAGACCTTTCGTGCAATTCAGGTGTCAATTTTACCCTGGCGAGCGATAGCGAGCCTGTAATTTAAGAGGAACCGGCCTTCGGCCGGGACATTTTTCTACCGAAAAATGTACAAATTTATCTTGAAAGGGACTCAAGGGGGTGTGATTTTAAGATTGATGGAGGTCTAGGGAACAAACTAAATACCTCCCCTTAACACACACTGGTTAGACGTACCGTACCGTACCCTACCAGGGTCGGTTTTCTGGTCCCACTTCTTCCTCATGTTTAACCCCATTAGTTTTCAAATCTTAGGATGTTCGACTCTATTAGTTTGGTAATTTTAAGACCTTTCACCCCGTTTATTTGTCGTTATTAAGATTTTCGTGTCTTTTAGGTGTCGATTTTTCTTGACGAGCGATAGCGAGCTTGAAATATAAGAGGAACCAGCCTTCGGCCGGGACATGTTTCTACCGAAAAATGTACAAATTTATTTTGGAAGGCGGGTTTTGGGGGTGTTTTTCTTTAAGCTTGATGGAGGTCTAGGGAGGAAACTAAACACATTATAAAGATATATAAATGAACAAATAAATACGCCCGTCCCCCCCCTTAAGTCCACATGTTCTAAATTGCACACAAAAATATTACAGTTAACCCTTTCACGCTCATATGACGCAAAGGTTGCCAGATTAGCAATAAGAAATAGAGTTCTCTCACTCTTATAATTACCGGTACCTCTCCAAAATTAGTTTTCTTCCCACAGCTAACTCAAAGACAACTGCAGAGGTTGAAGTAACTAAACTAAAGGTTTCTAAATACCCCTGATGATAACAAAGGCTTTAAAGTATCCCCAATAGGCTCAACACAGCTAACTCAGAGACAACTGCAGAGGTTGAAGTAACTAAACTAAAGGTTTCTAAATACCCCTGATGGTAACAAAGGCTTTAAAGTATCCCCAATAGGCTCAACACAGCTAACTCAAAGACAACTGCAGAGGTTGAAGTAACTAAACTAAAGGTTTATAAATACCCCTGATGGTAACAAAGGCTGTCGATTTCTTCCTGGCGAGCGAAAGCGAGCCGGCATTATATGAAGAAATCCGGCTTCGCCGGAGAAATTTTTCCTATCGAAAAATGTACAAATTTAGCCTGCTGTCAAACAAAAATAAAAAATATGCAGGCTCGCTACCGCTCACCAGTAAATAATTGACACCTAGATGGGGGGATAAACGTGTTAAAACAGTAGGCTGAATGGGGCCAAATGGATATAAGCCAGAGAAAGATAGAAAAGGACAGAACAAAGACAGGTCACCCCCCTTAAACAAAATGTTCCAAGTTTGACGACCAGAAACACACCTACCCATACATACATACATACATACATACATACATACATACATACATACAGACACAACCACACATACATACACTAAACATACATACAAACAC
The DNA here is from genome assembly GCA_032716605.1 of Paralithodes platypus. NCBI lineage: Eukaryota > Metazoa > Arthropoda > Malacostraca > Decapoda > Lithodidae > Paralithodes > Paralithodes platypus. The sequence goes on along the minus strand of CM064541.1, from coordinate 35,682,872 downwards.
ACCCACACATAGTTACATACGCACAGCCACATACATACGTAAATGTATGTACACCAACATGTACAAACACACATAGCCATCCACACATATATAGTATACCACACACACCCACACACACATACGCACACAGACACCCACACACAGCCCGTAGCCTAGTAGGTAGAGCTCTCGTCTCGCACACGAGGGGTCGGGGGTTCAATCCCCGGCCGGGTGGAGACAAATTGGGCTTGTCTCCTTTCATGTGTTAGCCTCAGTTCACCTAGCTGTAAATAGGTACCTGGAATAAGTGGACGACGTTGTGACGTCCCATCTGGGGTTGGCAAAAATGGTACAAGGCGAGATGGGTATCATATGGTTCACCTAAGCTGATGGCTACCTAAACCTTCGGGCGAGACGGTACCGTCTATAGTGAGAATGGTACCATACAGATCCACCCTAAGCCTTCGTTTCCGATGTCGCCAATTGGCTAAAAATACAGACTACACACACATCCACAGCCATTCCAACGATACATATAACACCTACACATATAGGAGGCGGGAAATAACGAGCATGCTCACTCCCGCAATACAACTAGAGTAAGTACAACTAGTGTAAGTACAACTAAAGTAAGTACACA
>CM064541.1:35632253-35677253 GCA_032716605.1 Paralithodes platypus | reverse complement strand
AAGCCGAATCTATGAGGTACCATATATCAAGCCAGAGAGAGAGAGCGAGAGAGCGAGAGAGAGAGAGAGAGAGAGAGAGAGAGAGAGAGAGAGAGAGTAGGAGAGGAGATATATAGAGAGAGCGAGAGCGAGAGCGAGAGAGAGAGAGAGAGTGTGTGAGAGAGAGAGTATATACCAAGCAGATTGATGACGTCATAAGCAGGCTACAGGGTCAATACAAATGTCTATTCGCTGTAAGTAGGAGAGAAATCATGACCTCTATCCTCTGTAACTCTAAAAGGGCTAGAGCAAATTGGCTGTACATTTCCACATCTATTCCTTGACTGACTCTACCCAAATGGTAGAAATATTAGCTTGATTACTCTAGTCATTATTGAGTAACAGAGGTTAAAGATCATGATTTCTCGCCTACTTACAGCGAATAGACTATATATGGGTGTGAGTCCATCTTGGTACCGGATACTATATATATATATATATATATATATATATATATATATATATATATATATATATATACTGTATATAATAGTTAGAACACCCGTACCCAGGATCACTGAAACTCTCATATATTGTGTTAAGGGGAGAGGGTTCACTTTTTGGTCGATTTTTGCATGTATTAATTATTTTTCTAGTTTCCTCCCTAGACCTCCGTCAAATTAAAAAAAAAAAAACATCCATTAGATCCCCCTTCTAGATTAATTTGTACATTTTTCGGTTGAAAAATTTCCCGGCCAAAGGCCGGTTTTTCAAACATTACAAACTCACTATCGTGCGCCAGGGAAAAAAATCGACACCTAAATAGCACGAAAAGTCTAAATATGGACGACGAAATGGGGCGAAAGGTCTTAAAAGCGACTAACTAATGGGGCAAACATCTTAACATCTGAAAACTAATGGGGCTAAACATGAGGGAGAAAGTGGTCCAGAAAACCGGCCCATCCCCCCCTTAATGAAGTGCGACCCAAGGGTAGGGACCCGCCGATGTCGATGTAAGTAGAGTACCGGCAATAAAGAAAGTAAGGTCGATGTAAATATATATATATATATACAGCCATTCATCTCCTGCAAAACATATTACTATTACTAGGGGAGATTTCCACTTGAGGGACTTTTTTCTGGACCCCTTTCTCCCTCATGTTTAGCCCCATTGCTTTTGAAATTTTAAGACGTTCGCCCCATTAGTTGGATTATTTTATGAACTTTCGCCCCATTTCTGTCAATTTTAAGACCTTTCGTTCCATTTAGCTGTCGATTTTTTCCTGGCGAGCGATAGCGAGCCTGTAATTTAAGAGGAATCGGCCTTTGGCCTGGACATTTTTCTACCGAAAAATGTACACATTTATCTTTAAAGGGGGTCTAGGGGGTGTAATTTTAAGATTGATAGAAGTCTAGGGAACTAACTAAAAACCTCCCCTTAAATATTTTGAATGTTACAGCACAGAAGCATCGCGTAAATATATATCAGTTATTTATGGCAGTGTCTTTGACATTGTGACGAATAGGATACAACTAGTGTTACAGCCGTCCGGCTGGCTCAGTTGATAGCGTGCCTGATTCCCATCTTGAAGGTCTCGCGTTCAATCCCCGCTCAGATTGAAAAGTTTTTCTGGGATACAGCCGGCGGTTACCATCTCCCCATGAGCAAGGGGGATGGGTAATGGTCTCTGGTAGACTAAAGAAAGCCAAGCGCTTGTGAATCCTCGAAGGAGGAGATACGGGCGCTATATAAGTAACCAGACGATTATTATTATTATTATTACTTCCATGATTGAAAAAAATAAATGGGTCGACACTATCTTGGTGCTTCTTGGAGAGTACTCGGGGTCAATGTTAAGGGGAGATATCCACTTGAGGGATTGTTTTCTCTCGACTCCTTTCTCCCTCATGTTTAGCCCCATTGTTTTCCTAATGTTAAGACGTTCGCCCCATTATTATGACGATTATAAGAACTTTCGACCCATTTCTGTTAATAATTTTAAGACCTTTCGTGCCATTTAGGTGTCTATTTTATCCTGGCGAGTGATAGCGAGCCTGTAATGTAAGAGGAACCGGCTTTCAGCCGGGACATTTTTCTACCGAAAAATTTACAAATTTATCTTGAAAGGGGCTCAAGGGGGAATAATTTTAAGTTTGATGGAAGTCTAGGGAATCAACTAAAGACCTCCCCTTAATGCATAATATTACATTGGTTAAAGGGAGGTTTTTAGTGTGTTTCCTAGACCTCCATCAAGCTTAAAATAACACCCCCTTGACCCCCTTTGAAGATAAATTTGTAAATTTTTCGGTAGAAAAATGTCCCGGCCGAAGGCCGGTTCCTCTTAAATGACAGGCTCGCTATCGCTCGCCAGGAAAAAATCGACACCTAAATGGCACAAAAGGTCTTAAAAGTGACATAAATGGGGCGAAAGTTCTTTAAATCGCCAAATTAATGGGGCAAACGTCTTAAAATCTAGAAAACAATGGGGCTAAACATGAGGGAGAAAGGGATCAAGAAAAAAAAATCCCTCAAGTGGAGATCTCCCCTTAAATCCATTCATCAGTTTCTTATATATAGAGATAGGCCTACAGGAAAACGCAAAACAGGTAACGAAGACTATTTCTGAGTGTTTATACATACGCGTATATATATATATATATATATATGCGTGTATATATATATATATACATACAGTATATATTCCCTATATGCTTGAAGGAGACCAATGGCAAAGCTTCCTTTAAGGGGAGGTATTTAGTTTGTTCCCTAGACCTCCATCAAGCTTAAAATTACACCCCCCTTGAGCCCCTTTCAAGATAAATTTGTACATTTTTCGGTAGAAAAATGTCCAGGCCGAAGGCCGGTTCCTCTTAAATTACAGGCTCGATATCGCTCGCCAGGATAAAATCGACACCTGAATGGCACGAAAGGTCTTAATATGGGGTGAAAGTTCTTAAAATCCCTAAACTAATGGGGCAAACGTTTTATAATATCAAAAGCAATGGGGCTAAACATGAGGGAGAAAGGGGTCAAGAAAAAAAATCCCTCAAGTGGAGATCTGCCCTTAACACGTGTCCACCCGAAAGTTGAAGTTTGCAGGGCTGTGTGTATATATATTGTATATTGTATATTGTAAATACATCTTTAAGTAATGTATATGAACTTGAGGGGAGATATCCACTTGAGAGATTTTTTTCTTGGCTCCTTTCTCCCTCATGTTTAGCCCCATTGCTTTTCTAATTTTAAGACGTTCGCCCCATTATTTTGAGGATTTTAAGACCTTTCGACCCATTTCGGTCAATTTTAAGACCTTTCGTGCAATTTAGGTGTCGATTTTATCCTGGCGAGCGATAGCGAGCCTGTTATTTAAGAGGAACCGGCTTTCAGCCGGGACATTTTTCTACCGAAAAATGTACAAATTTATCTTGAAAGGGGCTCAAGGGGGTGTAATCTTAAGCTTGATGGAGGTCTATGGAACAAACTAAAAACCTCCCCTTAAATTTATAACACTAATCATTTTCTTTTGCACACATATATAATTTCCCTAATCGCCATAACTCATGTAATTACCGTACCTGTCTTATACATATGAACACACACACGTACTCACTCTCACTCACTCACACACACACACACACACACACACACACTTTCTCTCAACTCCCAAAGAACTGACCCAAATGTCTTCACCCATAATTCTCCACCCCAACCCATATTTCACGAAACTACTGTACTTATGTTATCACCAAGTCCAACCCTCTCTGAACCAGTCACCACTTCACACACACACTTCGCACACACGCGCGCGCACACACACACACAGACACACACACACACACACACACACATCGCGCACACACACACACAGACACACACACACACATCGCGCACACACACACACACACACACACACACACACATCGCGCACACACACACACACACATCGCACGGCTAACTCAATGGTACTGTTCCCGCCTACTACCTAGTAGACCCCGGGATCAAATATCGCTCAGGTTGGTGAAGATTTTCTGAGGCATAGCCGGTGGTTACCATCTCCCTTGAGCAAGGAAATGGGTAATTGTCATTGATGATAATGTCTAGGAAACGGGACAATACGAGCCAAAAACTCAATTCCTGTCAACTACACTTATTAACACACACACAATCTCTCTCTCTCTCTCTCTCTCTCTCTCTCTCTCTCTCTCTCTCTCCAGGTGGTGGTCCTATAAATTAGCGTTAATTACAGGTGCATAAAGGTTAAGGGGGGTGACCTGCCTTTTTTTGTTACCTCCTTTTCTCTCTTTTTCTGGCTTGTATTCATTCGGCCCCATTCAGCCTACTGTTTTAAGACGTTTATCCCCATCCAGGTGTCGATATCTTACTGGCGAGCGATAGCGAGCCAGCATTGTATGGAGAAATCCGGCTTCGCCGGAGAAATATTTCTATCTAAAAATGTACAAATTTAGCCTGCTGTCAAAAACATTCTGAAATATATGCTGGCTCGCTTTCGCTCGCTAGGAAAAAATTTACACCTAGATGGGGATAAAAGTCTTAAATCAGTAGGCTGAATGGGGCCGAATGGATGCAACTCAGAGAGAGAGGAAGAGAGAGAGAAAAAAACGAGGTGGGGGTATCAACACCATCAACACACAGCCCAGGTGATGGTCCCATAAGTTAACGTTAATTACAGGTGTATAAAGGTACAGACCTGTTGTATTACCACCATTGTTATCAATACAGCTCCCTCAACACACAGCCCAGGTGATGGTCCCATAAGTTAGCGTTAATTACAGGTGTATAAAGCTACAGACCTGTTGTATTACCACCGTTGTTATCAATACAGCTCCCTCAACACACAGCCCAGGTGATGGTCCCATAAGTTAGCGTTAATTACAGGTGTATAAAGGTACAGACCTGTTGTATTACCACCGTTGTTATCAATACAGCTCCCTCAACACACAGCCCAGGTGATGGTCCCATAAGTTAGCGTTAATTACAGGTGTATAAAGGTACAGACCTGTTGTATTACCACCGTTGTTATCAATACAGCTCCCTCAACACACAAGCCCAGGTGATGGTCCCATAAGTTAGCGTTAATTACAGGTGTATAAAGGTACAGACCTGTTGTATTACCACCGTTGTTATCAATACAGCTCCCTCAACACACAGCCCAGGTGATGGTCCCATAAGTTAGCGTTAATTACAGGTGTATAAAGGTACAGACCTGTTGTATTACCACCGTTGTTATCAATACAGCTCCCTCAACACACAGCCCAGGTGATGGTCCCATAAGTTAACGTTAATTACAGGTGTATAAAGCTACAGACCTGTTGTATTACCACCGTTGTTATCAATACAGCTCCCTCAACACACAGCCCAGGTGATGGTCCCATAAGTTAGCGTTAATTACAGGTGTATAAAGCTACAGACCTGTTGTATTACCACCGTTGTTATCAATACAGCTCCCTCAACACACAGCCCAGGTGATGGTCCCATAAGTTAGCGTTAATTACAGGTGTATAAAGGTACAGACCTGTTGTATTACCACCGTTGTTATCAATACAGCTCCCTCAACACACAGCCCAGGTGATGGTCCCATAAGTTAGCGTTAATTACAGGTGTATAAAGCTACAGACCTGTTGTATTACCACCGTTGTTATCAATACAGCTCCCTCAACACAGCCCAGGTGATGGTCCCATAAGTTAACGTTAATTACAGGTGTATAAAGCTACAGACCTGTTGTATTACCACCATTGTTATCATCACCGTGTATAGGGGGGTGAGTAGGTTATACTCACTCTCTCTCTCTCTCTCTCTCTCTCACTATCACTTTACATTCAGCATCCTTGGCCAATGTACCACCCACAGAGAGAGAGATCTGGTGTCATGTTCGGCCAGTCAAAGGGTAATCCACACACAATATTGGTCTAACAATAGTGAACCATTGGCCAAGGATGCTGAATGTAAAGTGAGAGAGAGAGAGAGAGAGAGAGAGAGAGAGAGAGAGCGAGAGCGAGAGCGAGAGCGAGAGAGAGAGAGATAACGTGGACTCGTATGCCATAATATATATATATATATATATATATATATATATATATATATATATATATACTGGATGGCTGGATACACTGCCCATTATTACGGCCACCACCATTAATTACCGGTACTCTAGTACTTGGGTAAAGGGTTAATACTGTTGGGGCTGTCAATTAATGTAATGCCTTCTGTAACGGCGGTCTTTTGTATTCTATCCCAGCTATATTTAAACGACTTTGTGCAGCTTAAGAAGGATCTGTGGTAGTAAAAAGGGTTAATTAAGATAGTTCGAGACCTGTTAACTGAATACAATCGTCTATTAGTAACCAGTGGATAATTAAAAGGACTGAACTGGTACTGAAAGGGTTACAGCGACAAAGTGGAGGAACACATTTAAGGGGAGGTATTTAGTTTGTTCCCTAGACCTCCATCAACTTTAAAATTACACCCCCTTGAGTCCCTTTCAAGATAAATTTGTACATTTTTCGGTAGAAAAATGTCCCGGCCAAAGGCCGGTTCCTCTTTAATTACAGGCTCGCTATCGCTCGCCAGGATAAAATCGACACCTGAATTGCACGAAAGGTCTTAATATGGGGTGAAAGTTCTTTAAATCGCTAAACTAATGGGGCAAACGTTTTATAATATCAAAAGCAATGGGGCTAAACATGAGGGAGAAAGGGGTCAAGAAAAAAATCCCTCAAGTGGAGATCTCCCATTAATTCATACTAGAACATTTGAATGATCTACACAAGGGACCCCTGCATTATTAGGGGAATAAAAAAAAATAGAGGAACGCGAGAGAAAATGGGAAAAGTTGGAGAGGACAGACATTATACGCTCACAAGCACCACACACACGTACACACGTACACACGTACACACACACAGAAAAAATCCTCTTTCCAACTCAAAGTCCAAAATTGATAGTTCAAGCCTAAAACGAGTTGGGTGTACCGGTATTTGACTTGCTAATGGCGGTGGAGAACGGTAATTGTTAAACGCTGGCCTTAAGGGGAGGTTTTTAGTTGATTCCCTAGACTTCCATCAAGCTTAAAATTACTCCCCCTTGACCCCCTTTCAAGATAAATTTGTACATTTTTCGGTAGAAAAATGTCCCGGCCGAAGGCCGGTTCCCCTTAAATTACAGGCTCGCTATCGCTCGCCAGGAAAAAATCGACACCTAAATGGCACGAATGGTCTTAAAATTGACAGAAATGGGGCGAGGGTTCTTAAAATCGCCAAACTAATGGGGCAAGCGTCTTTAAATCTCACAAGCAATGGGGCTAAACATGAGGGAGAAAGGTTCAGAAAAAAATCCTCCAGGTGGAAATCTCCCCTTAACATTAGAGGCGGGAATATATTTAATGTCTTTACTAAACGATGCTAATTTTTTTCGCCAATACGCTAATTACATTCAGCTTTACACACACCGAATGTATCCGTATTACTATTACTATAATTACTATTGATATTGTTATTATTGGTATTATTAGTATTATCACTATTATTATTTGTATTATAAGTATTATTAATATTTGCATTATTATTCATATTATCATTGTTAGTAGTGGGTGGAGAGACCATGCAGCACAGGACGGCCAACACATCCACTGAAGCAAGATTGGACGTTAGTGCAAGAGACTCTTGGACAAATGCACAGCGAGCGTTCTTTGACATAAGAGTATTTGACCCAATGGCCCACAGCTACAGCGAGCTGTCTCTGGAGGCTGCACACAAGAGGAACGAACGAGAGAAGGTCAGGACATATGGAGAAAGGATCTTACAAGTCGAACATGGCAGCTTTACCCCACTAGTCTTCACCACATCAGGAGGGATGGGACCCAGGGCCCAGTGCTTCTATTCAAGGCTAGAAGAGATCATCGCAGAGAAGAAGCAACAGCCTAGGAGCCACGTCGTAGCCTGGATGAGATGCCGTCTATCTTTCTCATTGCTCAGATCAGCACTACTATGCCTGCGGGGAACAAGAAGGTCTGCACCACAACCAGTGACGGTGGCAGAAGTAGACTACGAGGCAGCAGTGGCAGAGGGTCGCATAGGAAGGAGACTGGATTGAAGTTGCATGGTGTAGAATAGTAGTATCTGATGCTTGTGAAATTTAGTATGTGTACAATATTAAATATATGGTAGTGGTGGTGGTGATGGTGGAGGTGGTGATGGTAGTAGTAGTAACATGAAATGTATGAAAAATATTAAATAAAAATCAATGAACAAAAAAAAAAGTAGTAGTAGTAGTAGTAGAGTAGTAGTAGTAGTAGTAGTAGTAGTAGTAGTAGTAGTAGTAGTAGTAGTAGTAGTAGTAGTAGTAGTAGTAGTAGTAGTAGAGTAGTAGTAGTAGTAGTAGTAGAGTAGTAGTAGTAGAGTAGTAGTAGTAGTAGAGTAAGAGTAGTAGTAGTAGTAGTAGTAGAGTAGTAGTAGTAGAGTAGTAGTAGTAGTAGTAGTAGTAGAGTAGTAGTAGTAGTAGTAGTAGTAGAGTAGTAGTAGTAGAGTAGTAGTAGTAGTAGTAGTAGTAGTAGAGTAGTAGTAGTAGTAGTAGAGTAGTAGTAGTAGTAGTAGAGTAGTAGTAGTAGAGTAGTAGTAGAATAGTAGTAGTAGAGTAGTAGTAGAATAGTAGTAGTAGAGTAGTAGTAGTAGAGTAGTAGTAGTAGAGTAGTAGTAGTAGTAGTAGTAGTAGAGTAGTAGTAGTAGTAGTAGTAGAGTAGTAGTAGTAGTAGTAGTAGTAGAGTAGTAGTAGTAGTAGTAGAGTAGTAGTAGTAGTAGTAGTAGAGTAGTAGTAGTAGAGTAGTGTTAGTAGTAGTAGTAGAGTAGTGTTAGTAGTAGTAGTAGAGTAGTGTTAGTAGTAGTAGTAGAGTAGTAGTAGTAGAGTAGTAGTAGAATAGTAGTAGTAGAGTAGTAGTAGAGTAGTAGTAGTAGTAGTAGTAGTAGTAGTAGTAGAGTAGTAGTAGTAGTAGTAGTAGAGTAGTAGTAGTAGAGTAGTAGTAGTAGTAGAGTAGTAGTAGTAGTAGAGTAGTAGTAGTAGTAGTAGTAGAGTAGTAGTAGTAGTAGTAGTAGAGGAGTAGTAGTAGTAGTAGTAGTAGTAGTAGTAGTAGTAGTAGTAGTAGTAGTAGTAGTAGTAGTAGTAGTAGTAGAGTAGTAGTAGTAGTAGTAGTAGTAGTAGTAGTAGTAGTAGTAGTAGTAGTAGTAGTAGTAGTAGAGTAGTAGTTTGTAGCAGTAATAATAATAATAGTAGTAGTAGTAGTAGTAAACAGACACTTTCATAACATAACAATAGTCAGCATACACACAGAGTATCTTCCACACAGAGAGCCACTAATTGGTTTACTGAACGTCAAGAGCTTGTAAGAGAACTGGATATTGGCCAATTTGCACAGCACGATTGGTACTCGGGATGAAAAGGAGTTTACTTGAGCATACCACAATAACAGAATCAGATATATGCGTGAAAGCGGTGCTGGATGGGAGGAGGAACGCCGACTGACTGGGGACAGAGGTACAAAGGAGAGTTTCGTTCGTGGCCACCCTTTCGGGGATCACGGCGTTCGGCAATAGATAGATAGATAGATAGATAGATAGATATAGATAGATAGATAATGTTTAGCTCTCTTTATTCGCTCTTTGTCTTACCTTTGCATCTCTCTCTCTCTCTCTCTCTACATACATACATACATAAAGACACACATACATACAGTCATAAATTTAAAGACCAAGTGCTCCATATGATTTTTTGTTTCCATAAGACTGTGTGTGTGTGTGTGTGTGTGTGTGTGTGTGTGTGTGTGTGTGTGTGTGTGTGTGTGTGTGTGTGTGTGTGTGTGTGTGTGTGTGTGTATGAAGTGTTTGTTTTAATTTATTGCAGCCGAACCGAACACGTATACAGACATACATACACTCCTAAACTACAAACACACACACACATACTGCGAGGGAACGCTACTGTAGTGTTGTTATTACCGGGTATTTGTAACGCTTGGACTGACCATAACACCAACACAGAACACATGTACAGACATACATACACACACGAACTCTTCATACACACACACATATATACTCACAAACTCGTCACACTTTTTTTTTTTTTTTTTTTTTTTTAAACTCGTCACACACACACACTCATAAACTACAAATACACACAAAATCCTCTCTCTCTCTCTCTCTCTCTCTCTCTTCTAATACACCCCCACAGATCACAGGGACCAGACCTGTATAGAGTTGTAGATAATAGCCTTGAGTTATGAGATCCACATTCAATAACTCTTTGTAAGGCCACCTCTCTCTCTCTCTCTCTCTCTCTTCTAATACACCCCCACAGATCACAGGGACCAGACCTGTATAGAGTTGTAGATAATAGCCTTGAGTTATGAGATCCACATTCAATAACTCTTTGTAAGGCCACCTCTCTCTCTCTCTCTCTCTCTCTCTCTCTCTCTCTCTCTCTCTCTCTTCTATTACACCTCCATAAGATCGCCTGGACCAGACCTGTATAGGGTTGTAGAGAATAGCCTTGCTCGCTCTCTCTCTCTCTCTCTCTTCTATTACACCTCCTTAAGATCGCCTGGACCAGACCTGTATAGGATTGTAGAGAATAGCCTTGCTCGCTCTCGCGCTCTCTCTCTCTCTCTCTCTCTCTCTCTCTCTCTCTCTCTCTCTCTCTCTCATTCAATAACTCTGTGTAAGGCCACCTCCCTCTGTCGTCAACACAATCTTCAATGGCGGAATACACTCCGAGGTTTTGTAAGACATAATAATAGTACTACTGGTGTGTGTGTGTGTGTGTGTGTGTGTGTGTGTGTGTGTGTGTGTGTGTGTGTGTGTGGTTATCGAACACACACACTGTACACCTATACCGGTACCTAGAGGATTAAGGGAGCCCACCTCGCTGTTTTCCTCTTTCTCTCCCTCTCTCTTTGCTTTGTATCCATTCGGCCCCATTCAGCCAACTGTTTTAAGACGTTTACCCCCATCCAGGTGTCAATAATTTCCTGGCGAGCGATAACGAGCCAGCATATACTGTATATATTTTTGTTTTGACAGGAAGCTAAATTTGTGCATTTTTCGATAGAAAAATGTATCCGGCGAAGCCGGATTTCTCCATACAATGCTGGCTCGCTATCGCTCACCAGGAAGAAATCGACACCTGGATGGGGATAAACGTCTTAAAACAGTAGGCTGAATGGGGCCGAATGGATACAAGCCAGGGAAAGAGAGAGGGAGAGAAAGTAAAAAAAAAAAAAAACGGTGACACCCCCTCCCCCCCCCCCCTTTTAAAAAAACACACAAAAAACATCCCCCAACATATCGTACCGGTATATGGAATTTGGACCGCCTTTGATGTTTTATAGAAAGGAATTTGTCAGTGATATATTTATTGGGTAGCCTATAATCCATGGAGATATTTTGCTTCCCCTGGGGCTTGAAGGAGAATTTTTTTTTGGGCGATTCTATCATACATATTTCGGTTTTGTTTTTGTCATTAAGGTGTCTTTTTTTCTGACGAGCGATAGCGAGCCTGTAAGGCCGGGATACTTTTTTATCGAAAAATGTACAAGTTTATCTTGAAAGAGGGTCTTGAGGGTGCTTCTTTAAGCTTGATGGTGGTCTAGGGAGGAAACTAAAAACATGATAAAAAAAAATATAAATTAGCAAATAAATACGGCCATTCCCCTTAATAAATACGGCCATTCCCCTTAATAAATACGGCCATTCCCCTTAATAAATACGGCCATTCCCTTAATAAATACGGCCATTCCCCTTAATAAATACGGCCATTCCCCTTAATAAATACGGCCATTCCCCTTAATAAATACGGCCATTCCCCTTAATAAATACGGCCATTCCCCCTTAATAAATACGGCCATTCCACTTAATAAATACGGCCATTCCCCTTAACAAATACGGCCATTCCCCTTAACAAATACGGCCATTCCCCTTAATAAATACGGCCATTCCCCTTAATAAATACGGCCATTCCCCTTAATAAATACGGCCATTCCCCTTAATAAATACGGCCATTCCCCTTAATAAATACGGCCATTCCCCTTAATAAATTACATTAAGAGGAGGTTTTTAGTTTGGTCCCTGGATATCCATCAAGCTTAAGATTACACCCCCTTGAGCCCCTTTCAAGATAAATTTGTAAATTTTTCGGTAGAAAAATATCCCGGCTGAAAGCCGGTTCCTCTTAAATTACAGGCTCGCTGGATAAAATCGACACCTAAATGGCACGAAAGGTCTTAAAATTGACAGAAATGGGTCGAAGGTTCTTAAAATCGTCAAAATAATGGGGCGAACGTCTTAAAATTAGAAAATCAATGGGGCTAAACATGAGGGAGAAAGGAGTCAAGAAAAAAATCCCTCAAGTGGAGATCTCCCCTTAATACCAACAATACATGGGACATTCGAAATATTTGGAAGGACCAAATATCTGACTGAACAAGATGTCCACTGTGATCACCCACATGGGTAGTACTACATATCGGATACCTAAATGAGAAAGCAAACTATTCGATGAATGGCACTCAGCTTAAGAATGTAAACAGAGAAACCGATCTGGGAGTAACAATATCGAGTAACCTAAAACCGAGTCAACAATGTTCAGAAGTTGTTAAGAAGGCAAACAAAATAATTGGCTTTATAGGCAGGTCATTTGAGCATAAATCCAAAGAAGTTATCCTAACCCTTTACAATTCCTTAGTCCGCCCTCTTCTGGAATACTGCGTTCAATCCTGGTGCCCTTATTACCAAAAAGATATAAACAAGCTAGAACGAGTTCAACGTAGAGTTACCAAAATGATACCTAGCCTAAAGAACAAACCATACGAAGAGCGTCTTAGAGAATTAAATCTATTTCCTTTAACCCAGCGCAGATTAAGAGGTGACTTAATTCAAGTGTTCAAAAATCATCAAAGGCATCGACAATATGAACTGTAGTAAGTACTTCACTATCGACCAATCTAATTACACGCGGGGAAACGGTTGCAAAATTATTGGTAAATCTTTTAACTCGCACGAATCTAAGAATTTCTTCTTCAATCGAGTTGTCAACTTGTGAATATGGGCTTCCCCGAAACGTTATAGACTGCATCACCGTTGATTCATTTAAACTCCGCCTAGACAAATATCTCTCATCAAACCAGCGACTGACTGCGTTTGTAAATGAATAACTTTATTTTATACCCCCCTCAGTTACTAACCCATCTGTCCTCTACTAACTTCCTAATCCTGCCACGGACATTAGTTCCAGGGCAGTAATTCCCTTTCCAATGTTCCCTAACCCACTCTAAACCACTGTTTGGACACTTGATCCTCAGTGTTTTGGAGGACAAGCAACCTAGAAGGGTCACTAGACCTGTTGTTGCTTGATTTCCTTTGTACTTAGCAAGGGATTGGTATATTGGTGTTTACTACGAGGTATAGGATATAGTATTGATATTCGATAGGAATAAGTAGCTGATAACATGTACAGTCGCGCTAATAAGTCATGTCTCGGCACCAAGTATGTTTTGATCAATAATTGGTATCAGCAATATCTAAGCTTCCTTTCTTCGTATTGAGTGAAATATACCAATATGTTCCTACACTTACCCACCCTATTCAACATCCGACAGACATTAATACAGCACAGAGCAAGCCAAACGTAAGGACACCTGGGACATGACTTATTAGCGCGACTGTACAAGGTGTAGGATATAGTATTGATGTTCGATAGGAATAAGTAGCTGGTTACATGTACGGTCGCGCTAATAAGTCATGTCCCAGCTGTCATTACGTTTGGCTTGCTCTGTGCTGTATTAATGTCTGTCAGATGTTGAATAGGGTGGGTAAGTGTAGGAATATGTTTGTATATTTTACTCGATATAAAGAAATGAAGCTTAGACATTGCTGATACCAATTATTGATCAAAACATACAAGTTGCCGAGCCATCACTTATTAGCGCGACTGTACTCAGAGCAATGTGTATCGAAGGGGGGTATTGTGGGTGTTCTTTTAAGCTGGCTGGGGGTCTAGGGAGCAAACCAAACATCTCCTCTTAAGGGGAGGGTTTTAGTTGATTCCCTAGACTTCCATCAAACTTAAAATTACACCCCCTAGACCCCCTTTCAAGATAAATTTGTACATTTTTCGGTAGAAAAATGTCCCGGCCGAAGGCCGGTTCCCCTTAAATTACAGGCTCGCTATCGCTCGCCAGGAAAAAATCGACACCTAAATGGCACGAATGGTCTTTGGGCGAGGGTTCTTAAAATCGCCAAACTAATGGGGCAAACGTCTTAAAATTTCAAAAGCAACGGGGCTAAACATGAGGGACAAAAGGGGTCCAGAAAAAAATCCTCCAGGTGGAAATCCCCTTAATCATTACTACATCAAAATGGCATCTACAGAAATAAATGGTCTCTCTTCCTACCATTATTATTATTATTATTATTATTATTATTATTATTATTATTATTGATGTCCGATAGGAAGATGTACGGTACGGTAGCTAATAACGTGTAAGGTACTAAGAGCAGCAATGTGTATCGAAAAGTGTAGTGAGGGTAAAAACAATGTTTTTTTGTTTTTTTGTTTTTTTAATGATGAGAGTCTATGAAGCCAAAAATAAAAAAATTAAAAATAAATAAATAAAATAATACTAATAATAATAATATGGTCAATCTATCTTGGAAACCTTTATGATATATTATTGATGTCCGATAGCAAGATGTACGATGTACGGTAGCTAATAACATGTACAAGGTACTAAGAGCAATGTGTATCGAAGGGGTGTATTGAGGGTGATTTTTATTTTGTTATTTTTTATTTTTTATTTTATTTTTCTTGATGGGGGTCTAGGAAGCAAAAAAAAAAAAATAATAATAATAATAATATGGTCAATGTATCTTACTACATGGATTCTAGCGTGTACGAAACCATTATGATGTAGCATTGATGTCCGATAGCAAGAAGTAGCTACTAACATGTACTCTGAGC
Organism: Paralithodes platypus; assembly: GCA_032716605.1. NCBI lineage: Eukaryota > Metazoa > Arthropoda > Malacostraca > Decapoda > Lithodidae > Paralithodes > Paralithodes platypus. The sequence goes on along the minus strand of CM064541.1, from coordinate 35,662,251 downwards.
GATGTGTATCGAAGGGGGGGGGGGGGGTATTGTGGGGTATATTTTATGCTTGATGGGGGTTTAGGAAGCAAAATAAAAACCTCCCCCTTAATAAATACTCTACTGTACTACAATGCCGTCAAATAATAATGTTAAAGAGGGATGGTTAGTTTTAGTTTGTTCATATATGTAATATTTGATTAGTTTCCTCCCTAGACCTCCATCAAACTTAAAATAATAACCCAAGGATCTACCTTCAATAAATATTTGTACATTTTTCGGTAAAAAAAAATCCCGGCCAAAGGCCAGTTCCTCCGAAATTACAGGCTCGCTATAGGCTAGCTCGCCAGGAAAAACTCGACACCTAAATGACACGAAAAGTCTATTTTTTTTAGCAAAGAAAGGGGGCGAAAGGTCTTAAAATCGCCAAACTAATGGGGCAAGCATCTTAAAACATGAAAACTAATGGGGTTAAACATGAGGAAGAAGGGGGAGCCAGAAAAACGACCAATCTCCCCTTAATGGAGTAGTATTGATGTTCCAATAGTAAGCAGTAGCTGATATAATGTACTCAGAGCAATGTGTGTGTCGGGTCACCTTGTTGAATAATCCACATGCCTCGCTATTGCTCGCTAGGAAAAAATCGACACCTAAATGACACGAAAAGTCTAAATTTTGGCAAAGAAAAGGGGCGAAAGGTCTTAAAATCGCCAAACTAATGGGCCGAACGTCATAAAATTTGCAAACTAATGGGGCTAAACATGAGGAAGATAGTATTGATGTCCGATAGATAGAAGTAGCTGATATAATGTACTCCTAGCAATGTGTGTGCTGGGGTCCCTTGTTGAATAATCCACATGCCTCGCTGTTACTGTGTTCCCAGGCGGCTCCCTTACTGTTATCAGGCAAGGGCCAAATTTAAGGGAGGTTATGGGTTGTTTTTATGGTCCCTACTTTCTCCCTCGTGTTTAGCCCCATTGATTTTCAAATTTTATGACGTTCGGCCCATTAGTTTGGCGATTTTAAGACCTTTCGCCCCATTTCGTTGTCAATTTCAAGACCTTTCGTGCCATTTAGGTGTCGATTTTTTCCTGGCGAGCGATAGCGAGCCTGCAATTTTAAGAGGAACCGGCCTTCTACCGAAAAATGTACAAATTTATCTTGAAGGGGGTCTAGGGAGTGTTTCTAAGCTTGATATAGATCTAGGGAGGACAAAAATACATAAATGACCCAATAAAACCTTACCCATCCCCCCTTCAGAGTAATGATCTGTTGCACCGGTAACATCGTTAAGGGGAGATTTCCACTTGAGGGATTTTTTTCGGGAACCCTTTCTCTCTCTCATGTTTAGTCCCATTGCTTTTGATATTCTAAGACGTTCGTCCCATTAGTTAGGTGATTTTAAGAACCTTTGCCCCATTTATGTCAATTTTAAGACATTTCGTGCCATTTAGGTGTCGATTTTATCCTGGCGAGCGATAGCGAGCCTGTAATTTAAGAGGAACCGGCCTTTGGCCGGGAAATTTTTCTACCGAAAAATGTACAATTTTATCTTGAAAGGGGGTCTAGGGGGTGTAATTTTCAGTTTGATGGAATTCTAGGGAACGAACTAAAAACCTCCCCTTAAAGAATCATGGTAAAAATGGCATTGGTTTTCATAAAATATATATTAATGAGAGGCTTTCCTACGACAGAGAAAGTAAAAATGACCAATTAACGAGAACATATTAAACAAAACTTGAAGCGCTTTCAGGAGACTGCAAACACGGGGAAAGATAATTATATACGAGTAATAATAATAATAATAATAATAATAATAATAATAATAATAATAATAATAACAAAACTATTACTACTATTACTACTACTACTACTACTACTACTACTAATAATAATAATAATAATAACTGTCTTCGTAGCGCAATGGATAAATGCACTGAATTTCGGTGTGAGCAACCTAGGTTCGAATCCCTGGACTGCCGCATGTGTTTGTTGATTTCAATAATTGAGTTTAGGTGTAAAGTCGGTTGGTGGTGGTAACATAATAATTATAATAATTATAATAATAATAATAATAATAATCTATCTATTGCCTGACACCGTGATCCCCGAAGGGGTGGCCACGAACGAACCGCCCCCATGCACCTCTGTCCCCAGTCAGTCGACGCCCCTCCCCCCCAACCAGCACCGCCTTCGTTCATGTACTTCCTCACTCCATCCTTCCACCTCTCATTCGGTCTACCTCTCCCTCTCTGTCCCTCCACCTCGCTCTCGTACACCCTCTTAGTCATTCTCTCGCGCTCCATATATATAAACATTAATGACTCAACTATTACCAAGGCGGTGTGACAAAGAAACAGGGGAAGGAGAAAACGTAATATTAAGAGGAAACGGGTAACTGAACAGAGCCAGAGAGAGTGAGAGAGAGAGAGAAAGAGACAAGGGAAGGAGAAAACGTAATATTAAGAGGAAACGGTAGAGGAACAAGAGAGAGAGAGGAGAGAGAGAGAACAAGGGAAGGAGAACAGGTAATATTAGAGGAAACGGGACACTGAACAAGAGAGAGAGAGTGAGAGTGAGTGACAGAGAGAGAGAGAGAGAGAGAGAGAGAGAGAGAGAGAGAGAGAGAGAGAGAGAGAGAGAGAGAGAGAGAGAGAGAGAGGGAGAGGGGCGGGGGCAAAATAATGTGATGTAGTCAGAACAGATGCCATTACGATCATCAAAGCAAAGGGACGGGTTCCGGTAGTGAGTTATTTAATTTTACCTAGATGAGCAGTTCGTACAGTACCGTATATAGCCACACCTTTTTAATGCAACCTAGATGAGCAGTTCGTACAGTATGTAGCCACACCTGTTTAATGCAACCTAGATGAGCAGTTCGTACAGTATGTAGCCACACCTGTTTAATGCAACCTAGATGAGCAGTTCGTACAGTATACAGCCACACCTTTTTAATGCAACCTAGATGAGCAGTTCGTACAGTATGTAGCCACACCTGTTTAATGCAACCTAGATGAGCAGTTTGTACAGTATGTAGCCACACCTTTTTAATGCAACCTAGATGAGCAGTTCGTACAGTATATAGCCACACCTTTTTAATGCAACCTAGATGAGCAGTTCGTACAGTATATAGCCACACCTTTTTAATGCAACCACGATGAGCAGTTCGTACAGTAAATTGCTATACCTACATTAGAAAACCTAGTGTATTTATTATAACTAGGCCAAACATGCTGATTATCCTAATCTAATATATTCCAACCACATGTACATTGATCAACCTACCGTAACCTACAGTTTGTTCATTGCAACTAGGCCAAAACTCCTTGAATATCAGAGAGTGAATGTATATATATACACCAAGTATATATCTCTCTCTCGCTTTCTCTCTATATATTATCGTCGCCCAGCTTTTCCATAAAATTTTCCTCCGCGCTTTTAATTATCCACCTCGGAGTTTCTTCCCTTCCTATTATTTCCTATAATAACTAAAGCCGGAGTCACACGAGCCGTTTTTCGAGCAATTATTATGGTCTGGAAGCATCAAAAATTACACTTTACCAGCCAAGTCTCTCTCTCTCTCTCTCTCTCGTGTATTCCCACCACCCTCTTCTGAATTTACACTTTACCAGCCAAGTATCTCTCTCTCTCTCTCTCATGTATTCCCACCACCCTCTTCTGAATTTACACTTTACCAGCCAAGTATCTCTCTCTCTCTCTCTCTCTCTCTCTCTCTCTCTCTCTCTCTCTCTCTCTCTCACCACAATCATGTATTCCCACCACCTTATTCGGAATTCTGTGGGGATGTGCGATCGGCCTTTGTGCCAGACTCGAGTTTCTGAGGTGAATATAAACACCATCTGAAGAAGGACGCTGTGTTGATTAATAAAGTGGTGTGGTGAAATTAATAATACAATCAAAAATATTATTAATAATAAGAAATATGTAAATAATTGGAAATAGATTGTACGGTCGCGCTAATAAGTCATGTCCCAGCTGTCATTACGTTTGGCTTGCTCTGTGCTGTATTAATGTTTGTCAGATGTTGAATAGGGTGGGTAAGTGTAGGAACATGTTTGTATATTTCACACGATATGAAGAAATCAAACTTAGATATTGCTGATACCAATTATTGATCAAAACCTAATTGGTGCCGAGACATGACTTATTAGCGCGACTGTACAGTACCATATGTAATGATAACTAAACGTAAGCTGGTTTTTAGAGTGATAGGCCAATACTCTATTTTTTTTCCAGCTGATCGTAAATTGAATCCCTTAGTAGCTGATTTCTCGATACCGGTACTTAACCCCTTCAGACTAATATGACGCAGAGGATGCCAGATTAGAAATAAGAGTTCTCTCACTCTTATAATTACCTCTCCAAAATTAGTTTTCTGCCCACAGCTAACTCAAAGACAACTGCAGAGGTTGAAGTAACTAAACTAAAGGTTTCTAAACACCCCTGATGGTAACACAGGCTTTAAAGTATCCCTAATAGGCTCAAAATTGCGTCATATGTCGGAGAGGGTTAATGGAAATATATGAAACTACTATGGCTGTGTGTCATATTAATGCCAAGTTTTCAGAATAACCATCATCTTTCGCTACAAAATCTACCTTATAGCTGAGTAACAAAGATAGAAACATGACAATTTACCGTCCGCTAGAAATGTTTTTGACTTATAGTGTATAACGTATGGGGTTTACATTGAACAGCATCATATGTTAAAGTATGTTAAAATTATTGTCATTACATTGAGCGTATTTACCAAATATCAGTGTGGAATGTTTTCATAGACATTTAAAAAAATTTGTGTTTGTATGTTTTGTTCGTACCCAAGGCCTTAAGGGGAGGTTTCCACTCGAGGGATTTTTTTCGAACTTCCTTCTCCCTTATGTTTAGCCCCATTGCTTTTGAGATTTTAAGACTTTTGCCCCATTAGTCTGGCGATTTTAATAACTTTCGCCCCATTTCTGTCAATTTTAAGACCTTTCGTGCCATTTAGGTGTCGATTTTTTCCTGGCGAGCGATAGCGAGCCTGTAACTTAAGAGGAATCGGCCTTCGGCCGGGACATTTTTCTACCGAAAAATGTACAAATTTATCTTGAAAGGGGGTCAAGGGGGTGTAATTTCAAGCTTGATGGAAGTCTAAGAAACTCACTAAAAACCTCCCCTTAACCTTGGGATCCCAATGTTTTATATGTTTGAATTGAATTGATTGAATTGAATTGAATTGATATTTTATAATATATTTTAACTAAATATATGATAAAACAACTAAAAGCTCCCAAATAGTATTAAGGGGAAGTTTCTAGTTTGTTCCCTAGACTTCCATCAAGTTGAAAATTACACCCCCTTGACCCCCCCTTTCAAGAAAAATGTGTACATTTTTCGGTAGAAAAATGTCAGTGCCTCTTAAATTATAGGCTCGCTATCGCTCGCCAGGAAAAAATCGACACCTAAATGGCACGAAACGTCCTAAATCTTATCGAAGACATCCTTCCTAAATAGCATAAAACGGAGCTAAAGAGCGTATTTACCCCTTCGATGTACTAAATACCTTTCCTAAATTCCATTATCTCGTCTAATGACAGCCAGAACGAACTGCCAAAGCGCGTCACAATCCTCAGAGGGGTCAACATTCACCGTCAGAGAGAAAAGTTCGGCGAAAGAAAACACATTAAAAATATGGCCTCGTTTATCACAACTTTCTGAACCCCCGAGTTTATGAATGACGGGGGAAGAGAGAGAGAGAGAGAGAGAGAGAGAGAGAGAGAGAGAGAGAGAGAGAGAGAGAGAGAGAGAGAGAGAGAGAGAGAGAGAGAGAGAGAGAGAGCGAGAGCGAGCAGAAATTGAGAAATATGGCTTAAACCCAAACTGGATCACTAATGAGCTCCACGTTGGTCGCCAAATTGCTTCAAATTGAGCTGGTTGTGATGGGGGAGCTAAATCTTTTCTCTCTCTCTCTCTCTCTCTCTCTCTCTCTCTCTCTCTCTCTCTCTCTCTCTCTCTCTCTCTCTCTCATTATATAGTGTGTCAGTACATTTAAGGAAGTTGATTTTTATTGTATTGTTGCACACGAATAAGTAAATATAATATTAATATAAATATCATATCTATTAAGGGGGGTGACCTGCTTTTTGTTATTTCTGTCCTTTTCTCTCTTTCTCTGGCTTGTATCCATTCGGCCCCATTCAGCCAACTATTTTAAGACGTTTATCCCCATCTAGGTGTCGATTTCTTCCTGGCGAGCGATAGCGAGCCAGCATCGATATTAAACAGAAATTCAAGAATAATGTAGGTTTCTGATGGATAAATGGTAAGTTGAATTGGGTTTTATGTCTTTATAAATCCACTAAGACCGTATTTTAGCTATAAACTCTGTTAAATATCGTTGTCTACGGCTCCAACTTCCTTGTAGAACGAAACTCGCAAGTCGGCAATACCCCACCCCACGACACTCTTTGTTATTAGTGAAAAAGTCTAGGCATTTTCCCCGCCCCATCTGACCACGACCATTGATAACGATACACCTTAAGGGGAGGTATTTAGTTTGTTCCCTAGACCTCCATCAAGCTTAAAATTACATCCCCTTGAGTCCCTTTCAAGATAAATTTGTATATTTTTCGGTAGAAAATTACAGGCTCGCTATCGCTCGCCAGGATAAAATCGACACCTGAATTGTACGAAAGGTCTTAATATGGGGTGAAAGTTCTTAAAATCGTTAAACTAATGGGGCAAACTTTTTATAAATATCAAAAGCAATGGGGCTAAACATGAGGGAGAAAGGGGTCAAGAAAAAAATCCCTCAAGTGGAGATCCCCCCTGGCTGACCGGGACCTTGTAAACGGACAAACAAAAATCCAGGTACGTCACCCCCCCCCCCCCCCCCACCCCCTTACGCCCCATTTCGTTGTCAATTTCAAGACCTTTCGTGCCATTTAGGTGTCGATTTTTTCCTGGCGAGCGAAAGCGAGCCTGCAATTTTAAGAGGAACCGGCCTTTGGCCGGGAAATTTTTCTACCGAAAAATTTACAAATTTATCTTGAAGGGAGTCTAGGGGGTGTTTTTCTAAGCTTGATGGAGGTCTAGGGAGGAAACTAAACAAATATATGAATACATGAATTAATAGACCAAACAAACAGCCAGTCTCCCCTTGAGGAATCAAAGGCACAAACTGTCGCCTGAACCAAATGGCTTCTCCAATAATGAACCAACTCGTCGGAAGTTCAGTAGTTTTCGGATTTTAAGACGTTTGGTCCATTAGTTTGGCGATTATAAGATTGATCACCCCACTTCTTTGTCAATACTAAGACCTTTCGTACAATTTAGGAGTCGATTTTATCCTGGCGAACGATAGCAAGCTTGTAATTATTGAGGGACCGGCCTTCGGCCGGGACAATTTTATATCAGAAAATTTACAAATTTATCTTGAAAGCGGGTCTAGGGAGTGTTTTTAAGCTTGATGGAGGTCTAATATACCGGTACAATATATATATATATATATACAGGTATATATATATAGTTATAATATATATCTAGAATATATATATATATATATACAGGTATATATATATATATATATATATATATAATAATAATAATAATATTAAATAAGCAAATCAATACGGCCATCAAAGCCAATCACCGGAACCAAATCCCTTCACCGATAATGAGCCAACTTTGTCCGGAATTACGGCCACTCTATATAGCTAATCACCTTTCTTGAGGAGTGGATTTCACTTGCCGTTTTCTTTTCCCCCTTTCTCCCTCATGTGTAGCCCCGTGACTTTTGGGATTTTTAGATGTTTGGCCCATTTGTTTCGCGATTTGAAGATCTTTCGCCCCATTTGTAAATGTCAAGATGGGTTGTGCCATTTAAGTGTTGTTTTCTAATTGGCGAGCGATAGCGAGCCTGTAAGTTGGTAGGAACCCGCCTTTGGTCGGAAATTTTTTCTACCAAAAAATGTACAAATTTATCTCCAAGGGTGATTTTGAGGATAATGTATTCAACTTGATGGAGGTCTAGGGAGGAAACTAAAACAATATATCAAGAAATATATAAATATATAAATATACTAATAAATATACCGCACCCCCTTAAGGGGAGGTATTTAGTTTGTTCCCTAGACCTCCATCAAGCTTAAAATTACACCCCCTTGAGTCCCTTTCAAGATAAATGTGTACATTTTTCGGTAGAAAAAATTCCCGGCCAAAGGCCGGTTCCTCTTAAATTACAGGCTCGCTATCGCTCGCCAGGATAAAATTGACACCTGAATGGCACGAAAGGTCTTAATATGGGGTGAAAGTTCTTAAAATCGCTAAACTAAAGGGGCAAACGTTTTATATCAAAAGCAATGGGGCTATACATGAGGGAGAAAGGGGTCAAGAAAAAAATCCCTGGAGTGGAGATCCCTTAAACCCTCTGTATGTCCTCTAACATCTCATAATAAATACAAAGGCTTTAAAGTATCCCCAATAAGCTCAAAATCGCGTCATATGTCGGAGAGGGTTAATATAATGTCTAGGGGAGATTAACCCCCTTCAGAATCATATGACGCAGAGGTTGCCAGATTAGCAATAATAAATAGAGTTCTCTCACTCTTATAATTACCTCTCCAAAATTAGTGTTCTGCCCACAGCTAACTCAAAGACAACTGCAGAGGTTGAAGTAACTAAACTAAAGGTTTCTAAATACCCCTGATGGTAACAAAGGCTTTAAAGTATCCCCAATAGGCTCAACACAGCTAACTCAAAGACAACTGCAGAGGTTGAAGTAACTAAACTAAAGGTTTATAAATACCCCTGATGGTAACAAAGGCTTTAAAGTATCCCCAATAGGCTCAACACAGCTAACTCAAAGACAACTGCAGAGGTTGAAGTAACTAAACTAAAGGTTTATAAATACCCCTGATGGTAACAAAGGCTTTAAAGTATCCCCAATAGGCTCAACACAGCTAACTCAAAGACAACTGCAGAGGTCGAAGTAACTAAACTAAAGGTTTCTAAATACCCCTGATGGTAACAAAGGCTTTAAAGTATCCCTAATAGGCTCAAAATCGCGTCATATGTCGGAGAGGGTTAATTATGTATGACCCCCCCCCCCCCCCACCCCTTCTCTCCTCTCCCTCATGGTTAGCCCCTCTTCATGTCCACCTCCACCATCCCATTATAAATACATAATTATAGTTTCAGCTTCCACAACCAATATACCGGTATTGTCGGGAAGGAGACCTGAACCAACATAAGGAATAGGTCCACTTGGGGGCCTTCTGTGTATGGCCACCCGCATTAAGGGGAGGTTTTTAGTTTGGTCCCTAGATATCCATCAAGCTTAAGATTACACCCCCTTGAGCCCCTTTCAAGATAAATTTGTACATTTTTCGGCAGAAAAATGTCCCGGCTGAAAGCCGGTTCCTCTTAAATTACAGGCTCGCTATCGCTCGCCAGGATAAAATCGACACCTAAATTACACGAAAGGTCTTAAAATTGACGGAAATGGGGCGAAAGTTCTTAAAATCGCCAAACTAATGGGGCGACTGTCTTAAAATCTCAAAAGCAATGGGGCTAAACATGAGGGAGAAAGGGGTCCAGAAAAAAATCCCTCAAGTCGATATCTCCCCTTAATGTTAATCTTGCTGTTCTGTGATGTATTAATCCTCAATACCACCCCTCTCCCTCATGTTTAGCCCCATTAGTTTTCAGATTTTAAGACGTTCGCCCCATTTCTTTGGCGATTTTAAGGCATGTCATCCCATTTCTTTGTCAATATTTAAACCTCTCATGCTATTTAGGTGTCGATTTTTTTCTGGCGAGCGATAGCGAGCCTGTAATTTAGTAGGAAACGGCCTTCGGCCGGGACATTTACAAATTCATCTCGAAGGACAGTCTTGTGGGTGTTTGATATAGCTGATAGAGGTCGAGGTAGCAAACTAGAAAAAACATATATATACAGGTATATACCGGTATATATATACTGTATATATATATTTTTTTATATGTGAATGAAGGAGACAAAAGACAAAATTGCCTGTGACGAGTGCCTCCCCCAGAGTTGAAAGAGTAACAGGGCCAAAACCAAGGAATGTTTGAGCCCAAATGTTTAAGCTTTCACCATCAATACATTGTCGGGGGAAGTTCCCCAGAACTCGCCCCCACAACATCCTGGAGGGTGGTCAGAACCTTAGGCTCTGACCACCTCCCGATCATTATCACCACCAAAACCAGACTCACCCCAGCTAGCCACAAATACACATACACCAATTATAAAAGAGCTAACTGGGAAGCATTTACAAATGAGACAGAACAACACTTCACAACTCTAAACAGTACACCCATCACTAACATCAACAATGATGTACACATACTCAATAAAACTATCCAAAATGCTGACAAGAAACACATTCCAAGAGGTAACAGAAAAAGACACAACTCCAACTTCACACCAGAAATTCAAAACCTCATCAGACAACGCGACACACTGAAACACTCCCCAGCACCCCACACACAAGACATCACACAACAAATTCAAGCACTCAACACCCAAACTAACAACAAAATACAAGAACAACAAAAACTAAATTGGAATAACTTCCTACAAACACTTGATCACAAAACAAACCCCAAAAAACTCTACAAAACACTAAACAGCATCACACTTTCCAACAGCAACACAACACAATCACATGCTGCAATCACAACAACAGACTCTACTCCTTCATATAAACAACAAGCAAACACTCTCATCAAGCACTTCTCACATGTCAGCCACCTAAAACCTCACAAAGACGACCGACGTGTCATCCGACGTAAGAGAAAATTCCCCACAGACCCTGACTATACACCCTTCACCAATCACCAGACAAAGCATATCATCAACAATCTCAAGCACTCACCCGCCTGTGGCCTAGACAACATAAGCAACATACACCTCAGACACCTGGTACCACAAGGCATACAAGCACTCACTAACATATCAAACTACAGCTATTCACACAACACAATACCAGACATTTGGAAGCATGGTATCATCATCACATTCCCCAAACCCAACAAAGACCCCACGCTACCCTCCTCGCACCGCCCCATCACACTCCTTTGCTCCCCCTCCAAAGTCATGGAACGCCTAGTATTACAACTAATTACACCCGACTTACCCCTAGCTCCAACACAACATGGCTTTAGGCCACTGCACTCCACAAACACTCTTCTCACAGACCTTACACAAAGAGCTTTTGACGGCATCAACTCCGCTAGACCACCACACAGATCACTATTAGCCACACTCGACATTAGTAAAGCCTTCGATGCCATCCCCCGCCACAACCTAACAAACAAAATCTACAACACAAACATGCACAACACACAAAAAGGTGGCTGGCCAACTTCCTAGCAGGCAGATGTGCACACGTATCTTTTGCCGGTCAGTCATCTAAAATCAGAAACTTTCCAAACGGAGTCCCACAAGGATCCGTCCTATCGCCCGCACTCTTCAATCTGTACATGCACGATATAACTACACCCAATACGCCCCAAATAAACTTAGCCTCCTATGCAGATGACATAACACTCACATGCACACACCATGACCCAAGAAGAGCAACAGATCTCCTTCAACCCTATCTCAACACACTACATGGCTGGTGCACTACAAACAGACTTAATCTAGCTCCAGCCAAATCCACCGCAACCCTGCTCACAAGCTGGACAGGTGAACACGAATACATCCCTCAACTCACCATAAACAACACACCCCTAACACATACACACACACCCAAAATCCTAGGAGTAACATATGATACTCATATGACATTCAAACAGCACACCACAAACATTAAAAAGAAACTGACACCCAGACTTAACGCCCTCAGGTCACTTGCTCACACAAAATTTGGACACAACAAAGAAACTACCACCACAGTATATAAACAATACATAAGATCAGTGATGGAATACGCAAGCCCAGCCTGGGCTTCTAACCTAGCTGAAACACATCATAAGACCTTACAGACTATTCAAAACAAAGCCCTGAAGATCATTACAGGCTGCACAACTACTGCACCCACAGATCACCTACATCAAGAAACCCAAATCCTCAAAGTCAAAGACCATCTGGACATGAGAGGCACTCAATTCCTGGCAGCAGCCTCCACGAACCAAGACCACCCACTAAACTACATGGCAACACACCCACAGACACCACGAAATATCAAAACAACACCCAGCACACGGTATCACACACAATTATTGTCCTCTCTCCCTCCCTGCCCACCCCGAACCAACTTCCAGAAGCACATCCATACTCATATATCTCGCCAATCCATCCACTCACTCACAGACAACACACAGCTGCATGCACGACCTCCCGAAATCCATCCTTGCGAATCCTCCCTCCCTCGCGTGGACAGAGTCCACCTGGCCAGGCTGAGATGCGGACACCATCCAGCTCTCCTGAGCTATCAGAAGAGACTGGATGACTCCGTTGTCGACGCCTGCCCGGGATGTAACACAGCACCCCATACCATTAAACACATCATAGAAGACTGCATTTCACACAACCACTTACGCCAACAACATAATCTACACTCAATGAGAGCTCTGTGGGAAAGCCCGATCGTGGCCATGGCCTTCCTCAGGGACTCGGGGCTGTTCGGCCAGGCAGCTTAGGGAACAACAACAACAACATACATTGTCGGGAAGGAGACCTGAACCGATATATCCACTTAACATAAATCTTGGCGGTGGTGAAGTGCTGAGGCGACCCACACAAAGTTACCGAAGTTTTACCTTTCACGATATATTGGCGAGAACGAGAACCGAATCCATAATTATAGCCTATCCGCTTAAGGGGCTTGACCTGCTTTTCTTTCTCTCCTTTCCTCTCTTTCCCTGGCTTGTATCCATTCAGCCAACTGTTTTAACCCTTGCACGCATATGACGCGATTTTGAGCCGATTGGGGATACTTTAAAGCCTTTGTTGCCATCAGGGGTATTAAGAAACCTTTAGTTTAGTTACTTCAACCTCTGCAGTTGTCTTTGAGTTGGCTGTGGGCAGAACACTAATTTTGGAGAGGTAATTATAAGAGTGAGAACTATTTCTTATTGCTAATCTGGCAACCTCTGCGTCATAAATGCAGGAAATGGTTAAGACGTTTATCCCCATCCAGGTGTCGATATCTTCCTGGCGAGCGATTGAGAGCCAGCATTGTATGGAGAAATCCGGCTTCGCCGGAGAAATGTTTCTATCGAAAAATGTACAAATTTAGCTTGCTGTTAAAACAAAAATATATAAATATGCTGGCTCGCTACCGCTCGCCAGGAAATGATTGACACCTGAGTGACGGGAACGAACCCCGAACCGATACATCCGTTTAAGATGGGGACGGACGTATTTTTGTTAATTTATGTATCGATTCATTGTTATTCTTTAGTATCCTCCCTAGACCTCTGTCAAGCTTAAACAAAAGAGCCACAAGACGACCATTCAAGATAAATTTGTACATTTTTTGATAGATAACCGGTTTCTCTTAAATTACAGGCTCGCTATCGCTCGCCAGATAAAGCGAAACATAAATGGCACGAAAGGTGAAAACATTGACAGAAAATGGGCAAAATGTCTTAAAATCGGCAATCTAGTGGGCGAAACGTCTAAAATCTCAAAACTAATGGGGCTAGACATGAGTTAGAAGGGAGTCCAGAAAAAATAACTCTCCACCCCCCTCCCGGATTTATACATCACAGACGGGTTGGAAAATAGACGATGATGCAATATTAATTTAAGGGGAGACATGTCGCGTTTTCTAGACCCCCTTCTCCCTCATCTTTATCCCCATTATTTTGGCGATTTTATGAACTTTCGCCCCATTTCTGTCAATTTTAAGACATTTCCTGCCATTTAGGTATCGATTTTTTCCTGGCGAGCGATAGCGAGCCTGTAATTTAAGAGGAACCGGCCTTTGGCCGGGACATTTTTCTACCGAAAAATGTACAAATATATCTTGAAAGGGACTCAAGGGGGTGTAATTTTAAGCTTGATGGAGGTCTAGGGAACAAACTAAATACCTCCCCTTAACCTCACATATTGGTACCATGAGTGGATTGCCAGCCTCACATTTCACCCTCACTCCACTACACCACTCACTCCACCTCTCCTACGTCGGCTCAATACCGATATCTTACGTCAGGCTCCTATAATTTCACGCCAACACCACCACCACCACCACTACCACTACCACCACCTCTACCACCACCACCACCACCACCAACACCACCACCACCATCACCACCACCACCACCACCATCACTACCATCACCAACACCACTACCACCACCTCTACCACCACCAACACCACCACCAACACCACTACCACCACCTCTACGACCACCAACACCACCACCACCACCACCACCACCATCACTACCACCACCAACAACACCACCACCACCACCAATACTCCTTCAAACACACATCTCTCCCACTCTCCAGACCTGCTTTCATACCGTACTTCAAGTTTCAATATTTGTTCCTTAAGGCAGTGTCACACGAGCGATTTTTTCGTCAATTTTTACGAGCAATTGTAGTCTGGGGAAAAAAAAAGGAAAAGTGGGGATTGGGCCTGAGCATATAGATAGATAGATAGATAGATAGATAGATAGATAGATAGGCTTAAAATGTCAGTTATATCCGAAATCTGCCACCTAACATAATCTACCTTCAATCTAGTTCCCGATCCCAGTGTGAAAAAGCCTCAACCTAGCACGAGAAAAAAGTTGCTCATCGAAAATGGCCGGAAAAACCGCTCGTGTGACTCCAGCTTAAGGGGAGGTTTTTAGTTTGTTTTCTACTCCTCCGGCAATCTTAAAATTTCACCCCCTTGACCCCCTTTCAAGATAAATTTGTACATTTTTCGGTAGAAAAATGTCCCGGCTGAAAGCCGGTTCCTCTTATATTACAGGCTCGCTATCGCTCGCCAGGATAAAATCGACACCTAAATGGCACGAAAGGTCTTAAAATTGACAGATATGGGTCGAAAGCTCTTAAAATCGTCAAAATAATGGGGTGAACGTCTTAAAATTAGAAAAGCAATGGGGCTAAACATGCGGGAGAAAGGAGTCAAGAAAAAATTCCCTCAAGTGGAAATCTCCCCTTAAGCCGGTATCACACGAGAGCTTTTCTATATTTCTGGCAAAATTTCTGGAATATTTTCCACTGGTATCGGAACCTAGACTGATGATAGACGAATTTAGGCGACCGAAATATGTCAAATGTTGATCTCATAAGCTGCCAGACCAGTGTTGAGCACAAATGTTTAGTGAAAAGGACCTCGTGTGATACCGGCTTTAATCTTCGGCTTTCTAATGTATTGTTATAGGGTTTAATGTGTTTATTGTTCCCACCTGCACAGTATTTTATCAGTTTCCTACGTGTCTGGGGAGATCTCCACTTGAGGGATTTTTTTTCTTGACCCCTTTCTCCCTCATGCTTAGCCCCATTGCTTTTGATATTATAAAACGTTTGCCCCATTAGTTTAGCGATTTTAAGAACTTTCACCCCATATTAAGACCTTTCGTTCAATTCAGGTGTCGATTTTATCCTGGCGAGCGATAGCGAGCCTGTAATTTAAGAGGAACCGGCCTTTGGCCGGGAAATTTTTCTACCGAAAAATGTACAAATTTATCTTGAAAGGGACTCAAGGGGATGTAATTTTAAGCTTGATGGAGGTCTAGGGACCAAACTAAATACCTCCCCTTAAGATAGATTTATCCTCTTTCATGGATAGAAGCTCTGCCTAATGTAAATAGAATCGTCTAATGTTAGCCATAAACACACCAAACATTATAAAAACAATAAGTGTTCCGATTGTCTATGCATTGCAATATGAATCGATATGAATCCCTTCTCGCAGCTGTCCGGTTCAGGTGTCCCTTCAGACGTAGCCTGAAGGAACACCTGACCCGGACAGCTGCGAGAAGGGAGCACCAAGCCTATGTCTACTACTAAATACGACATAAGAGATAGACAAACCAAACTGAAATTATTACTGATTACGGATTACTGATATTTACTATAGGATGTAAGGTATCTTAAAATAACCCCCTAGAAATACTTTCTCTAAAGTATCTATTTCTTTATCCTCCCCCCTTGCCCCAGCTAACCTAATCCCACAAGGACCCCAATGGAAATACGCCTAACGGCCTTATTGGGCTATCCTTAGTTGGAATTATGCAAGGCTGGTACATGTCATATATGTAACACACTATGTGGTACCAACTCTGTAAATTGCTAACTGAATAAATATTATTATTATTATTATTATTATTATTATTATTATTATTATTATTATACCGGTCAACATAAACACACTGTCAAGTAACCGATTTCAATGATGGGCAAAGTATTTTTTTTTTAGTTGGGCGAAAAAAAAAAAAAACATGAGGGCGAAATGACTGAAAACTTGCTCCATGTTCGCCCCACTTAAGGGCAGATTTCCACCTGAGGGATTTTTTTTCTTTACCCCTTTCTCCCTCATGTTTAGTCCCATTGCTTTTGAGATTTTAAGACGTTTGCCCCATTAGTTTGGTGATTTTAAGAACTTTTTTAAGACCTTTCGTGCCACTTAGGTGTCGATTTTATCCTGGCGAGCGATAGCGAGCTTGTTATTTAAGAGGAACCGGCTTTCAGCCGGGAGATTTTTCTACCGAAAAATTTACAAATTTATCTTGAAAGGGGGTCTAGGGGGTGTATTTTTAAGCTTGATGGAATTCTAGGGAACGAACTAAAAACGAGCGAAAAATACATGCGGGCGAAATGACTGAAAACTCGCTCCATGTTCGCCCCACTTAAGCCAATTTAACTGACCTCCCATAAATCACAAACGCTGAACCATAAATTATTCCACCGAGCGGCGGCCCCACACATGAATTATTTATTACACC
This sequence comes from Paralithodes platypus, assembly GCA_032716605.1. Classification (NCBI taxonomy): domain Eukaryota; kingdom Metazoa; phylum Arthropoda; class Malacostraca; order Decapoda; family Lithodidae; genus Paralithodes; species Paralithodes platypus. The sequence goes on along the minus strand of CM064541.1, from coordinate 35,645,334 downwards.
AGTCTCTCAAACGTATTCAAACACACACTTACCCTACCGTACTCCAGCTATATAAGTAAATACCCTATATATAAGTAAATACCCTATATATAAGTAAATACCCTATATTATTTTTATTAATCTCACCACCACACCCCCAATGAAATTAATTAAAGTATATATGATCCACCGGGATTCGAACCCGGGTTATCACACACATATTTTTGCCACCTTAACCATTACACCACCAGGACGGTTAAAGGTTTATGCACACGCCTACGACTTATTATCCATTCTCGAATACTGGATATTAATCTAATCATGTTCATATTCCCAACCGCACTATGGTAGCCTACTGTTTAGGTGAGAGGAAAGAATATTCATGGGGCACAGATCATATAGACCGGCCTCTCGAAGAAATATCCCTATAATATAAGTAAACACCCTATATATAAGTAAATACCCTATATATAAGTAAATACCCTATATATAAGTAAACACCCTATATATAAGTAAATACCCTATATATAAGTAAACACCCTATATAGTAATACCCTATATATAAGTAAATACCCTATATATAAGTAAACACCCTATATATAAGTAAATACCCTATATATAAGTAAACACCCTATATATAAGTATACACCCTATATATAAGTATACACCCTATATATAAGTAAACACCCTATATATAAGTAAACACCCTATATATAAGTATACACCCTATATATAAGTAAACACCCTATATATAAGTAAACACCCTATATATAAGTATACACCCTATATATAAGTAAACACCCTATATATAAGTAAACACCCTATATATAAGTAAACACCCTATATATAAGTAAACACCCTATATATAAGTAAACACCCTATATATAAGTAAACACCCTATATATAAGTAAATACCCTATATATAAGTAAACACCCTATATATAAGTATACACCCTATATATAAGTATACACCCTATATATAAGTAAACACCCTATTATAAGTAAAACCCTATATATAAGTATACACCCTATATATAAGTAAACACCCTATATATAAGTAAACACCCTATATAAGTATACACCCTATATAAGTAAACCCCTATATAAGTAACCCTATATATAAGTAAATACCCTATATATAAGTAAACACCCTATATATAAGTAAACACCCTATATATAAGTAAACACCCTATATATAAGTAAACACCCTATATATAAGTAAACACCCTATATATAAGTATACACCCTATATATAGTAAACACCCTATATATAATATCACCCTATATATAACCACCCTATATATAAGTAAACACCCTATATATAAGTAAACACCCTATATATAAGTAAACACCCTATATATAAGTAAACACCCTATATATAAGTATACACCCTATATATAAGTAAACACCCTATATATAAGTAAACACCCTATATATAAGTATACACCCTATATATAAGTAAACACCCTATATATATAACACCCTATAATACTAACACCCTATATATAAGTAAATACCCTATATATAAGTCACCCTATATATAAGTAAACACCCTATATAAGTAAACCTATATATAAGTAAACACCTAATATAAGTAAACACCCTATATATAAGTATACACCCTATATATAAGTAAACACCCTATATATATAAGTAATCACCCTATATATAAGTAAACACCCTATATATAAGTAAACACCCTATATATAAGTAAACACCCTATATATAAGTAAACACCCTATATATAAGTAAACACCCTATATATAAGTAAACACCCTATATATAAGTAAACACCCTATATATAAGTAAACGCCCTATATATAAGTAAACACCCTATATATAAGTAAACGCCCTATATATAAGTAAACGCCCTATATATAAGTAAACGCCCTATATATAAGTAAACACCCTATATATAAGTAAACACCCTATATATAAGTAAACACCCTATATATAAGTAAACACCCTATATATAAGTAAACACCCTATATATAAGTAAACACCCTATATATAAGTAAACACCCTATATATAAGTAAACACCCTATATAACCATACTGAAGTTTGAACACACAGGTCACCCTAAATAATATATAGGCTACGTTCATATAGTATAATAATAATAATAATAATAATAATAATAATAATAATAATAATGTCAACACACACACACACAGGTCTCCTCAAAATAATATATACTGTATATTCATAAAGTATGGTAAATAATAATAATAATAATAATAACAATAATAATAATGTCAACACACACACACACACACACACACACACACACACACACACACACACACACACACTCTACATAATAGGTCGCCTTCAATAACTGTCCTACACCTTGTTCCACATCAGTGGGCCAAAACTCTTCAACATTAACGTCCATAACTCACAAAAGACTGGAGTAATCGAGCTAATATTTCTACCATTTGGGAAGGGTCAGCCAGGGAATAGGTGTGGAAATTTACAGTCCGATTTCTGGCCTACCTATTTGGATCAAGGTATAGTTATTGGGTACATAAGATTCACCACTGCAAAATCCTACAATGCCTAATTATTTGCATTCAACAGTTAACCTCTTCCGTTCCGGTGACGTCTTTTCAACTTTATTCTGACTATATTTATACGATGATGTGCTGTTTACGAAGGATCTGCGGTAGTAAAAAGGGTTAAGTGCGATAGTTCGGAGCCTATTGATCGCTGGAGTCCCTTTTTAAACTGAATACACCAATCTAATGGTGTCCAGAATTGATCGCTGGAGTCCCTTTTTAAACTGAATACACCAATCTAATGGTGGCCAGAATAAAGTTAAAGGGACGTCACCATTACAGAATATATATACCGGTATATAACATAAAAAAGGGGTAACTAACCTTTTTACTGAAGACTCGTAGATAAGTTGTCGAAAGGTTTAACAGGGCCAGTAACTTCACATTTCTATATATTAACACTCTCAATGCCGACTGATTATTTTTTCACTTGGCATTTAATATATCATTCTTGCACCGATCATTTTTTCACTTGGCATTTAATATATCATTCTTGCACCGATTATTTTTTCACTTGGCATTTAATATAACATTCTTGCACCGATCATTTTTTCACTTGCCATTTAATATATCATTCTTGCACCGATAATTTGTTCACTTGGCATTTAATATATCATTCTTGCACTGATAATTTTTTCACTTGCCATTTAATATAACATTCTTGCACCGATAATTTTTTCACTTGGCATTTCAATTATCATTTTTAAATTGATTATTGTTCACTGGTCATTTAATTTATAATTCTTACACAGATTATTACTCCATTTGTCATTTAATGTATCATTCATATAGTTATGTTTTCATGTGTGTTTTTAATTATTATTCGTACACGGATTATCGTTCACTTGTCATTTAATGTTTTGTTCTTACACTGACTAATTGTTCACTTATCAAGTAATATATCATTCGTACACTAGGTCCATTTCTGTCTTTGTTCCTCACCCATGGCCGTGTTGGATTTATTTCTACGTCCCTTCGTATTTTCCAACTTGTCATCCACCAAAGAAAGGCTTAGTTTCGTTTACTGTTCATTTAAAGTTATACCACATTTTCAAATATTCAATAGACCCCCAAAAATTACAGTAGGCTACATGTATAGATAATTTTCGCTGTTATTGATTTTTCCACATTGTATTATTATATTTTTGTATTTTGACTTATCATTGTTCATTGGTTCTTCCAGTTATATATATTCTTTTTGTAATGGGTTGAAGTGCCTGAGGATCCGAAGACCCCTGTTCACCCTGCCGCGCAACCTATTTTACTGCCAGACGTTTAATTGTCTTTTATGGTTCTTCCACATATTAATATTTATTTCCAAATTTGTCATTACCGGTATCTAGTCTTCCCCATTATATTTAAATGGTTAAAATGTTTCATCCTTTACTGGTTCTTCCACATTGTATGAGGTTTTCTTTGTTCAGTCCCAACTTGGCATAGTCCAAAAACTTAAGGTACCGCATAATTTCTCCGCTGTATATTTTGCATTCGTCTTCACATTCGTCAACCTGAAACAAGAACAGAATATCAAGATTAGAAACATATTTATATACGGTATAATATACATCTGCATGGTATGATTGAAAGTCGAAATAATGATGGATTGATTTCTTTGATTGAAATTGTTTATTTTGCCAAAAGTATTATACAACATATTATACATATGTAGATCGTCATTATCTGTAATAACCAAGATAGTTCGAACCCTGTTAATTGCTGGACACCCTGTTAATTGCTGGACACCCTGTTAATTGCTGGACACCCTGTTAATTGCTGGACACCCTGTTATTACTCACCCTGTTAATTGCTGGACACCCTGTTAATTGCTGGACACCCTGTTAATTGCTGGACACCCTGTTAATTGCTGGACACCCTGTTAATTGCTGGACACCCTGTTAATTGCTGGACACCCTGTTAATTGCTGGACACCCTGTTAATTGCTGGACACCCTGTTAATTGCTGGACACCCTGTTAATTGCTGGACACCCTGTTAATTGCTGGACACCCTGTTTAAACTGAATAATATCGTCTAATAGTAGCCCGAATATAGCTAAAAGGACGGCACCAGTACTGAACGGGTTAAGGAGAGGTATTTAGTTTGTTCCCTAGACCTCCATCAAGCTTAAAATTACACCCCCTTGAGTCCCTTTCAAGATAAATTTGTACATTTTTCGGTAGAAAAGTTCCCGGCCGAAGGCCGGTTCCTCTTAAATTACAGAGCCGGCTCGCCAGGATAAAATCAACACCTGAATTGCACGAAAGGTCTTAATATGGGATGAAAGTTCTTAAAATCGCTAAACTAATGGGGCAAACGTTGTATAATATCAAAAGCAATGGGGCTAAACATGAGGGAGAAAGGGGTCCAGAAAAATATCCCTCAAGTGGAGATCTGCCCTTAACATATCCAGAGGTGAAGGGAACATGAGCTTCAGCTTATTTCCTCCTTCCCTTTGGAGAGTAAAGCCGGTATCACACGAGCGCTTTTTCATTTAACAATTATCCTCAACACTGGTCTGGCAGCTTATGTGGTCGTCAACCTATACAATATTTCGGTTGCAAACATTCATCTATCATCAGTCTTAGTTTCCGATACCAGTGCAAAATATTCTAGAAATGTTGATCATCGAATGTTGACTATAAAAGCTCTCGTGTGATACCGGCTTAAAACATATTTGTAGTTCTTATAATAATAGTGTTGACATCGGTACAGTGTTGACATCGGGTTAAGGGGAGATTTCCACTTGAGGGACTTTTTTCTTGACCCCTTTTTCCCTCATGTTTAGCCCCATTGCTTTTCTAATTTTAAGCCGTTCGCCCCATTATTTTGACGATTTTAAGAACTTTCGACCCATTTCTGTCAATTTGAAGACCTTTCGTGCCATTTAGGTGTCGATTTTATCCTGGCGAGCGATAGCGAGCCTGTAATTTAAGAGTAATCGGCCTTCGGCCGGGACATTTTTCTACCGAAAAATGTACACATTTATCTTGAAAGGGGGTGAAATTTTAAGATTGCTGGAGGAGTAGGAAACAAACTAGAAACCTCCCCTTAATGCGATTATACGCAGGTAAGGATGTTACCTGTATAATAAGTTTTCCATAGTTACATATTATTAATATTTTTCTCTTCGTTCTTTTTTTGGAGGGAGGGGGGGGGGGGTACAAAGGCAATGTCGTCACCAGCTTGCCAATGACGTCATCACTTCTGTTCAGACCAACAATAGCATAACACACGAACACCAAGGTAACACAACTCTAGCTTCTATTGGTTAAGGGGACACTTGTTGGGTTTTGAAGTATATATATATACTGTATATATATATATATATATATATATATATATATATATATATATATTGCCTGACGCCGTGATCACCGAAGGGGTGGCCATGAACGTATATATATATATATATATATATATATATATATATATATATTTTTTTTTTTTTTTTTTTTTTTACTTTCCTCACTAGACCTTTATCAAGCTTTACACATGTATCGGCCAAAGGCCCACTCATAAATATTCGTGGAACCCCAATGTTTTTCTGTATGGAATTATAACTATCAGAATTTATCTTTGCATAGATATTGCTTTTCAATGAACAGTATATATAGTGTTTTGTAGTTGATGTATAGAACATTGTAATCCTATATTAGTGTCCAGAGATATACTTCCATAGTTAGATATAGGCAAAGTCCACGAATGGGCTAGAATTACTATGGCATCCGCCTGTATAATACAAAGGTAATGCCAACCTTTACCTTTGTATTAGCGACACAAATGTTCTAAATTCCACTCCTCGGCGTATTACATTCTACAATACAAAGCTTATTGTTCTAAATAGATCTGTATAATACAAATTCTCTCTCTCTCTCTCTCTCTCTCTCTCTCTCTCTCTCTCTCTCTCTCTCTCTCTCTCTCTCTCTCTCTCTCTCTCTCTCTCTCTCTCTCTCTCTCTCTCTCTCTCTCGCTCTCTCTCCTCTCTCTCCTCTCTCTCTCTCTCTCTCTCTCTCTCTCTCTCTCTCTCTCTCTCTCTCTCTCTCTCTCTCTCTCTTATTCCCGGTACCTGTATATTTATGAAGCAAACAAGGTCAGAATCTCCCAACACTCCCGAGGCCTCTCTTGTCGATACTTTCAAACTCTCACTCTCACTTTCTCTCTCTAATATTCCCGGTGCCTGTATATTTATGAAGCAAACAAGGTCAGAATCTCCCAACACTCCCGAGGCCTCTCTTATCGATACTTTCAAACTCACTCTCACTCTCACTCTCTCCAGCCATATCGACTGGGATTATTATAGTATGCCACCCACGATATGTCTATCTCTCACACTCACACACTCACTCCCACATCACCACCTCCTCTCTCTCGTCATCTCTCTCTCTCACGACTATCTTTCCTCTCACACTCTTTCTCTCTCACACTCACTCACACTCTTTCTCTCTCTCTCGCTCTCTTTGTCTGTTCTTGATTAATTATGCACCTGTGTTTGATCGAGTCTCTTCCTCGCTCTCACTCACACACGCAAACTGTCACTCACTCATTCTCTCTCTCTCTCTCTCTCTCTCTGTCTGTTCTTGATTAATTATGCACCTGCGTTTGATCGAGTCTCTTCCTCGCTCTCACTCACACACGCAAACTGTCACTAATCTTCATTCTCATCTCGCTCTCCTCTCTCTCTCCTTCTCCTCTTCTCTATCCTCTCTCTCTCTCTCTGACTGACTTGTAAAAGGATTTGGGTGTTCTGATTAGCAGTGACCTAAAGTTTTCCAAGCAGTGCATTGAAGTAGAGAAGAAAGCTCAGAAATTAGTGGGCTATCTTAAGAGACAATTTAAGTATAAAAATAAGGAAATAGTCCTCACACTTTACAACGCTGTTCAATTCTAGTTTCCAGCATTCAGGAAATATATAGAGCGACTGGAAAGAGTACAAGGTAGAGCTACAACGCTTATTCCATCGCTTAGAAGAATCAGCTATGAGGACCGGTTGAGAGCTCTTGATCTCTTTCCGTAGAATACGAGGTCAGCTCATTGAAGTATTTAAATTACTTAATGAGTTTGACAATGTGGATTATAGCAAAAATTTTAGACTCAATCTGAATACAACACACAACCATGGCTGGAAATTAGAATTGAGAAGGTTCAGCATTAGTATTTGTGGAAACTTTTTCACATATAAGATCTGTTCTACCTGGAACTCCTTCTCCGAAGTTTGTAAACTTTTCTCTTCAGAATGGACAGTTCAAGAAGAGAGTAGATAGTATTTTTCACACTCTGTAAAGAGTGTGTTGCACTAAAGTCTCTCTCCTTCCACTTTGAGTATCTCCTCAGAATGGACCGCAATGTCTCTGAGATACTAACTATTCCTTGTAACTTCTTGTAACTCTCTCTATATATATCTCTCTCTCACTCTCATCTACTTCCATAATAACTTTCAAACAAACTCACTCTCATAGCTCTCATAACCAACATACACACTACATAACACTTCATCAAACAAACTCAACTCTCACTCTCTCATACCAACCATACACACTGGGATTATTATATTGTACCTATATGTTTCTACACACACACACACACACACAGAGCGAGAGACTGCACCTAAGCATACACATAAGTTACAAACAAACGCATATATTGTAAACACACCGCATACAGGTACACATACAAATACACACACACACACACATCATACACAAACACACATCTGTACACATTATACAGACACACACAAAACACCCACAATTTTACACACACAAGCAGACGAGCTTCATACATATACAAACACACGGTGACCGGTCAACTCAACCAGTAAACCATTTCAACCAGTAGCTCTCAACCAGTACCAAATCAACCAATACGGTTAGGTTAGTACTATATTTTGGCACTGGTTTGGTTGGTCTGGGTTAATTTGGCACTGGTTGAAATGGTCTACTGGTTGAGATGACATAGAACGAAACACACGATTGTGCTCGCTATTCTTCTATCTCTTTCACACACACACACACACACACACACACACACACACACACACACACACACACACACACACACACACAGCACACACACACATACAAGCACACACACACACACAATACTGATCAATGTGTTTCATGGCAGTTTTCTATTGCAGATATAAAACAAAACGCCTAAAATTAAGACTGTATCTTGAATAAAGGATCATAGACTTAACCCCTTGAAGCTCTCACGCGTTTTAGCAGTTTATTTTGGCTATCATTAGACGATTTTATGCAGCTTAGGAAGGATCTGTGGGTATTTAAAGGGTAAGGACTATCTCAAATCAACCCTCTGACTTCCATATACCCTTCCTAATCTGAATAAAATCGTCTAATAATTACCAGCAAACCAACAAGAAATGAGTATTGGATCTTGAAAGGGATAATTAAGTTCAAGGAATCCGATTCAGGGTAGAAGTGGAAATCTTAAAATAACATTAATGCCCAAAACACCATCGTTGAAAATAACAAATTACTAAATAAAATAACGAGATGGATTTTGGCGCGAACGTTTTCACAACAACCTCCGCCGCTTACAAATATTAATAACTCAGTGGATCCAGGCAGGGTGGTGCAAATATTAAATATATATATATATATACTGTATATATATATATATACTGTATATATATTAATATATATATATAATATATATATATTATATTATATATATATATCTATATATACAGAGAGGAGATGAGAGGAGGACTGTGTGAGAGTAAGAGAGGGTAGAGGTGATAAGGAGCGGAGAGAGAGCGAGAGCGGAGAAGCGAGCGAGAGAGAGAGAGAGAGAGGTGAGAGATCGAAGAGAGAGAGAGAGAGAGAGAGAGAGAGAAAGAGAGTGAGAGCAAGAAGAGGGGACAGGAGATATCAATACTAGTAGTACCAGGTAGTGGTAGTGGTGGTGGTGGTATTCTTGCGCCAGATAATATACGCTCTTGGAGGGGAAAAGATTTTAAGAAACCATATTTTCTTTCATATAATAACTATTTCACTCCTTTGTTTACACATTTGAAGCAACAATATTTTATGAAAGCAATATATTCATCTAATGGCGATGGTTCACTTAATGGCGATGGTTCACTTAATGGCGATGGTTCACTTAATGGCGATGGTTTACTTAATGGCGATGGTTCACTTAATGGCGATGGTTCACTTAATGGCGATGGTTCACTTAATGGCGATGGTTCACTTAATGGCGATGGTTTACTTAATGGCGATGGTTCACTTAATGGCGATGGTTCACTTAATGGCGATGGTTCACTTTTTTCATTTATTAATTGTTTTTTCTAGTTTCCTCCCTATAGACCTTGAAGTACATCGGCTAGCATAACAAAACCATTAAAAAACAAAAAACAAAAAAATATGTCCATTAACATCCCATTTCTAGACTTCAATTTTGGTACATTTTTCGGTGAGACAAAATGACGCGGCCGTGGGACAGGCCGCGATTTTCTCTTTCAAAAAATTACACGGCTCACTACGCGTTTCGCCTAAGAAACAAATTGAAGGACCATAAATATCTAAAAATAGCACGTGAGGTCTTAATATTGACAAGGAAATGGGGCGGAACGTCTTAAAATTGACAAATCAATGGAGCAAACATCTTAAATTCTGAAAACTAATGAGGCTAACCATGAGGGAGAAGGGGATCTAGAAAAACGACCCATCTCCCCCTAAGCTATAATACGTCCCATCTCCCCCTAAGCTATAATAATACGCCCCATCTCCCCCCTAAGCTTATAATACCGACCCATCTCCCCCTAAGCTATAATACGTCCCATCTCCCCCTAAGCTATAATACGCCCCATCTCCCCCTAAGCTATAATACGCCCCATGTCCCCCTAAGCTATAATACGCCCCATCTCCCCCTAAGCTATAATACGCCCCATCTCCCCCTAAGCTATAATACGTCCCATATCCCACTAAGCTCTAATACGTCCCATCTCCCCCTAAGCTATAATACGCCCCATCTCTCCCTAAGCTATAATACGTCCCATCTATCCCTAAGCTATAATACGCCCCATCTCTCCCTAAGCTATAATACGTCCCATCTCCCCCTAAGCTATAATACGCCCAATTCACACTAAGCTATAATAAGCCCAATCTCCCACTAAGCTTATAAGTACGTCCATCTGTCCCCCTATGCTATTAATACGCTATCCCATCTCCCCCTAAGCTATAATACGCCCCATCTCTCCCTAAGCTATAATACGCCCCATCTCCCCCTAAGCTATAATACGTCCCATCTCCCCCTAAGCTATACGTCCCATCTCCCAAGCTATAATACGTCCCATCTCCCCCTAAGCTATAATACGTCCCATCTCCCCCTAAGCTATAATACGCCCCATCTCCCCCTAAGATATAATACGGCCCAATCTCCCCATAAGCTATATAATACGTGCCACGCCCCCTAAGCTATAATACGCCCCATCTCCCCCTAAGCTATAATACGCCCCATCTCCCCCTAAGCTATAATACGCCCCATCTCTCCCTAAGCTATAATACGTCCCATCTCCCCCTAAGCTATAATACGCCCCATCTCCCCCTAAGCTATAATACGCCCCATCTCCCCCTAAGCTATAATACGTCCCATCTCCCCCTAAGCTATAATACGCCCCATCTCCCCCTAAGCTATAATACGCCCCATCTCCCCCTAAGCTATAATAAGCTCCCATCTCTCTCCCTAAGCTATAATACGTTTCCATCTCCCCCTAAGCTATAATACGCCCCATCTCCCCCTAAGCTATAATACGCCCCATGTCCCCTTAAGCTATAATACGCCCCATCTCCCCCTAAGCTATAATACGCCCCATCTCCCCCTAAGCTATAATACGCCCCATCTCCCCCTAAGCTATAATACGCCCCATGTCCCCCTAAGCTATCATCAAGATATATTTAAAACAAAAATAATACTCCCACCGCAGACCATGATGTACAAGGACAGCCAAGTGAATGTGGGCGGAGCTCAACTTAAGATTAACAAAGATATATATAAGATACGTACAGTCGCGCTAATAAGTGATGTCTCGGTACCAAGTATGTTTTGATCAATAATTGCTATCATTAATATTTAAGCTTCATTTCTTCACACCGAGTGAAATATACAAACATGTTCCTACACTTACCCACCCTATTCAACATCTGACAGACATTAATACAGCACAGAGCGAGCCAAACGTAAAGACAACTGATACATGACTTATTAGCGCCATTGTACATTTTACACGATTACCGTACGATTTTAATAATTGTTAAATCACGCTCAAAAGTTGTCCACTACTTACAGGATCCTCAACTAAATTGTTCCCTCTCGGTTTAAGGGGAGGTATTTAGTTTGTTCCTTACGTTTTCATCAAGCTTAAAATTACCCCCCCTAGACCCCCTTTCAAGATAAATTTGTAAATTTTTCGGTAGACAAATGTCCCGGCCGGAGGCCGGTTGCTCTTAAATTACAGGCTCGCTATCGCTCGCCAGGAAAAAATTGAAAACTAAAAGGGACGAAAGGTCTTAAAAGTGACATATAAATGGGGTGAAACTTCTAAAAATCGCCCAAACTAATGGGGCGAACGTCTTAAAACTTCAAAAGCAATGGGGCTAAACATGAGGGAGAAAGGAGTCAAGAAAAATATACCTCAAGTGGTAATCTCCCCTTAAGAAGAAAATACTCAACATCGACACAGTTAAAAGACATAGACTTTCGTAGCGTGGTTTACTGGTGTTCTCTGTTTACTAGAGAGACAACAAAATGTAGAAACATCAAATATATCTAACATCAATATAATTAACCCGGTATAATAGGCCAACTGGAACCCTCCAACACTTGTTATTTGAATTCTTGGGTAGGGTCAAAGTTGGTGCATTCCGGCCGTCCCTTACATGTGGTTCCCTGCTATTGTGTTCAGCCCTTCCCTCCCTGTGTGTTACAATGGTGAGTGTGTGTGTGTGTGAAGGAGGAGGAGGAGGGAAGGGAGAGACACAGAGAGATAGAGATAGAGAGAGAGAGAGAGAGAGGAGATATATAAAAGTCATGGATAAAGTCTATCTAACTATCTATTGCCTGACGCCGTGATCCCCGAAGGGGTGGCCACGAACGAACCGCCCCAATGAACCTCTTGTCCCCAGTCAGTCCGACGCCCCTTTCCACCCAAACAGCCCCTCGCCTCTCGTTCATGTAGTTCCCAAATCCATCCTTCCACCTCAAATTCGGTCAACCTCTCCCACTCTGTCCCTGCCACCTCGCTCTCGTACAACCCGTTAGTCATTATCTCTCTCGCTTTCCTAACGTTTCCGATATGGCCCGAAACGATCTCAAGTTGGTTCCGTTTAACACTTTCCAGCAAAATATAACTCCACACAACACCTCCTTCTGTACTTCATCATTAGTTCTGTCTATCCCTCCATGTAATCTCCGCACGCACCTCTTAAGTAATTTCAGTTCACCAATGCTATGACACTCTTGGTCTGAGTTCTCTCAACCAACGTCCATTGCTTCGCTTCCGTAAGTCAGTGTCGGGATAAAGTA
>CM064541.1:35607163-35632153 GCA_032716605.1 Paralithodes platypus | reverse complement strand
CTCGATAAATTACTCCTGAACAATATCAATTATTATGTTCCTTCCAACAACCAACCATACTCCTAAAATCGATTAATGAAATTTACAAACACATGTGGCAGTCCGTGGACTCGAACCCAGGATGCTCACACCGAAAATCAACACCTTATACATCGCACCACGAAGACAGTTAAAGGTTGGTGGACACTGCCTACGATTTATTATGCAACTTCGAATCCTGCATATCAATCTAAGCATGTACACACATCCCAACTGCAACTCACGTAGGCTATGCATATGTGAATGGAAAGAGCAATTAATGGGGCCTTAACCACATAGGGAAGTCCTCTCGATAAATTACTCCTGAACCAATATCAATTATTATGTTCCTTCCAACAACCAACCATACTCCTAAAATCGATTAATGAAATTTACAAACACATGTGGCAGTCCGTGGACTCGAACCCAGGACGCTCACACCGAAAATCAACACCTTATACATCGCACCACGAAGACCGTTAAATGTTGGTGGACACTGCCTACGATTTATTATGCAACTTCGAATCCTGCATATCAATCTAAGCATGTACACACATCCCAACTGCAACTCACGTAGGCTATGCATATGTGAATGGAAAGAGCAATTAATGGGGCCTTAACCACATAGGGAAGTCCTCTCGATAAATTACTCCTGAACCAATATCAATTATTATGTTCCTTCCAACAACCAACCATACTCCTAAAATCGATTAATGAAATTTACAAACACATGTGGCAGTCCGTGGACTCGAACCCAGGATGCTCACACCGAAAATCAACACCTTATACATCGCACGAGACAGTTAAAGGTTGGTGGACACTGCCTACGATTTATTATGCAACTTCGAATCCTGCATATCAATCTAAGCATGTACACACATCCCAACTGCAACTCACGTAGGCTATGCATATGTGAATGGAAAGAGCAATTAATGGGGCCTTAACCACATAGGGAAGTCCTCTCGATAAATTACTCCTGAACCAATATCAATTATTATGTTCCTTCCAACAACCAACCATACTCCTAAAATCGATTAATGAAATTTACAAACACATGTGGCAGTCCGTGGACTCGAACCCAGGATGCTCACACCGAAAATCAACACCTTATACATCGCACCACGAAGACAGTTAAAGGTTGGTGGACACTGCCTACGATTTATTATGCAACTTCGAATCCTGCATATCAATCTAAGCATGTACACACATCCCAACTGCAACTCACGTAGGCTATGCATATGTGAATGGAAAGAGCAATTAATGGGGCCTTAACCACATAGGGAAGTCCTCTCGATAAATTACTCCTGAACCAATATCAATTATTATGAACACATGATAGGTAGGGAAGGGCAGGTTAACAACGGCGATCGACAAATGTAAACATGACGACCGTACACTCGGAAACTACATCCATCCCCATTAGCCTAACCTAACAACCTTACCTAACCTATCCTAGTATTATGGGTGGAGGCTGCCGCCCCTAGACCCAGTACGTTGGATACAAAACTAACCCTCACGTAACACCTAGTATATGTCCCTAGTACCCAGTACGTGGGATATCAAGCTAACCCTCACGTAACACCTAGTATAATCCCTAGTACCTAGTATTTAGGATACAATACTAACCCTTACATAACACCTAGTATATGTCCCTAGTACCGAGTACGTGGGATACAAAACTAACCTTCACCTAGCATATGTCTCTCACTCAGTACACCTTTCACCCTCACTACCGTTCGTGAGTCTTCATACATCTTCATTATCACACGCACCAGCCACTCCTCTACGCCAAATTTTCTCCTAGCCTACTGCACAACTTCTTACTTTCAGTAGAGACGTGATTTTCCGGACCGGTCGCAAGACCACCGTCTCAACCGAGCCGTCGCAAGATCATCACAGGACAGGAAAAACAACACAGGCTTGCTCCAAGCCAGCACACATCTTACAAATATATAGGCAAAGCTATACAACTTCCATTTCATCGGAATAACATTCACCGCCAATTTAATTATCATAAGGATTATATAAATGCAATTCTGATATCAAAAAACAATCGGTAAATAGCATAGCCTGGGCCTAGTCAAAGCTGGGGTTTGTTGTTGTTTCGTGGACAAAATTTAACCAAGCGTACTGTCCAACATTAATTTATTATCAACAATTGGATATACGTTACTGTGGGCTCTTATTACTCTACTTCCTAATAATAGGCAAGTAAATTATAACATAATGTTTGGATAAACAAATATACCGAAATAAATTAGAATGGAGAAACAGTAAGTTGAGTGAGATGTTTCAGCTTGCCGTCAACCCAGCTCCGGAGCTCTCTTGCCGTCGCAAGAGAATATTGGTGTCTCGCTTGCTAAAGGTGGGCTTGCGACGGGACCAGAAAAACAGTTTTTCGGGTAGATCTTGCGACGGTGGTCTTGAGACGGGACCGGAAAAACACCTTTTGGATATCTTTCCTGCAGCTGCCTGACTATGAAGTTATCATACCTTCAAAGACTCTCTCACACTCACAGACCTTCATGACTTGGCCAAGCATTTTCAGGCCTCTTATAGCAGTTGCAAGGGGAGCCTAACTCTGAAATCACTAGATAGTGCCTCCAGAACCATAAAAAAGAGGAGAGGGCTTAATTAACACACTTCCCTGTTGGACTCCGACGCGAACTGAAAACTCATCACTCAGTACCCTCACGTAACACCTAGTATATGTCTCTAGTACCCAGTACTTTGGATACAAAATTAACCTCCACCTAACACCTAGTATATGTCCCTAGTAACCAGTACATGGGATATAAAGCTAACCCTTACCAAATATCTAGTACCGTACTGTATATGTCAATCCAAGGTCCTCCTGCTAACGAAGAAGTTCCTGAGGTTGGCGGGGCGTCTCCGTCGACTGCGGGGCATGGGTGCCCTCCCCTGAAATCTACGATGTCCCCGTCCTCCCTGTGAAACCTCTCCACCCTGGGGTCCTTTCCGCCCGGATAGGGTGACATAAGCTTCACAGCTTCACTACCCTATATCCTCAACAAGAAGTACTGTATATGTCCCTCACTCAGCTGTACACCTTTCACCCTCACTACCGTTCGTGAGTCTTCGTACATCTTCATTATCACATGCACCAGCCACTCCTCAACGCCAAGTTTTCTCCTAGCCTACTGCACAACTTCTCTGGCCACCTTATCAAAGACCTTCTCCCGGTCTGCAAACACAACATCAGATCCCTATCTTTTAAGTACATACAGTACATACAGTATCTTTCCCTTATCATACCTTCTAAGACTCTCTCACAGACCTTCATGACTTAGTCAAGCATTTTCAGGACCCTTATAGCAGTTCCCAGGGGAGCCCAACTCTGAAATCACCAGATAGTGCCTCCAGAACCATAAAAAAAAAAAGAGGAAAGGGCTTCATTAACACAGAGCCCTGGTGGACTCCGACGCGAACTGAAAACTCATCACTCAGTACCGGTACATCTTTCACCCTCACTGCCGTTTGTGAGTCCTCATACATCTTCATTATCACACAAATACCTTCATGACTTGGATTGTGCCGTGTCCTAGCATGAAACCAAACTGCATATCGTCAATATCATACCTTCAAAGACTTTCTCACAGACCTTCATGACTTGATCAAGTATTTTCAGGCCCCTATAATTTTCCCTATCCAATGAGTCCCCTTTGCTCGTATACAGTATATAATATACTTTTGTGCCATTCATCAGAGATTAGTTCCTCTCTGATGATGAAGTTAATTAGCTCATTGAACACACCTACTCCTTTCTCACCTGAGGCCTTAATCATCTCGGCTAGAATGCCAGAGCATCCTGCAGCTTTTCTGTCCTTCATTAAGTTATTGCACTGCTTACAAAAGCTGGCACAATCACAGGGAAGGGTGAGTATTGGCTTTTCGTTGCTAAGCTTCTCTATTCCATTCAAATTCCATGTTGAATAATCTTTCGTAGTGTATCACAAACTTATTTTACAATGGAAAATAATGCATGAGGAGGGCTTGGTAGGCCTATTAGTATTTTGTGAAATAACTTAAATTAGGTTAGGCTATAGTATACTTTATTAGGTTATTAGGCCTATGAGAAACCAGGCCTAGGCCTAGCTTAATTTTATTTCACTGCTCAAGATATATTTTTTTTTTTTTTTGCTTTTGAGCTCTGCATATATTCAGGTAGGCTTGGGTTTTAGTAAAATTGCATTAGGCTATGCTACATATTTTTACTTCTATTGGAAAGAACAGGCCTACACAATAGTACACATGTTAAAGAATTTAACCTAGCCTACCACAATTTAGCCTAGACTGAAAGAACAAACAAAAATAGACTAGGGTAATTGCAGCTAAATAATTTAGCCTAGCCTCACCAATTTAGCCTAGACTGAAAAAACAAAACAAAAATAGGCTAATTGCAGTTTTGGTAAGAGTTGTAGTTGTGGGCATACCAAAAGCTTTGTTTATATAGCCTAGTCGCACGCTCGCAGTTAGGCCTACATTCGCTTCTAATTTAACTGCTGGGGTAAACTTGGTAAAGCCACCCTCAATCCGCCGGCCGGTAACAAAACAATTTACCCAACGCCTGGCCGTGAGATACAATAATGGGTTGAAGGGGCTTTATCCCCCTATGACTTATTGTCATCATCATCTATATCACCAGCAGGGGCAAATAACCACAGTCAAATTAGACGCGAATGTAACTGCGAGCGTGCGACTACGTAAATAAAGGGGACGATAGACCCGCTAACACAACTCTTAACGCATTTTTTCCTAATGTATTAGATTTTTTTATATTTATGACCTCAACAGTTGAAAGATGACAATTTTATGGTTTATTTTAGGCTATACAAAAACATTTGCTTTGTAACTTAGATACTCATATTTATGCTTATAATTGCAGTACGAGTGGGTTTTTTCTTTTTATATGTAGGCCTAGGCTAAACAAATGTTAGTTTTTGTTTTATAGGCTAAACTAGGCTGAATTTATGCTAATAAATATTAATTGGAGGGAGCAAATATGTCAAGGAATAGCCTAGATGTGGAAATTTACAGCCAATTTGCTCTAGCCCTTTTTGAGATACAGAGGTTAGAGATCGTTGGATACAATAATATGTTGAGGGGGTCAATCGCCCCCCATGACATATTGTCATCATCATATATATTGCCAGCAGGGGGCAAATAGCCTAGGCCTAGCCTAACTACAACAAAAATCGCCGTCAAAATAGACGCGAACTTATATTAACTACGGCGATCGACCATTGCCCGCACCGGCCGTCCCCCGGTTATTGTTGAGGTCCTGAGGAACCGTATGACTTTGACGAGCTCTTCCCTCCGCTGTCTCCGCATCCCATGTATCGTCGTACGGTACCCCTTCCCCTCCACATCCTACATCTGGTCGTTCTACATATGCCTCCTAAGCCTCGCCTCGTCCCGTCACTGAGCATGTGGATGGGCGTCCCTTTCTGGCTTCAAAGATGGATTCCTTCCGACAGCTCCTACTGGATTGTCTGGGGTTGGTTGATAAGGGCACCTCGCTTCAAGACATTGCTCTGGCCCTAGTACCGTGGTTTGTAGGTCTCTGGTTCACCACCTGATGACCTGCTATTGGGTTGTTGCCTTTACAGTGTTACGGTTCTACGAATGACCTAGAATGAAAGTGACACGGTGGTGAATTTTAACCTTAACTATAAACTAATTTAATTGTGACATAGGATCTCCGCGACCGCGAACTTATATTAACTACGGCGATCGACCATTGCCCGCACCGGCCGTCCCCCGGTTATTGTTGAGGTCCTGAGGAACCGTATGACTTTGACAAGCTCTTCCCTCCGCAGTCTCCGCATCCCATGTATCGTCGTACGGTACCTCTTTCCCTCCACATCCTACATCTGGTCGTCCTACATATGCCTCCTAAGCCTCGCCTCGTCCCGTCACTGAGCATGTGGATGGGCGTCCCTTTCTGTCTTCAAAGATGGATTCCTTCCGACAGCTCCTACTGGATTGTCTGGGGTTGGTTGATAAGGGCACCTCGCTTCAAGACATTGCTCTGGCCCTAGTACCGTGGTTTGTAGGTCTCTGGTTCACCACCTGATGACCTGCTATTGGGTTGTTGCCTTTACAGTGTTACGGTTCTACGAATGACCTAGAATGAAAGTGACACGGTGGTGAATTTTAACCTTAACTATAAACTAATTTAATTGTGACATAGGATCTCCGCGACTACGGTAGGGCCGGAGTGGGCGAGTATTCGCCTGAGGTTGCCCCAAGACAAGACAAGACAAAATTCTAGTGCTGGTTTTACTCAGATTTTGTGAGTTTTAATTTAGCCTAGCCTAGGCCTAAGAGTTCAGAAAATTTGCAAAATGCACCCCATACTAGCCTACCCATAGCCTAATAGGCCTAGTGATTCTTTTTTGGCAGACCACCCACAAATTTTCATATAGCCTAGGCCTAGGCTAGCCTAAGTTCTGGAATGCATGTTGGAATAGCCTTCCTATAAACTGTAGGCTAGGCTACTTCCTTTTAATTTAAGTTTGATTCTTTGGAAAAATCTATTAGGCCTAGACCAGGCAGGAAAGTAACATTTAAAATGACGTGTAAAAAGTCGCCCATAAACGGCGGGCCGCTATGTTATTGTAATTTGGGAGCTTATTTCGTCTGTTGATTGACTTTGTCCTTAATTGGGGATCCTATGAATTAGCACAGATGATGATGACTTACCGTACATCATAATACGTGACGGGCCGACGTGGGGGGGGCAGAGCCGCAGAGACCCCTCAACATATTTGGTGTCCCACAGTAACTTTTAGTGGGATGGATGTAGTTACCGGGTGTACGGTCGTCATGTTTACATAGGGCGATCGTCTATTTTGACGTCGATTTTTTTCGGCATATTTCATTTTATTCACTTCCTTTTATATTTAGGCTATAATCTAGCTTTGGCACGACAATAACCCTAACCTATTTTATTTTCCTAACCTAGTCTTTCTTAAAGATTCTTCTAATCTTCCAGTAGCCTATAGCCTAATTTAGGTCATTTTTAAAGGCACACAATTAAATGGTTGGTATTTTAAACGACACTACTGCAGCATTATGAGAAACAATTTATTAGAGATAATAGGCAACAATAGATTCGCCATATTTTTCTCCATAAGCTATAGTCCGCATGGAGGATTTTCGTTATCGACAAATTGAAAAAATTCCCACTTCACAGACAAAATAGACAAATACACCAAAAATTAGGGTGTGGGGGCAGCAGCCCCCACCCATAATAGCCTACTATAATAGGTTAGGTAAGGTTGTTAGGTTAGACTAGGCTAATGTCCTTTCAAAGGGGTATAGGCCTATTAAACACTAGGATAGCCTATACCTGGTCAAGGGTAAGTCCTGCTGTAGTCAACTTGAATGCTACCTTAAATTGTAATATTAGACTAGGCATAGCCTATAGAAAAAATAGCCTAGCCTACTTATTTATTGTAGCCTATAATATAGGCCTAGCCGGGTAGAATGTAGAGTTCGGGCGTACCGCCACCATTGTTTACACTGCGCAGAGCGGCGACGGAAGCTTGCCATCATGTTCCCGTCTATTTTGACTGCCATTGGATACAATAATATGTTGAGGGGAGGGCTTTGCGGCAATTTTTTTGGTTGTTTGCCCCCTACTGGCAATATATATGATGATGACAACACGTCATGGGGGCAAAGCCCCCCCTCAACATATTATTGTATCCAATGGCATTCAAAATAGACGGGAACATTATCGCAAGTGTCCGACGCCGACACCGCCGCCGTAATGTTTACATATGTCGATCACCGTGGTTAAAGGCTGGTTCACACATAGCCGAGTCGGTGCGCGAGTCCAACACGAGTCACACTCGTCGATTATCGCCGTCGCTGGAGGCTGAGTCGGCCGCGAGTAGCAATTGTTCCCGAGTCAAGGAGAGTGTAACACGAGTTAACTCGATTCAATACGAGTCAACACGTGTTCATGCAAGAGTCTGTACGAGTAACTGAGAGTCAAAACGAGTGTAACACGAACCCAACACGAGTGTCAAAAATTTGAAAAATAATGGCCACATTCCAGGGCACGTAAACAAAGAGTATGGACGAGTCAACGCGATTGTTACACGGATCAACACGATTTTTATACGGATCAACACGAAAGACAACGCGTTGACTCTCGTTGGATCTCTGTTGCACACGTGTTGACTCGTGTTACATCCGTGTAAACTCTCGTTGATTCTTCCTACATTTTTGAAATAACGGTATTTCAAATGACACTTGCTTTTTCGTGTTACACTCGTGTTTTTTTCTCAGTGGATCGTGTTTACTCTTGTTTACTCGTGTTTTCACTTGTGTTTGAATCGTGTAAACTCTGGCATCATGGGGGCACCAAATTTTGGCACTCACATTCGTGCTTTCTACTCTTGTTGATACGTGTTGCATGTGTGTTACATACGTGTTGTTGCGTGTAGACACATGTTGCTTCGTCAACGTCGAAATGATGACGAAAAGCGACGAATCACCAAAGAGTGTTACACGGGTTTACACGAGTCAACACGAGTTAACACGAATAACGAAGAGTTATTCAGAGTCAAACACGAGTTAACACGTATGTACACGAGTCTACACGTATTTAGGCCACACTCATGGGTACTCGCCACGGGACCCAAAAATTTCATGCATGCATGACATTTTTGGACCCCGTGGCGAGTACCCACGAGTGTGTCGAGTATACACGAGCGTAGCACGAGTCTATACGAGTGTTGAGGAGTATCGACGAGTCATTGCTGAATAGCAAAATTTCATCACTCGTGTTGGACTCGCGCACCGACTCGGCTATGTGTGAACCAGCCTTTAGTTCGCGTCTATTTTGAAGGCGTTTTTTTTCGGTTATTTGCCTCCTGCTGGCAATATATATGATGATGACAATATGTCATGGGGGGGGTGACCCCCCTCAACCTATTATTGTATCCAAAAGCAGTCAAATAGACGGGAACATGATGGCCAGCATCCGCCGCCGCTCCGCGTAGTGTAAACAAGGCTGGCGGTACACCCGAACTCTACATTCTACCCCACTAATTTTCCAACTAGCATAACCGATGATTATCAATGATCAATCCCAGTCAGAAACGTCCATGCTTCCCTCCCATAAGTCAATGTCGGGATTACCACACTGTCATGCAAGGACTTCTTTACTTCCATGCTGATCACCCTATTTCTTCTTACTGCTTTCAGAGTTCCTACAACGCTCTTCCCCTGTTACACTTTCTCCCACACTTCTTCATCCATAGGCCTACTCACATCTTTACTCAACACACTGCCCAAATACTTAAATGAGCTGACATTCTTCATAGCCGTTCAACCTCACTTCACACTCTATGGTTGCACCCCTTTCAATGACCATAATATTGCTCTTCCTAGCATTTACCTCCAGATTCCGTTTTTCACACACTGTTCCAAACATATTTACCTGACCCTGCAACTCCCATTCACTATCGCTCATCAGAACTGTGTTGTCAGCAACAGTAGTACCGGTACTGTACTGTTGAGGCAACTTCCACTCGTTTCCTTCCCTTATCAGCGGTACACCAACATCCGCTGCTCTTCCTTGTATTTCTTTCATGACTCCATCCATATACTGTACTGGTATATATTGAACAACCATCGGGACATCACATACACCCTTGCTTTAACCCAACATTCAGATTAAAGAACTCGCTCTGTTAATTATCCACACATACTGACACCTTTGCACCCTCATACATGCTCTTAATTGCTTTCAGCAACTTGCCATCTACTCCGTATATTTTCAGTACCGGTACCGGTACTTTCCACATACCTTCTCTATCAATTCTGTCATAGGCCTTCTCCAACTCCATAAATGCAGCATACAACTTTTGTCGCTTCTCCAGATATTTCTCCACAACACATTTCCGGGCAAAAATCTGAGCTACACATCCTCTTCCCTTCCTAAGATGACTACAGTATGCTAACCGTTTCCCCAGCAATACTGACTGAAAATGCCCAAATATATTGCATGTCCTCTTCAGATTTATCTAAAATATGTAAAATTACACCAAATACCACTACAGTAGCACTGAAATCAATAAAACTCACTAACAGGATAAATAAATGGAAGAAATACTCCAAAAGATTAATATGTTAACCCTTTACCCAGCAATACTGACTGAAAATGCCTAAATAGATTGCATGTGCTCTTCAGATTTATACATACATACGTACATAACATTTTAAGACTGAGTGCTCCACACAGATGTGCAGTTTCAGTCTCTTTTCCTAATGGCGGCGTTCCAGGCAACCCTGTTAAGGGATGCTTTACTTGTCAAGTTTTTGGATTTGAGATCGGCACGTATAGTCCGATCCCAGGTCTTACTCGGTCCACCCCTTGGTGCAGCTCCCTCCACAATCGCAGACCTGCATCTTTTCACCCAATTTTGTTCATCCATTCTCTCCACATGTCCATACCATCCCAGTTTACTTGTACGCATCTCCTCGCTAATACTCTTTATACCTAAACGTCTCTTCAGCTCATCATTTGTTATTCTGTTGACATCCTTTATCTGAAATATGTAAAATTACACCAATTACCAACTACATTACCAACAAATTTAATAAAGTACACTAACAGGATAAAGAAAATGTAAGAAATAGCCCTAAAGATGAATTTATCTATCTATCTATTGACGGACGCCTTGATCCCCGAAGGATTGGCCACGAACGAAACACCCCTATGCACCTCTGTCCCCAGTCAGTCGACGCCCCTCCTCCCATCCAGCACCGCTTTCACGCATATACTTCTTAACTCCATCCTTCCACCTCTCTCTCGGTTTATTTCTCCCTCTGTCCTTCCACCTCACTCGTACACGCTCTTAGTCATTCTCTCGCTTCCCATACGTTCCACATGGCCGAACCATCTCAAGGTGTTCTTTTTCGCACTTTCCAGTACATTCACACCACACCTCTCTCGTACTTCCTCATTCGTCTGTCTATCCCTCCATGTAACTCTGCACACACTTCTCAAGTAACTCATTTCCATCCCTTTCACTCTTGGTTTGAATCTCTCCAACAACGTCCATGCTTCGCTTCCGTAAGTCAGTGTCGGGATTACCACACTGTCATGCAATGACTTCTTCAGTTCCATGCTGACCACCCTATTTCATGTTACTGCTTTCAGCATTCCTACAACCCTCTTCCCCTGTTGCACCCTCTCCCACACTTCTTC
The DNA here is from genome assembly GCA_032716605.1 of Paralithodes platypus. Lineage (NCBI taxonomy): Eukaryota > Metazoa > Arthropoda > Malacostraca > Decapoda > Lithodidae > Paralithodes > Paralithodes platypus. Next base: position 35,620,884 of record CM064541.1, on the reverse strand, counting down.
ATCCATACTCCCATCTTTACTCTGTACACTGCCAAGATACTTAAATGAGCTGACAATCTCCATAGCCTGACCGTTCAACTTCACCTCACACTCTGTGGCTTCACCCCTTTCGAAGACCATAACCTTGCTCTTCCCCGCATTTACCTTCAGATTCCATTTTTCGCACACTGTTCCAAAAATATTTACCAGACCCTGCAACTCCCATTCATATCATCAGCAAACAGCAGTACACAAACATCCACTGCTCTTCCTTGTATTTCTTTTATGACTCCATCCATATACTGTATATATAGAACAACCATCTGGACATCACACACCCTTGCTTTACCAAACATTCAGATCAAAGAACTCCCTCTGTTCATTCTTCACACGTACTGATACCTTTGCACTCTCATACATACTCTTCACTGCTTTCAGCAACTTGCCATCTACTCCATATATTCTCAGTACAGTACTTTCCACATACCTTCTCTATCAACTCTGTCATTCCACTCGTTGCCTTCCCTTATTAGTGGTACACCAACATCCACTGCTCATCCTTGCATTTCTTTTATGACTCCATCCATATACAGTTCAGTATATATTGAACAACCACGGGGACATCACACACCCTTTCTTTAACCCAAAATTCAGATCAAAGAACTCGCTCTGTTCATTCTCAACACATACTGACACCTTTGCACCCTCATACATGCTTTTCACTGCTTTCAGCAACTTGCTATCTGCTCCGTATATTCCAAGTACTTTCTACATACCGGTACCTTCTCTATCAACTCTGTCATAGGCCTTCTCCAAGTCCATGAAGGCAGCATACAACTTTTGTCCCTTCTCAAGATATTTCTCCACAACATATTTCAGGGCAAAGATCTGAGCTACACATCCTATTCCCTTCCTATGATGAATACTGTATGTTAACCGTTTCCCCAGCAATACTAACTGAAAATGCCCAAATATATTGCATGTGCTCTTCTGATTTATCTAAAATATGTAAAATTATACCAAATACCAACTACATTAGCACAAAACTCAATCAATCACAGAAACAGGATAAAAACATAGAATAAATACCCCAAAAGATGAATACGTTAACCCTTTCCCCAGCAATACTTACTGAACATGCACAAATAAATTGCATGTGCTCTCCAGATTTAGCTGAAATATGTGAAATTACACCAAATACTAACTACATTAGCACAAAAATCAATCAAGCACTTTAACAGGATAAATAAAATGGAAGAAATAGCCCAAAAATGAATTTATCTATAGCCTACCGGTATATATTGCCGGACACCTTGATCCCCGAAGGGGTGACCATGAACGAAACGCCTGCGTATTTCAAGCTCGCTTGAGTTATCACTCGATCGTCTTTTAGAGCTTTTTGGCCCGGGGTAATTACCACACCATCGCGTCATAAGGAGTTTGAGGGGGTTAAATTGCTAGATACATAGAGGAAGAGGAATGCCAAGTAAAGCTAAACAAAAATATATAAGATATTTTTAACATCTATCTATCATCTATTGCCTGACGCCGTGATCCCCGAAGGGGTGGCCAAGAACGAACCGCCCCCATGCACCTCTGTCCCCAGTCAGTCGACGCCCCTCCCCCCAACCAGCACCGCCTTCGTTCATGTACTTCCTCACTCCATCCTTCCACCTCTCATTCGGTCTACCTCTCCCTCTCTGTCCCTCCACCTCGCTCTCATACACCCTCTTAGTCATTCTCTCGCTTTCCATACGTTCCATATGGCCGAACCATCTCAAGTTGTTCCTTTTCACACTTTCCAGCACATCTACCTCCACACCACACCTCCTTCTTACTTCCTCATTAGTCTGTCTATCCCTCCATGTAACTCCGCACGCACTCCTTAAGTAATTCATTTCCACTGCTCTCACTCTTGGTCTGAGTCTCTCAACCAACGTCCATGCTTCGCTTCCGTAAGTCAGTGTCGGGATTACCACACTGTCATGCAAGGACTTCTTCACTTCCATACTGACCACCCTATTTCTTGTTACTGCTTTTAGCGTTCCTACAACCCTCTTCCCCTGTTGTACCCTCTCCCGCACTTCTTCATCCATAGTCCCATCTTTACTCAACACACTGCCCAGATTCTTAAAAGAGTTGACGATCTCCATAGCCTGACCGTTCAGCTTCACCTCACACTCTGTGACTTCACCCCTTTCGAAGACCATAACCTTGCTCTTCCCCGCATTTACCTTCAAATTCCGTTTTTCGCACACTGTTCCAAACTCATTTACCAGACCCTGCAACTCCCATTCATTATCACTCATCAGAACTGTATCATCCGCAAACAGCAGTATAGGTAGCTTCCACTCAATTCCCTCCCTTTTCAGCGATACACCAACATCCACTGCTCTTGATAGTATTTCTTTTATGACTCCATCCATATATACAGTAAACAACCACGGGGACATCACACACCCCTGTTTCAAACCAACATTCAGGTCAAAGAACTCGCTCTGCTCACTCTCCACACGTACTGCCGCCTTTACACCCTCATACATGCTCTTCACTGCTTTCAGCAACTTGCCCTCTACTCCGTATATTCTAAGTACTTTCCACAAACCTTCTCTATCCACTCTGTCATAGGCCTTCTCCAAGTCCATAAAGGCAACATACACCTTTTGTTTCTTCTCCAGATACTTCTCCACAATACAATTCAGGGTAAAAATCTGATCTACACATCCTCTTCCCTTCCTAAAACCTCCCTGCTCGTCGCCTATCCATTTCTCCGTTCTCACTCTCACTCTCTCAATCACTACCGGTACCCTACTGTATACCTTCCCTACTACGCTTAGAAGACATATTCCTCGGTGGTTACCACACACTCCTCTTTCCCCTTTGCCCTTATATAGGGGGACTATTATGCCACTCTTCCAGTCATCGGGTGCACTCCCCTTCTCCCATGCTAGTTTGCACATTTTCCATACCCATTCTATCACTATCTCACCACCATACCTCAACATTTCCCCACACACTCCATCTGTTCCTGGTACTTTCCCCAACTTCACTCTTTTCATGGCTTCCCACACTTCTGACCTCCTGATCCCCACCTCCTCCTCCACTACTTCTCTTCTTCTCCCTCCCATACCATATCCAGCTATGTTTGCTGGCTCTTCATTCCTTACATTTAGCAACTCACTGAAGTACTCCCTCCATCTTTCGACTCTCTCTTGCTTCTCGGCTAGCATTCTCCCATTCTTATCTTTCACACCCTTACTGTTTCCCTTGCTACCTTCCCTAACTTTCTTGACTTCTTCCCAGAACAGTTTCTTACTCTCCCTCCATTTTACACTCAGGTGCTCGTTTCTGTCTCTCGGAATCTTCATTCCATCTACTACCCAACCACACTCTATATGCTATCTTCTTTTCTTCCACAGCTATTCTTACCTCTTCTGTCCACCATGCTGTACTTTTCACTCCCCTCCCTCTTCTCCTCACTCCACACACCTCCTCACATGCTGCACAGATCTCATCCTTAAACACCTTGCTCATCTCCTCCACTTCCTCCATAACTTCCAGGTCGAACCCACCTAGTCGTCTTTCCACTGTTCTCCTGTACTCCTCCCTGACTTCCTCCTCCTGCAACCTCTCCACCCTCCTCACCATTCCACCCTCCTCTCGCCTCCCTCCAGCTCTCCTCACCCACTTCTTTTGTATCCTAACCTTAGCTACCACTACATAATGATCAGACAGACCCCCTCCAATACCCCTATACACCCTAGCATCCATCACAGATTTCTTCATTCGTTCATCCACACATACATAATCAATCAAAGACTTTCGTTCCACCACTGTCTTATCCTTCATCGTCAACATCCGTTTCCACGTGTACCTGTGGATCATTCTGTGTCGGAAGAAGGTGTTGGCTATCCACAGCCTCCTCCCCACACATACGTCCACAAGTGCACTACCATTCCCATTCACCTCTGATGGTACCCCCACCCCTCCCATCACTCCCTCAACTTTCCTATCACCCACCTTACCATTCATATCCCCAATCAGAAATATTCTTTCGTTCTTGTCAAACTTCTCCAGGCACGCCTCCACATTCATCCAGAACTCCTCTTTCTTTCTTTCAAGTATATCCTCTGTCGGGGCATACACACATACAATCAATACAATATTTTTAACATGAGGTTGCTTATAATAATTTGTACCTCTGCAGTTTCTCCATGGCTAACGAAAAAGGTCACATTCCTAAGAAGCCCCAACCAAAAAGGCCAAGCTTCTGTACAGAACAAATGCCACATCATTACCCTTATGGTGACCCTATCAAATAATCAAAACAACCACACTTCTTAACCCAATTCCCGCGGGGCCCCTCATATGACGGAGACGATTTTCCGGCTATTTTGTAGCTTGTGAGCCAGGCCAGCTTTTGCAAGCAGCACGGATGGACGTCAGCCGGAGCCTACAGGCCCCGCCACGACACTGAGGTTTGTGTGAGAGATAGTTCACTTATGTGCAGCGTCACACATAGCGAAAACAGAAAATAATTGGTAATTATTAGCGATTTCGCCTAGGCCTATCGGATTTGGTAAATTTTAGCAATTTTGCCCTTCGTTTGCAACATCCTTACAAGAAAACCAGACGTCGTACAGGGATGATTCAGGAGTAATTTGAAAGCTATTACCGTACTTTCACGAATACATAATTGTATTACGCTCTGGCTTTTGCTTATGCATGAAAATGAGCAGGGAATGAAGGCAATTTCGGGCAATTATGCCTACTCGTACAGGAGTCCTTGGAGCGGCTTCGGTCGCGCCGGGAATTTCCACACCTCACACCACACACACACATCACACAGTTTTTCCTACACCGAGAAATGACTCTCCGGCTGTCATTTCTTGAAGACTTCTTCTAGCCGGAGACATTGAGAGCAACCCAGGACCCACCTACACATACATATGTCCAACTTGCTCAAAACCCATCACTTCGAGTCGCCACACTAATGGTTCAGTTCTCTGCAATTCATGCAGGAACTGGACCCACTTCACCTGCACAACACTTGCCTCCAAGAAACACTACACGAACACCTGGACCTGTTCCTCATGCCCCTCCCTCTCCCAGTCAAATCCCTCGCCTAAAACCCGTCTACCTCTCCTCCCCAACCCACCTAACCTTCCCATATCATCCACTCCCCCCCCCTAAAACCTGTCCACCTCTCCTCCCTAACCCACCTAACCTTCCCATACCATCCACATCCTCAACTCAACATACCACACCCCATCCTAATCCCTTCCAACCCCCATCTGCTCCCCAATCCCCACCCTCACCTCACCCATCCCAACCCCCAGCCCCTCCCTCACCCCCACCCCCACCCCCTCCCTCACCCCCACCCCATCCTCGTGCAGCAGCACCCAACATACATCGTGCACATAACATTAACATTCTCCAATTGAACATAGATGGCATCAACACAAAGAAACACGAACTCTCACACTTCATCAAACAACACAACGTACACATTGCCATCTTACAAGAAACAAAACTCCGCACAACACAAAAAACACCCACATTTCATGATTTCACCACCATCAGACAAGACCGGGTTGTCGGCGGAGGCGGTGGACTCATCACCCTGGTACACAAAGAAATATCATACATAGTTACCAGTGTACAAACCAAATCCCTCCTCCCCCCAAATGATAACACAACAGAAATACAATCAATTAAAATGCGCACTGGCAACAACTCCAACAAAACCATCATAAACACATACATCCCCTACAGTACCAAATGAATACAGACCACACTTACAACACATCACAAACACCCCACACATCATCCTGGGTGGTGACTTCAACGCCAAGACGTCGGCCTGGTTTGTCGACAACCCCGACACAGACAGAGGGCTGGTACTACAAAACCAAACTGTTAACCTCATCATCCTTAACGACATCCATCAACATACCCATATTCCTCACCAAGCCCTCTATAACCCATCATCTCCAGACATCACCTTTTGCTCCCCAGAACTCGCCCCCACAACATCCTGGAGGGTGGTCAGAACCTTAGGCTCTGACCACCTCCCGATCATTATCACCACCAAAACCAGACTCACCCCAGCTAACCACAAACACACATACACCAATTATAAAAGATCTAACTGGGAAGCATTCACAAATGTGACAGAACAACACTTCACAACTCTAAACAGTACACCCATCACTAACATCAACAATGCTGTACACATACTCAATAAAACTATCCAAAACACTGACAAGAAACACATTCCAAGAGGTAACAGAAAAAGACACAACCCCAACTTCACACCAGAAATTCAAAACCTCATCAGACAACGCAACATACTGAAACACTCCCCAGCACCCCACACACACAAGACATCACACAACAAATCCAAGCACTCAACACCCAAACTAACAACAAAATACAAGAACAACAAAAACTAAATTGGAATAACTTCCTACAAACACTTGATGACAAAACAAACCCCAAAAAACTCTACAAAACACTAAACAGCATCACACTTTCCAACAGCAACACAACACAATCACATGCTGCAATCACAACAACAGACTCTACTCTTTCATGTAAACAACAAGCAAACACTCTCATCAATCACTTCTCACATGTCAGTCACCTAAAACCTCACAAAGACGACCGACGTGTCATCCGACGTAAGAGACAATTCCCCACAGACCCTGACTATACACCCTTCACCAATCACCAGACAAAGCATATCATCAACAATCTCAAGCACTCACCCGCTTGTGGCCTAGACAACATAAGCAACATACACCTCAGACACCTGGGACCACAAGGCATACAAGCACTCACTAACATATCAAACTACAGTTATTCACACAACACAATACCAGACATTTGGAAGCATGGTCTCATCACCACATTCCCCAAACCCAACAAAGACCCCACGCTACCCTCCTCGCACCGCCCCATCACACTCCTTTGCTCCCCCTCCAAAGTCATGGAACGCCTAGTGTTACAACTAATTACACCCGACCTACCCCTAGCTCCAACACAACATGGCTTTAGGCCACTGCACTCCACAAACACTCTTTTCACAGACCTTACACAAAGAGCTTTTGACGGCATCAACTCAGCTAGACCACCACACAGTTCACTATTAGCCACACTCGACATTAGTAAAGCCTTCGATGCCATCCCCCGCCACAACCTAACAAACAAAATCTACAACACAAAAAGGTGGCTGGCCAACTTCCTAGCAGGCAGATGTGCACACGTATCTTTTGCCGGTCAGTCATCTAAAATCAGAAACTTTCCAAACGGAGTCCCACAAGGATCCGTCCTATCGCCCGCACTCTTCAATCTGTACATGCACGATATAACTACACCCAATACGCCCCAAATAAACTTAGCCTCCTATGCAGATGACATAACACTCACATGCACACACCATGACCCAAAAAGAGAAACAGATCTCCTTCAACCCTATCTCAACACACTACATGGCTGGTGCACTACAAACAGACTTAATCTACCCCCAGCCAAATCCACCGCAACCCTGCTCACAAGCTGGACAGGAGAACACAAATACATCCCTCAACTCACCATAAACAACACACCCCTAACACATACACACACACAAAATCCTAGGAGTAACATATGATACTCATATGACATTCAAACAGCACACCACAAACATTAAAAAGAAATGACACCCAGACTTAATACCCTCAGGTCACTTGCTCACACAAAATTTGGACACAACAAAGAAACTACCACCACAGTATATAAACAATACATAAGATCAGTGATCATGAGAGGCACTCAATTCCTGGCAGTAGCCTCCACGAACCAAGACCACCCACTAAACTACATGGCAACACACCCACAGACACCAAGAAATATCAAAACAACACCCAGTACACGGTATCACACACAATTACTGTCCTCTCTCCCACCCCGAACCACCTTCCAGAAGCACATCCATACTCATAACTCTCGCCGATCCATCCACTCACTCACAGACAACACGCAGCTGCAAGCACGACCTCCCGAAATCCATCCTTCCGAATCCTCCCTTCCTCGCGAGGACAGAGTCCACCTGGCCAGGCTGAGATGCGGACACCATCCAGCTCTCCTGAGCTATCAGAAGAGACTGGATGACTCCGTTGTCGATGCCTGCCCGGGATGTAACACAGCACCCCATACCATTAAACACATAATAGAAGACTGCATTTCACACAACCACTTACGCCAACAACACAATCTACACTCAATGAGAGCTCTGTGGGAAAGCCCGATCGTGGCCATGGCCTTCCTCAGGGACTCGGGGCTGTATGGCCAGGCAGCTTAGGGAACAACAACAACAACAACAACTCGTACAGGATTAATAGCTTTAACCAAAATGGTCACACTCCTTAATGGTCTAAGTGGCCATAGCCAAAATGGCTACACTATATTCCTTCTGTACTTTCTCCATGCCCGATGAGATACATGATATTTTGATATATGTGGCACAGCCCTTGTATCCAACACAATACCCTGTGTGCAACCCCGCTCGAACCCCGCACAATGTTGCTTGCAACTTTAATTATTATTATTATTATTAAACTAATCAAAATGACAAAAGCACGATTAAAGGAAAATAAACGGACTTTGTTATGCCCTGCTTTTCTACAGGATTAACTTGGGTAATGTGAGTTCTAACTGACTGGGTATAGAAGGCTGCATGCACAAAACAAGGTATGAGGAATAGAGAACACAAAAGAAACACACGGTAACAAGACACACGATCACGTTTATTGATATACCACTGCTGAATACTCGTGCAAGACAAAATGATAGAAATGAACAACACTAGCATAAGTGGATCTGGATGGAGCCTAGTCTCCCACTTCCAACGTTCAGGTATTAATCTTCTGATCACTGGCTTATTTAACAGGTTTATATACTGGAGACCATCAATGTTACTTATAGATTCATATTCACTGTTAGATTTATTACTGGTACCTCTGGTGCACAAGTAATAGTTCACAGACTAGATTAGACACGCGTATTTTAGAGCACGGGAATTCTAGTAACCTCAGGGGGTACTGATCTAAGTTTTATATTCTTGTATCAGAAATACATAGAACGCAAATCAGTGGGCGAACATTCAGATACCACTAGGGTTTCACTTCTATGTAATAATATCTGGGTATATGGTTAATTACGAGAGTTAGTATCGCCTGTTAATTAACCTCTGAAGTGCGCATGGGGGTAATTAGACACCTCTCCCTGTGCGCATGCATTTGAGGTGTTTCCGTCACTAAAATATTCATTGTACCATTAATAGCATTAATACTTATCCATATGCGCCTATTATGGGTTGATTATAAAGGTATTAACCTGAAACAACAATAAAACGAGTGAAAACAGCGTTTGGATGGTCAAAATCGGAGATATAGCCCGCGAGTTGCATAATGTATGGGTGAGGCAAGCTGCTTTCCCGCCAATTTCCCCCAAGGCCACTGAGACACAGTCGATTGATACTCTCTCTCTCTCTTGCACTCGCTTGCCATCAGTGATGACAACACCCTGCTTGCAACTCACTAATGTTAGCACGAAAATATACCTCAGAATAAGGGAATAACAGGGAAAATAGGTGATAACTGAAGGAGAGGAGGAAAGTGGGGAAGGAGGGGAGGTAGAGGACTGAGATTTTGCATGGCCCAGGGGCCAAACAAAAAATAAAAAAATAAAATCGATGTCAAAAGTTGATTTTTTTGTTCACTCACTCTTAACCCTTATTTAGCGGGTGGTAAGGTATTTTACACTGTACTGCTCAGCGGGCATAATCCCGAAATATTCGCTCAATTTCACTCGCCCTAGCGCCGTTACTATGGCTCCAATGCGAACGAAACGATCATTTTTGGAAAGAGCAACTCTTCGTCTCCCCATATAATTCTATGAATGGATGTTATGAATGAGTGTGGAGGGTGGGAAGAGGTGAGGAAGAGGAGGTACTTTTTGGTCTATTTCCCGGGCACGTTCGGTTGAGTTCCCTTTGGCCTGACTTCGGCCTCTCGCGCGTCTACTATTCCTTCGGTAATCGATCTTATTTTTCTCTTATTTCTCCTTATTTCTGTATTCTCTCTCTCTCTCTCTCTCACTCCTGTCTGTCTGTCTCTTTCTCTCTCTCTCTCTTTCTTTCTCTCTCTCTCACTCCTGTCTGTCTGTCTGTCTTTATCTCTCTCTCTCTCTCTGGCTCGCTCGCTTTCCCTCTCTTGTGCTCCCTTTCTCTCTTCCTCATCCGTATATGTATTTCTCATTATTATTTTCTCTAACTAATCCCTCTATTTCATTTATTTGCTTGTAATATTTCTGTATTATTATATCTTTTTCACTCTTTCTTCAGTTCAGTTTCTGTATTCTCTCTATACGGTGGGAATGGTATTTCGTATGAGGGATGTGCAGCACAAATATTCAATCTTTCGTTGTTTGGTTGTTTGTATTACCGTAAGAAATTTACTGAACGCCTGCAAATAATACGCTATAAAATGCTTGCAATCAAACTCAAGCAATTTCAAGGTCACATGCAATTATAAATGTAGGCTATAGGTAGACCCAGAGAGGAAGAGACAAGAGAGAGAGAGTGTCGTGATAATATAACAATGTTACATATGTATCATATATATATGAAAAAATAATATATACGGTAGGCCTACATCTGTTCCCCACAATCATATAATGCCAAGCACAAATATTCAATCTTTCATTGTTTGTATTACCGTAAGAAATTTACTGAACGCCTGCAAATAATACGCTATAAAATGCTTGCAATCTCTCTATTTTCTCTAATCTCTCTCACTCCTCCTGTCTCTCTCTCTCTCTGGCTCGCTCGCTTTCCCTCTTCCTCATCCGTATTATGTATTTCTCATTATTATTTTCTCTAACTAATCCCTCTATTTCATTTATTTGCTTGTAATATTTCTGTATTATTATATCTTGTTCACTCTTTCTTCAGTTCAGTTTCTGCATTTTCTCTCTCTCTTTCTGTTTCGCTTGCTTTGCAGGAATTTTGTTTTTGTTTTATATATAATATATAATAATTTACTTATCATTACTTATTATATCGTATAAACAATAGTAGGTAACCAACTTACCATAATACCGATACACCAAACCGATCCGCATGCGGTTTTGTTTATCACCTGTTTACTAAAGTGCCACCATTATCGATTTTATTGGAGCCGACTCGAGCGGGAGGGTTACCAATTGAAGTTAAATCCGCTAGCATATATTGTTAGATGTAAGACATGATAAATACCACTAGAAATATGAATTGGCAAAATCCATATTATATCACTTCGAAATTGTTCTGAAATTTCAAAACAAAACCGCTAGTGTAAGTCATTGCTGCTAGATCGAAGTAAAGGTCTCTAGATCTAGCGGAAGTCGCTATACGTATTGGCAGTACTGCACACTCATTCATTTCATTCATTCATTTTCTATTGAGCTCGTCCTGGAATCTTTACGACTCTGAATCTTACGATTACCGACGGCGATACGTTGTTGACATTGTTGTTGATGTTCCAGTGGAGGGATGAACAAAATATTTTCCTTGTCCAATAATAGCTATTTCATAGTCCCACAGGACTTATTTTGATATATTTATCAAATTATTGAACGCCTGAAAATAATACGCTATAAAATGCTTGCAATCAAACTTTCAAGCAATTACAAGGTCACATGCAATTATAAAAAGGTATATTGTAGACCACAATCTTCGCCAAGCTTCGTTGTTGCTTGTATTATCATGAGAAATGTACCATACACCCTGGTTATCGTGAGAAATTTACCGAACGCCTGCAAATAATACGCTATAAAATGCTTGCAATCAAACTCTCAAGCAATTTCAATGTCACATGCAGTATAGGTAGACTCAGAGAGGAAGAGACAGACAGAGAGAGAGGGGAGGTCAAAAACATCTGCTAGGTGTGATTTCCCCAGGGAGGGAAGAGATTAGTTAGGGGCGTGCCCTGGCCTACATCAGACAAAGAGAGTACAAAGGAGTACAAACAAAGAGAGTGAGACAGAGAGAGAGAGAGTCGTGATAATATAAAAATGTTACACATGTATCCTATATATGAAAACATAATATATACGGTAGGCCTACATCTGTTCTCCACAATCATATAATGCCAAGCACAAATATTCAATCTTTCGTTGTTTGTATTACCGTAAGAAATTTACCGAACGCCTGCAAATAATACGCTATAAAATGCAAAGGAAATTTCTTGTAGAGTGCAATTTTGAGGACGTAATGTGCTCTGAGAGAGAGCGGAGCGGTGATTAGGAGCATAAATTACCTCAAGACCGCTCGCCACACAGGGAATTATATAAGGAAATTACCGTATTTTAGGGTTTTTGCACTCGTGTTTTACGATCGTTGAAAGACAACCAGTGATCGTAAAAGGATGGTTCGGGTGTCATTGGAAAGCTCAATTTACGCACTTTCAGGATACATACTTGTATTACGCTCTGGGTCTTGTTTATGCATGAAAAAGAGCACGGAACAACCCCATTTAGGGTAAAAAAAAAAACCCATTGGGCGGCACAGTGAAATATACTCCACCAGCCGCTCGTAAGGTGATAAAATGCTTGCAATCACATTTTCAAGCAATTATCAAATATAAATTGTACTTACCAACACCCACACCAGTATGTTCTTCGTCAGGAACGTCTCCAATTTGCTCAAGGGTCTGTCCAATATCAACCACAACATCCACCCCACGCAAATTATGCTTGGGGTGAAAGCCTATGATCGGGTTATTTTCGTCTTCCGAGTCATCCACACTACCAAAACTCTCACCCAGACCTTCGACGGTTTCATCCAACAGCTTATTAGAAAGTTCTGAAGAGTTCAGCATGATATCTAGTTCCTGGGTGGTAAGCCGGGCGTGGTTAGTAGGGTGGCGTGACGCACTAGGAATGGCGGCCACCGAATCGAACACGGGCAAATCTTGACCTTCCATTATGGCTGCTTGAGGGTCACTTAGTCACGGTCACACAGTGGGGATGTGTGGGTGGGCCCTTGTAGTACACCGCCTGACCACCAAGTTTCGCTTTCCACCTAAATTAGGGCGGGAATACGCCCACGGACTTAAGTCCGACCCCGCCATTTAGTCCAGTTTTCTCGTATCGGACTTAAGTCCGACTCCGCTAAAGAAGGGTTAAGAGTCTCCCCGCAGTCCGCCGGGGGAACTCTTAAGAGTCTCCCCGCAGTTCCCGGGTTAATGAACACTGATACGCTTAGCACTTCCTAATGGAATGGTTATATATGAATTATACTGGGGCAAAGATATAGCCACTTCATAGAAATATTAATAAGTGAGTCTCTAAATAGTACTGTAACACTGTAGTACTGATAGAGTGAATCTTGGGTAGTATTTGATTGGTCTGGTCCTGGTTATCTTGTGTCCGTGATGTTGGGGGCTAACGACTGGTTCCGCGGCCGTCCAGGTGGCCCATATGTAGGAAGTTCTCAAGTACGTGGACAGGTCCTTCTATCCAAATCTGCCACGGAGTCTGCCAGCTCTGGAACTCAATTCTCAGCAACCAACAAGGATAGAGCTCGAGGTTAACTCTGGTGACCAACCTGGGTTGGTGACTGGTGTCTATCTTTCAACTGATTTTACTGGGGGCTGGAGCTGGGTTTATAGGCTCGGTTTTTGGACCCTGTAGGCCATAGGGATCTCGAGTCTTATGGA
>CM064541.1:35602751-35607063 GCA_032716605.1 Paralithodes platypus | reverse complement strand
AAGCATATGAGGACGAGTGTTAGAGAGTGGAAGCGGGAGTGCGGAACGCTCCCCTCCGCTCCCTCCGCTCTCCAGCATGGTTGCCGGGGTACTGAGACTCAGGCCTCACATCTCGCGAGACAATGCAGCACTGCCAAAGGCAAATGAAGCGCGACATTGCTCTTAATCAGCGAATATTTGCCGATGTCTATGGTAGCGCTGCGGGTGAATCCCGCGCGCTGCGAAGCTCGTTTTGGCGTCATTTTGAACCTATTTTCTTCTAGTTTTTGGCTGAATAAATTTAATTTCATTCAGACACTTGTTTAATCATTCAGGAGTGCCTGAATGGGCCCTAATATAGCGGAAACAGGCGGAAATATGCCCGCAGCGTAAGTGTTAAAGTCATTACTCTATATAGTAAGCTAAATTTCGGACACCCTGAATTATTTACACGAGGAGATTGAATACACATGAACATTTTACATGATACCAATGAGCGATATTTAATCCCAAACAATTTGCATTAAGGAGGGAGTGGTTATTTGTTGCTCGATTTATTTATTTATTTATTATTTTCTTCGCTAGACCTCCATCAAGCAAAAAAAAACAAAAAACCCACACACCCGTTAGACCCCCTTTCAAGATATATGTGTACATTTTTCCCTCGCTATCGCTTACCAGGTAATAAATCGACATCTAAATGGCACAAAGGCAATCGCCAAACTAATGAAGCGAACGTCTTAAAATCTGAAAACTAATGGGTTAAACATGAGGGAGAAGGGGGACCAAAAACAGCAACTACCTTCCCCTTAATTTAATTATAATCTACCGCCAGACCTGCTTAACCCTTTCTGTAACGACGACGTCATTGCAGTTTTATTCTAGCTATATTTAGACGATTTTGAGCAGTTTAAAAAGGATCTGTGGTAGTAAAAAATAGGTTAATTGAGATGTTCCGAAGCCTGTTAACCCCTTCAGACTGATATGACGCAGAGGTTGCCAGATTAGCAATAAGAAATAGAATTCTCTCACTCTTATAATTACCTCTCCAAAATTAGTTTTCTGCCCACAGCTAACTCACGACGACAACTGCAGAGGTTGAAGTAACTCAAACTAAAGGTTTTCCTAAATACCCCTGGATGGTAAACAAAGGCTTGTAAAGTATCCCCAATAGGCTCACAAATCGCGTCATATGTCGGAGAGGGGTTTAATTAGCTATGCTGGAGCGCACCTTTTTAAACTGAATAAAGTCGTCTAATAGTAGCCAGAATAAAGTTAAAAGGACGTCGCCGGAATTGAAGGGGTTAACATGCAAATTACAGGCAGGGGCAGGGGTGCATGATGCTGAACAGAAAAATAAACAGCTAATAAACAGTACAAATAGACAGAAATAGACAAAAACAACAGAAATAGACAAAAACAACAGAAATAGACAAAAAAACAGAGACAGAAACAGAAATAGACAAAAACAACAGAAATAGACAAAAACAGCAGAAATAGACAGAAATAGACAAAAACAACAGAAATAGACAAATCAAGACAAATAAACAGAAATAGACAAAAACAACAGAAATAAAGACAAATAAACAGAAAGACAAAAACAGAAATAGACAGAAATAAAGACAAATAAACAGAAAGACAAAAACAGAAATAGACAAAAACAACAGAAATAGACATAAATAAACAGAAAGACAAAAATAAACAGACAGACAGAAATAAACATAAATAAATAAACAGAAATAGACAAAAACAACAGAAATAAACAGAAATAGACAAAAACAACAGAAATAGACATAAATAAACAAATAGACATACATAAACAGACATAGACAGAACTAAACACAAATATAAAAATAAACAGAATTAAACAGACAAATAAACAGAAATTGACAGACAGAAATAAACAGAAATATATAAAATACAGAAATAAACTGAAATTAACAAAGACAGAAATAAACAGAAATAAACAGAAATATAAAAAATACAGGCAAGGGAAGGGGGTCAGAAGCGATACAGAAATAGAAATGGAACAACACCTGAATTCTACCTCGCTCTCTCTCTCTCTCTCTCTCTTGCTACCTCTCTCCACCCCTCCTCTCTCTCTCGCTATCTCATTCACTCTCGCTATCTCATTCACTCACTCTCATTATCTCTCTCTCTCTCTCTCTCTCTCTCTCTCGCCTCTCTCTCGCTTATCCTCATGTCCATCCTCTCGGTTTAATCTCATTCCAAGAGTTCACTTTCATTATCTCCTCCTCTCCTCCATCACACACACACACACAGACACTAAAGGAATGCGAGGGGGGTCCCGTGGGATAGACAAATATAACGCAATAACGATAGGACATTGCCAGAATTCTAAAACACACACACACTCACACTCACAATATTTCCCTTTTCTCTCTCTTCGTCTCCTCTTCGTCTCTCGTCGCCTCTCTCATCCTCGAGCTCTCTCTCGTCCATCCCCTCTCTCCTCTCTCTCTTCCTCTCTCTCGCTCCCTCCTCTCACTCCTCTCCTTCTCCATCTCTCTTCTCCCCTCTCATCTCTGCCTCTTCTCTCGTCTCCTTCCTCCTCCGACTCTCTCTCTCTCTCTCTCTCTCTCTCTCTCACACACACACACAGAAGCATATAGAAACAGTACTGTATATACACCGAGAAATCCCCCCCCCCCTCCCCCACACACACACACATACAAACATACACAAAAATCCCCCAAAATAAAGGAAAGAAAACGGGGTCTGGTGCGGGACGGGAAACTAACGTAATCACCCGAGGACAACACCAGAATTCCCGAGTATATACAAGGGGGAAGGTAGGAAGGCAACGATATTATCCACACATTTCCCTTTATAACTGTCACCACCGCCACTTTCCATCTGCTTAACTCCACCCCCCCCCCCCCCCCCCCCCACCCACACACACACACACACACTCAAATATTCCTGGAAACAGAACACGAAGGGAGGGTCAGGTGTGAGACAAAAAGGAGAACTCGAGAATTCGGGGATAAAAGCTGCAGTCACAGAAAGGAAGGGAGAATTGCATTGATTATATATATATATATATATATATATATATATATATATATATATATATATATATATATATATATATATATATATCTCACAAATACACGGGAGCTACTAAATGTTATTATACTCTTAGTGGGACTCGAACTACCGACAGTCAGGACGATTGTCCATGCTTTAAGGGGAGATTTCCACTTGAGGGATTTTTTTCTGGACCCCTTTCTCCCTCATGTTTAGCCCCCATTGGGCCTTTTTGAGATTTTAATACCTTCGCCAACTAGTTGTTTGGATATTTTACAGACATTTTGAACCCCATTTTCTCTTGCCAATTTTTTTAAGACCTCCCGTGCCGTTAAGGTGTCGAGTTTTATCCCTGGCGAGCGATAGCGGAGCCTGTATTTTAAGAGCTACCCGGCCTCCGGCCCGGACAGTTTTCTATCCCGAAAAGTGTACAAATTTATCTTGAAAGGGGGTCCTAGGGGGTGTTAATTTTAAGCTTGATGGAGAAGTATGGAAACAAACTAAAACCTACCTCCCCTTAACCACTAAATACCCGACTAACGTGGAATACCCAGATATTTACCTTGTCCATATTTACATTAACCCTTCAGACTCATATAACGCACGAGGTTTGCCAGATTGAGCAATAAGAATAGAGTATTCTCTCACTCTTATACTTACTTCTCAAAATTATTTTTCTGCCCACCGAGCTAACTCAAGAGACAACTATTGCAGCGATGTTGAAGTAACATAACTAAAGGTTTCTAAACACCCCTGATGGTAACAAAGGCTTTAAGTATCCCCAATAGGCTCAACACAGCTACTCAAAGACAACGCAGAGGTTGAAGTACCTAAACTAAGGTTTCTAAACACCCCTGATGGTAACAAAGGCTTTATAGTATCCCCAATAGGCTCAACATAGCTAACTCAAAGACAACTGCAGAGGGTTGAAGTAACTAAACTGAAGGTTTCTAACACCCCTGGTGGTAACAAAGGCTTTAAAGTATCCCCAATAGGCTCAACACAGCTAACTCAAAGACAACTGCAGAGGTTGAAGTAACTAAACTAAAGGTTTCTAAATACCCCTGATGGTAACAAAGGCTTTTAGTTATCCCCAATAGGCTCAACACAGCTAACTCAAAGACAACTGCAGAGGTTGAAGTAACTAAACTAAAGGTTTCTAAATACCCCTGATGGTAACAAAGGCTTTAAAGTATCCCCAATAGGCTCAACACAGCTAACTCAAAGACACTGCAGAGGTTGAAGTAAACTAAACTAAAGGTTTCTAAATACCCCTGGTGGT
>CM064541.1:35572751-35597751 GCA_032716605.1 Paralithodes platypus | reverse complement strand
ATACACTCCCCTTCAACCTAGATACACTCATCCCCCCTTCAACCTAGAATACACTCATCCCCCCTTCAACCAAATACACTCATCCCCCCTTCAACCTAGAATACCATATCCCCCTTCAACCTAGAATACACTCATCCCCCTTCAACCAAATACACTCATCCCCCTTCAACCTAGAATACACTCATCCCCCCTTCAACCTAGAATACACTCATCCCCCGCCCCTTCAACCAAGAATACACTCATCCCCCTTCACCCTAGAATACACTCATCCCCCTTCACCCTAGAATACACTCATCCCCCCTTCACCCTAGAATACACTCATCCCCCTTCACCCTAGAATACACTCATCCCCCTTCAAACTAGATACACTCATCCCCCCTTCACCAAGAATACACTCATCCCCCCTTCACCCTAGAAGACATCCCCCTTCAACCTAGAATACACTCATCCCCCTTTCAACCTAGAATACACTCATCCCCCCTTCAACCTAGAATACACTCATCCCCCCTTCAACCTAGAATACACTCATCCCCCCTTCAACCTAGAATACACACATCCCCCCTTCAACCAAGAATACACTCAACCCCCCTTCAACCAAAAATACACTCATCCCACCCTAGAATACTCCTCCCCCCTTCACCCTAGAATACACTCATCCCCCCTTCAACCTAGAATACACTCATCCCCCCTTCAACCAAGATTACCCTCATCCCCCCTTCAACCAAGAATACACTCATCCACCTTAGAATACATCATAGAATACACTCATCCCCCCTTCAACCAAGAATACACTCATCCCCCCTTCAACCAAGAATACACTCATCCCCCCTTCAACCAAGAATACGTCTGAATAATGTTGAAAGGAAATCTGGAAAGTGGGACAAACAGCGACTAATGAACAGAAAATTTGGGAGGAAAAAATGCATTGACACACTTTCGGGTTGGAATGCAATTTTCTCTCCGGAGTTAAGGGGAGACTGACCGTTTGTTTGGTCTATTAATTAATTTATTTATATATTTTTTTTAGTTTCCTCCCTAGACCTCCATCAAGCTTAGAAAAACACCCCTTAGACCCCCCTTCAAGATTAATTTGTACATTTTTCGGTAGAATAATGTCCTCTTAAAATTACAGGCTCGCTTTCGCTCGCCAGGAAATAATCGACACCTAAATGGCACGAAAGGTCTAAAAATTGACAACAAAATGGGGCGAAAGGTGTTAAAATCGCCAAACTAACGGGCCGAACGTCTTATAATCTCAAAACTAGTGGGGCTAAACATTAGGGAGAAGGGGGTCCAGAAAAACGGTCTGCCTCCCCTTAAAATAATTATAAACGCTAAAATGCTTCAGAACGAATTATTATCATTGTCAATATTCTTATTCTTAATTTTGTTATAATTATTATAATAATAATAATTATAATTATTATCTATTATAATTATTATGTGTCCCCCCCCCCCATTTGTTTAACCCTCTCCGACATATGACGCGATTTTGAGCCTCTTAGGGATACTTTAAAGCCTTTGTTACCATCAGGGGTATTTATAAACCTTTAGTTTAGTTACTTCAACCTCTGCAGTTGTCTTTGAGTTAGCTGTGTTGAGCCTATTGGGGATACTTTAAAGCCTTTGTTACCATCAGGGGTATTTAGAAACCTTTAGTTTAGTTACTTCAACCTCTGCAGTTGTCTTTGAGTTAGCTGTGTTGAGCCTATTGGGGATACTTTAAAGCCTTTGTTACCATCAGGGGTATTTAGAAACCTTTAGTTTAGTTACTTCAACCTCTGCAGTTGTCTTTGAGTTAGCTGTGTTGAGCCTATTGGGGATACTTTAAAGCCTTTGTTACCATCAGGGGTATTTATAAACCTTTAGTTTAGTTACTTCAACCTCTGCAGTTGTCTTTGAGTTAGCTGTGTTGAGCCTATTGGGGATACTTTAAAGCCTTTGTTTCCATCAGGGTATTTATAAACCTTTAGTTTAGTTACTTCAACCTCTGCAGTTGTCTTTGAGTTAGCTGTGTTGAGCCTATTGGGGATACTTTAAAGCCTTTGTTACCATCAGGGGTATTTAGACACCTTTAGTTTAGTTACTTCAACCTCTGCAGTTGTCTTTGAGTTAGCTGTGTTGAGCCTATTGGGGATACTTTAAAGCCTTTGTTACCATCAGGGGTATTTAGAAACCTTTAGTTTAGTTACTTCAACCTCTGCAGTTGTCTTTGAGTTAGCTGTGTTGAGCCTATGGGGATACTTTAAAGCCTTTGTTACCATCAGGGGTATTTAGAAACCTTTAGTTTAGTTACTTCAACCTCTGCAGTTGTCTTTGAGTTAGCTATGTTGAGCCTATTGGGGATACTTTAAAGCCTTTGTTACCATCAGGGGTATTTAGAAACCTTTAGTTTAGTTACTTCAACCTCTGCAGTTGTCTTTGAGTTAGCTGTGTTGAGCCTATTGGGGATACTTTAAACTTTGTTTCCATCAGGGGTATTTATAAACCTTTAGTTTAGTTACTTCAAACCTGCAGTTGTCTTTGAGTTAGCTGTGTTGAGCCTATTGGGATACTTTAAGCCTT
Organism: Paralithodes platypus; assembly: GCA_032716605.1. Classification (NCBI taxonomy): domain Eukaryota; kingdom Metazoa; phylum Arthropoda; class Malacostraca; order Decapoda; family Lithodidae; genus Paralithodes; species Paralithodes platypus. Next base: position 35,595,186 of record CM064541.1, on the reverse strand, counting down.
TGTTACCATCAGGGTATTTAGACACCTTTAGTTTAGTTACTTCAACCTCTGCAGTTTCTTGAGTTAGCTGTGTTGAGCCTATGGGGAACTTTAAAGCCTTTGTTACCATCAGGGGTATTTAGAAACCTTTGGTTTAGTTACTTCAACCTCTGCAGTTGTCTTTGAGTTAGCTGTGTTGAGCCTATTGGGGATACTTTAAAGCCTTTGTTACCATGAGGATTAGAAACCTTTAGTTACTTCCACCTCTGCAGTTGTCTTTGTTAGCTGTGGCAAACTAATTTTGGCGAGGTCATTATAAAGAGTGAGAGAACTCTATTTCTTATTGCTAATCTGGCAACCTCTGCGTCATAAATGCGTGAAAGGGTTAATTGTCGATTATGTGTCTGTACGTTTTTATATCATCATTATTATTATTATCAATTAATAATTATTAATAATTATGGGTAGGGGATGTTTTTATAAGCTTGATGGAGCAGGTGTAAGGAGGAAACTAAAGCAAGCATAACAAATATATAGAGGAAAAAATACGCCCCCTTAAAGGGAGATTTCCACCTGGAGGATTTTTTTCTGGACCCCTTTCTCCCTCATCTTTAGCCCCATTGCTTTTGAGATTTTAAGACGTTCGCCCCCTTAGGTTGGCGATTTTAAGAACCCTCGCCCCATTTCTGTCAATTTTAAGACCATTTGTGACATTTAGGTGTTGATTTTGTCCTGGCGAGCGATAGCGAGACTGTAATTTAAGGGGAACCGGCCTTTGGCCGGGACATTTCTCTACCGAAAAATGTACAAATTTATCTTGAAAGGGGGTCTAGGGGGAGTAATTTTAAGCTTGATGGAAGTCTAAGGAACCAACTAAAAACCTCCCCTTAAAGGTATATTTTTGATAGAAACCCATTTATCTCTTTCCAATTAGCCAGGTATATCCCTATCAATATACCTAATGATCTTATATACCATTTTATACCATTATATACCCGAGACATTTTGAGAGTGTAAAGGTGTCTCTCCGAAAACTAGCCTCCTTCCCCTTGCTATTCATCTGTGTCTGCTTATCTCCTCCTCCTCCTCCTCCTCCTCCTCCTCCTCTTCCATCTCCTCCTCCTCCTCACTACCATCATCCTCATCATCACTACCATCATCATCATCATCACCACCACCACCACCATCATAATCACCATCATCATCACCATCACCACCACCACCACCATCATAATCACCATCATCATCACCATCATCACCACCACCACCACCACCACCACCATCATCATCAATTATAATTATCGGCGAAGGTAAAAAACGAGAACACATATTAATAAACTCTCCCCAAAAATGTAACCAACCCGCAAAAACCCGGCCGGATCCTCCCATTCAAAGCAGCTGGTGCCGGGAAGGCGATCTCATAGCAAGAAAAATATGAACCGAAGAGAGAGAGAAGACAAAATCGCGAACAGACTTTGGAGAGGAAAGTTAAGGGGCCGAGATTTCCACTCGAGGGATTTTTTTTTTCTGGATCACTTTTTCCTTCATGTTTAGCCCCATTGGTTTTGAGATTTTAAGACGTTCGCCTCATTAGTTTGGCGAATTTAAGAAATTTCGACCCATTTCTGTCAACTTTAAGACCTTTCGTGCCACTTAGGTGTCGATTTATTTCCTGGCGAGCGATAGCGAGTCTGAAATGTAAGAGGAAGTAGCCTTCGGCCAGGACATTTTGTAACCGAAAAATGTACACATTTATCTTGAAAGGGGATCTAGGGGGTGTAATTTTAAGCTTGATGGAGGTCTAGGGAACAAACTAAATACCTCCCCTTAACTGAATAAGGAAGATCAGAAAAGTACGATGATATTTGGGCGGTGATTTCTGGAAGGTGTTGAGACTTCTGGCAGGTGGATAGAAAAAATTTATACACTTTCATATTTAAGATTCCAAAATATAACATAACATATTTTATTATTATTATTAATATATAATATATATATATATATATATATATATATATATTTTTTTTTTTTTTTTTTTTTTTTTTTACTACCTAGACCTCTATCAAGCTTCAAAATTACGCCACCACGGCCCCCCATCGATAAACCTGTGTACATTTTCCGGTACAGTCGGGTCATTTGGGGAATTTAAATTGTTAAGGGTATATTTGGATTAGTCAGACCGTTGCTATTCCAACAGGATAATTATAATATATATATTTTTTTGGGGAATATCTTGGCCCCTGGGCAGCTGTTGAAAAATGGTGTAAACATGCTAATTCGCTGTTGAACTTCAACCAAGAAAGAATGCAACGATTTTTCCCAAGAAAACAACCCCCCCCCCCCCCCCCTCCCGGCTTTCAGCCGGGACATTTTTCTACCGAAAAATGTGCACATTTATCTTGAAAGGGGCTCAAGGGGGTGTAATCTTAAGCTTGATGGATGTCTAGGGACCAAACTAAAAACCTCCCCTTAAGTGAGATAGTTTGTAGCCTCTTCATGACTAAACGTCCATCCTAAACTGAATAAAATCGTCTATTAAATGCTAGAATATAATAAAAAGGAGGCATCGGTACAGAAGGGGTTAAGGAAATCTGGGGTCACATCACAGTGAACAGGAGCCGTCGAAAATGCAAGGGGGGGGGGGGGGGGGGTTGTGTACTTGGGAAAAATCGTTGCATTCTTTCTTGGTTGAAGTTCAACAGCGAATTAGCATGTTTACACCATTTTTCAACAGCTGCCCAGGGGCCAAGATATTCCCCAAAAAAATATATATATTATAATTATCCTGTTGGAATAGCAACGGTCTGACTAATCCAAATATACCCTTAACAATTTAAATTCCCCAAATGACCCGACTGTACCGGAAAATGTACAAAGTGTTATCGATGGGAGTAATGTGGTGGCGTAATTTTGAAGCTTGATAGAGGTCTAGGTAGTAAAAAAAAAAAAAAAAAAAATATATATATATATATATATATATATATATATATATATATATATATAATCTATATATATATATATATGTATATATGTATATCTACCGGTATATATATATATATAATATATAATAATAATAATAATAAAATATGTTATGTTATATTTTGGAATCTTAAATATGAAAGTGTATACATTTTCTCTCTCCACCTGCCAGAACTCTCAACACCAAGCCCAAATGGTGGAATAAAGATATTTCAAACTGCCTGCTTGCTAAAAAAATTGCTAATGATAGATTAAAATCCTCACAAAATGACGAAGAACGGGTGAAATTTGTAGAGCTACGACGCAAAGCCAAAAAGTTAATTAAGCAAAGTAAAAAGACCCTGGAGTTACATGTTGCGAATCAAAGTAAAACAAACCCGAAAGAATTCTATAGTTATATCAGAAAGAAAAAAGTAGTAACTTCAACTGTTGGACCGTTAGTCGATGAAAATGGAGAATACACCAAAGACGAAGTACAAATGAGTAATGCCCTCAATACCTTCTTTGCATCAGTTTTTTACAACCGAAGACCTCAGTGATATCCCTACACCATCGCCGATTCAGATTGATAATTCAGATGTTCTAAGCAATATCACCGTTACAGAGAGAGAATATTGAATTGTTTAGATAAACTCAAGGTAAATAAAACGCCTGGACCTGATACAATCTCACCTAGAGTTCTAAAGGAAGCTAAGGATGAGCTCTCCAAACCACTGACATTGCTATTCAATGCATCCTTGCAGTCTGGGACTATGCCTGATCAATGGAAGCTAGCCAACATAACACCGATATTAAAAAAAGGCAGCAAATCCCTACCCAGTAACTATCGTTGAATTAGCTTAACCTCAATTGTATGTAAAATGCTAGAAACGGTCATACGAGACAGACTCGTAAATCACTTAGAGGCAAATAACTTACTTAAAGATACTCAACACGGCTTTCGTAAAAAACGTTCCTGTTTAACAAACCTCTTGGACTTCTTCCACGATATTCCTCAACCTCTACGATGAGAGTAAAGCTGTAGATATTATATACCTTGATTTTCAAAAGGCCTTTGATAAAGTTCCCCACAAACGTTTACTGCTAAAACTAAAAGCGCATGGAATACAAGACGGTGTGTTGAAATGGATAGAAAATTGGCTCAGCGACAGAAAGCAAAGAGTAGTCATAAACGGTAAGGCATCTAAATGGACCAATGTAAGTAGCGGGGTACCCCAGGGATCGGTACTAGGACCAATTCTCTTTCTAATTTACATCAACGACATAGATGAGGGTCTCACCTGTACAATCTCAAAATTTGCTGACGATACAAAATTGCAAATAGCGTACTCTCAAAAGAACAAGTTGACGATATGCAACACAATCTAGATAAATTGTCATGTTGGGCCCAAATTTGGCAAATGAGTTTCAATGCAGATAAATGTAAAGTACTACATATCGGATACCTAAATGAGAAAGCAAACTATTCGATGAATGGCACTCGGCTTAAGAATGTGAACAAGAAACCGATCTGGGAGTAACAATATCGAGTAACCTAAAACCGAGTCAACAATGTTCAGAAGTTGTTAAGAAGGCAAACAAGTGGCTTTATAGGCAGGTCATTTGAGCATAAATCCAAAGAAGTTATCCTAACCCTTTACAATTCCTTAGTCCGCCCTCTTCTGGAATACTGCGTTCAATCCTGGTGCCCTTATTACCAAAAAGATATAAACAAGCTAGAACGAGTTCAACGTAGAGATACCAAAATGATACCTAGCCTAAAGAACAAACCATACGAAGAGCGTCTTAGAGAATTAAATCTATTTCCTTTAACCCAGCGCAGATTAAGAGGTGACTTAATTCAAGTGTTCAAAATCATCAAAGGCATCGACAATATGAACTGTAGTAAGTACTTCACTATCGACCAATCTAATTACACGCGGGGAACGGTTGCAAAATTATTGGTAAATCTTTTAACTCACACGAATCTAAGAATTTCTTCTTCAATCGAGTTGTCAACTTGTGGAATGGGCTTCCCCGAGACGTTATAGACTGCAGCACCGTTGATTCATTTAAACTCCGCCTAGACAAATATCTCGCATCAAACCCGCGACTGACTGCGTTTGTAAATGAATAACTTTATTTTATCCCCCCCTCAGTTACTAACCCATCTGTCCCCTACTAACTTCCTAATCCTGCCACGGACATTAGTTCTAGGGCAGTAGTTCCCTTTCCAATGTTCCCTTACCCACTCTAAACCACTGTTTGGACACTTGATCCTCAGTGTTTTGGAGGACAAGCAGCCTAGCAGGGTCACTAGAACTGTTGTTGCTTGATTTCCTTTGTACTCCTTTGTACTCTCTCTCTCTCTCGATAAACGAAAACTTCTCCCATGCCATTATTAAGCCCTATCTCCCTTCTTGACTACAGTTCCTAATCTCTCTCTCCTTCCACTTTCTTCTATTTTCGTATTCCTTCTTATCTTTGCTATCTATCTTGGCCTCTTTTTCCTCACAATCATCACTCGTCTTCATTTTCTTCATCTTTTTCATAGTCTCATTTCGGGACCCCCTTCTCTCTCATGTTTAGCCCCATAACTATTGAGATTTCAAGATCTTTCGCCCCATATGTTTGTCAATTTTAAGACCTCTCATGTTATTTAGTTGTCGATTTTTTTTTTTGCTGACGAGCGATGGCAAGCCAAGCCTGTAATACGAGAACAACGGGGCTGTTCGGTCAGGTAGCCTAGGGAACGACTACTATTAGACACACTATAGTCTATTCGCTGTAAGTAGGCGAGAAATCATGACCTCTATCCTCTGTAACTCGAAAAGGGCTAGAGCAAATTGGCTGTAAAATTCCACATCTATTCCTTGACTGACTCTTCCCAAATGGTAGACATCTTAGCTCGATTACTCTAGTCCTTTTTGAGTTACAGAGGATAGTGGTGAAGATTCGTGGCCAACCTATAGTGAATGGACTATAGCCTTCGGGCGGTATATTTTTCTACCGGAAAGTGTATATACACCATTACCGGTATATGAAAGGGAGGTCTAGGGGATGTTTGCTTAAGCTTGTTAGAAGTCTATACATCAATACATAATATAAAACTTAACTATTTTCCGTGGTCATCCTTCCGCCAATTATACAAAAGATATATATATTTGTCTACATAAACGTTTCTCCTTTCATGCTTCTTACTTCCATAAATCATCATCATCATCATCTTCCTTTTTCTTCTCTGTTTTCTTTATAGTTCTCATTAGACCATCTCGGCCCACATAACCACAAACTTCTACGCCAGTATTTTCAAATAGCGCTTCTTCTTTCATACTTAGGCCCGACTTCGCCCTCTCACCTTCTTCTTCTTCTTCTTTTCCTCCTCCATCATTATCGCCATCTTTGTTTTTCTTCACAATCATCATCATCATCATCTTCTTCTTCTTCTCCACTATCATCGTCATAATCTTCCTTTGTTGTTCTGCCTCATCACAATCTTCATTATCCACTTCACTATGCGTTACATCAGCCGTGACATAATTAAGTCCTTCTTAACCCTTCCACGCACATATGACGCAGAGGTTGCCAGATTAGCAATAAGAAATAGAGTTCTCTCACTCTTATAATTACCTCTCCAAAATTAGTTTTCTGCCCACAGCTAACTCAAAGACAACTGCAGAGGTTGAAGTAACTAAACTAAAGGTTTCTAAATACCCCTGATGGTAACAAAGGCTTTAAAGTATCCCCAATAGGCTCAACACAGCTAACTCAAAGACAACTGCAGAGGTTGAAGTAACTAACTAAAGGTTTCTAAATACCCCTGATGGTAACAAAGGCTTTAAAGTATCCCCAATAGGCTCAACACAGCTAACTCAAAGACAACTGTAGAGGTTGAAGTAACTAAACTAAAGGTTTCTAAATACCCCTGATGGTAACAAAGGCTTTAAAGTATCCCTAATAGGCTCAAAATTGCGTCATATGTCGGAGAGGGTTAATATTCTTTTCTATTTCTCAAGTGACCATCTCAGCCCACATAAGCACAAACTTCTCCTGTGCCAGTACTTTCAAATTGTGCGTCTTCTTTCGTAATTATGCTCCCACTTCGCCCTCCTCCTCCTCCTCTTCCTCTTCTTCGTCTTCGTCTTCTTCTTCTTCACTATCTGTAATTACCTCTTCCTCATATTACTTTATCATATTATATAAACACAAACGTATCCCTCGACACTATTAGGCCCCACGCCATCTCCTCGCCTCGCCTCGCCTCGCCTCGCCTCGCCTCCTCCTCCTCCTCCTCCTCCTCCTCCTCCTCCTCCTCCTCCTCCTCCTCCTCCTCCTCCTCCTCCCTCCTCTCCTCCTCCTCCTCCTCCTTCCTCCTCTCCTCCTCCTCCTCCTCCTCCTCCTCCTCCTCCTCCTCCTCCTCTCCTCCTCCTCCTCCTCCTCCTCCTCCTCCTCCTCCTCCTCCTCCTCTCCTCCTCCTCCTCCTCCTCCTCCTCCTCCTCCTCCTCCTCCTCCTCCTCCTCCTCCTCCTCCTCCTCCTCCTCCTCCTCCTCCTCTCCTCCTCCTCCTCCTCCTCCTCCTCCTCCTCCTCCTCCTCCTCCTCCTCCTCCTCCTCCTCCTCCTCCTCCTCCTCCTCCTCCTCCTCCTCCTCCTCCTCCTCCTCCTCCTCCTCCTCCTCGTATTCCTCCTCCTCCTCCTCCTCCTCCTCCTCCTCCTCCTCCTCCTCCTCCTCCTCCTCCTCCTCCTCTCCTCTCCTCTCCTCTCCTCTCCTCTCCTCTCCTCTCCTCTCTCCTCTCCTCTCCTCTATATTCACGATCTTTTACCACTCCCTCATACTTTTTGCTTTAACTTATATCTCTTGCCTCATCTCCACTCCACGTAAACGAAAAACATCTCCCCAAGGCATTACTTTCTACTTCAGGCATTTTTTCTGCTTTCTTGCTGCCCCGTCGTTTAGCTTAATTTGACTTTTATATTCTACCAAACTTAAAATGCTAGTCCTTGTTTCTCCTTTTCAATATTAGTTATATACTTATCTATTACTTATTATTGACATTGTTGTTGTAGTAGTAGTAGTAGTAGTAGTAGTAGTAGTAGTAGTAGTAGAACTATTTTATTTAACTATTTTTGAGCCCCTCTGAGTTGTGACTACGAGAAGACAATTCAATTAAACGGTCTTCACGATCAATAAAACCATAAATATAACGACGCCTTATTATCGGCAGGAATAAAATGATGGACACAAATAATAAATCCAATCTTAACTATAATGACGTATGTTTTAATCGAGAGGAATTAAACGACTCGGTTAAATGAAAAACAAAATATATAATAATGACAATAAATAAAACCTATTATTTTAACGGCGTCTTTTCTACCAAGACGAATAAAACGAACTCGGTGAAATAGAGAAAATAAACAGAGTAAAAAAATCTGTCTCAAACAAAACCCCCCAAAAGGTTCCAGCAGCTCTCCACTCCAATTACACCAGGACCGTCGAGAGCTAAACGAAAAACCCACAGGGGGGTTTGGGGGGTAGGGGGAGGGAGGCATTGTGAGGTAGGGGGTGGGGGGATTTGGGGGTTGGGGTGAGGTGAAGTGGGAGGGGCATTGTGAGGTGAGGTGGGAGGGGCATTGTAAGGTCAGGGGTGAAGGGAATTAGGGAGGAAGAGGGTTTGGTTGAGGTGAAGTGGGAGTAGGTGGGAGGGGGGTGGGGTGAGGTGGGGGGTGGGGTGAAATTCACAAGGAGAAGGAGGGGGTTGGGGGTGAGGCGAGGTGGGGGGTTGGGGTGGAATTCGCGAGGAGAAGGAGGGGGTAGGGTGGAATTCGCGAGGTGGGTGTCTAAGGGGACTCGGCGAGGGGGTTGGGGTGTGAGTTGAGGTGGGTGTAATAAGGGGACTCGGGAGGAGGGGGTTGGGGTGTGAGTTGAGGTGGGTGTAATAAGGGGACTCGGGAGGAGGGGGTTGGGGGTTATGAAGGTAGTTCTATGTATAGCTTCATGGTGGGGGCCTTGGGGGGGGGGGGGGGGGGGAAGGGGACTCGGAAGATGGGGGTTGTGTTGGCGATGAGAATAGGGAAGTGGGGAGGTAATGGGTGTGTGAGAGAGAACAAATATGGCTGGATGGGGGGGGGGGGGAGGGGGGGAGAAACAACAATATACCCCAGAGCTTCTAACGAGCTTCTTCTAAATGCCTTATAAATGGAGGAACACATTGTATTGTATAACACTAGTTCTTTCGGCTCTTAAATTTGGGAGTTGGGCATGGGAGTAAAAACAATAGCAATAGACTAGCTTTTTACACTAACACATTTGTCAGTGAGTAATATATAAAATTACTAGGTGAATGGGACTCGTAAGACATAGTCGGCAACCCATCTAGGGGGAGTAAACCTTATATAAATCCGAAACAGGTTAATGGATGGACTAACCACACACCACTGTAGACAAATAGCGCTAAAAAGACACATAGAGTCGCATGGACCCTAAGGTAATTGATCAATCCACATTTCCACACTTATTCCCTGGCTGACCCTTCCTAAACGATAGAAATATTGGCTCAATTGTTCTAGTCGTCTGTGAGTTATTGAGGTTAATGTTCAAGATTTTTGGCCTATTTATTTTGAACAGGGTGTAACAAGAAGAAAGAATTTTGAACAGGGATCAAGGAAGCTTTACTCCTCTGGTCTTCTCATCGTCGGGAGGTATGGGACCTTCTGCAAGTGTCTTCTATGCCAGATTAGCTGAACAAATATCGGAGAAAAAGCACCAGCATAGAAGCCAAGTCATAACTTGGGTGAGATGCCGGCTCTCTTTCTCTCTTCTCAGGTCTGCACTCCTATGCCTCAGGGGTACAAGGTCCTCCCCGCTACAGAGGACAAGAGTGAGAGATTTGGACTTTGAAATGGTCGTGGCGGAGGGCCGAATTGGGGAACAACTAGGTTGATTGTAGGAAGGTACTGGTACAATAAGATACACTATAATGTAACTAGAATAAGATAGATTGTACAGTACACCACTTTGTAACTGTCACCTTCCTAGTGCCAATACAAATGCCAGTTCATGAATTTAGAAGGAGTGTATAAGACGCGAAACGACAGACAGACACTCTCTCTCTCTCTCTCTCTCTCTCTCTCTCTCTCTCTCTCTCTCTCTCTCTCTCTCTCTCTCTCTCTCTCTCTCTCACTCTAAACCACTGTTTGGACACTTGATCCTCAGTGTTTTGGAGGACAAGCAGCCTAGAAGGGTCACTAGACCTGTTGTTGCTTGATTTCCTTTGTACTCCTTTGTACTCACTCACTCTCTCTCTCTCTCTCTCTTACTCACTCACTCACTCACTCACATTCTCTCTCTCTCTCTCTCTCTCTCTCTCTCTCTCTCTTTTTCAATAACGCACTGGCAAATATTGAGTTAACAATTCCACGTGCCTCTGGAGTCCAAAAAAAAAAAAAATATATATATATAAAACACTCGTTGGCTAAATTAAATTTAATTGTTGTTCGTGTTCTTGCCATTGTGAGGCGGGGTCTAAAAATATATATTGAAATATTTTTCTGATAACTTAAGGGGAGATCTCCACTCAAGGGATTTTTTCCCTTGACCCCTTTCTCCCTCATGTTTAGCCCCATTGCTTTTGAGATTTTAACCACGTTCGCCCCATTTTGTTGACGATTTTAAGAACTTTCGACCCATTTCTGTCACTTAAGACCTTTCGTGCCATTTAGGTGTCGATTTTATCCTGGCGAGCGATAGCGAGCCTGTAATTTAAGAGGAACCGGCCTTTGGCCGGGACATTTTTCTACCGAAAAATGTACAAATTGATCTTGAAAGGGGGTCAAGAGGGTGACATTTTTAGATTGCTGGAGGAGTAGGAAACAAACTAAAAACCTCCCCTTAACCTTAGGATGGATGTGTGTTAGCTAAAAGGATGTATTAAGATGGTCTGTAACCTTGTATTTGGTGGACGTCCTTCCTAAGCTGAATATAATCGTTTAAGGGGAGGTATTTAGTTTGTTCCCTAGACCTCCATCAACCTTAAAATTACACCCCCTTGAGTCCCTTTCAAGATAAATTTGTACATTTTTCGGTAGAAAAATTTCCCGGCCGAAGGCCGGTTCCTCTTAAATTACAGGCTCGCTATCGCTCGCCAGGATAAAATCGACACCTAAATGGCACGAAAGGTCTTAATATGGGGTGAAAGTTCTTAAAATCCCTAAACTAAAGGGGCAAACTTTTTATAATATCAAAAGCAATGGGGCTAAACATGAGGGAGAAAGGGGTCAAGAAAAAAATCCCTCACGTGGAGATCTCCCCTTAATAGCCGCCAGCATTTAATGAAAAAATGTCACCGGTACCGAAAGGGTTAACAAAAAGAGCCAGGGAGACCAACTACCCCAGAAAAGGACTAATACTTTGTAACGAGCTCTATTCTCTTTGTAATCAGCTGACTGTAAATTCAACCCCTTCAGGGGGGTGACCTGCTTTTTGTTATTTCTGTCCTTTTCTCTCTTTCTCTGGCTTGTATCCATTCGGCCCCATTCAGCCAACTATTTTAAGACGTTTATCACCATCTAGGTGTCGATTTCTTCCTGGCGAGCGATAGCGAGCCAGCATTATATGAAGAAATCCGGCTTCGCCGGAGACATTTTTCTATCGAAAAATGTACAAATTTAGCCTGCTGTCAAACAAAAATAAAAAAAATGCTGGCTCGCTACCGCTCACCAGTAAAAAAATGACACCTGGATGGGGATAAACGTCTTAAAACAGTAGGCTGAATGGGGTCAAATGGATACAAGCCAGAGAAAGATAGAAAAGGACAGAACCAAAACAGGTCACCCCCCCTTAAGCTGGGTATCACACATGTCGAGTCGTAATAAACACATTATACTACCATGTGACCCGGATGTGTGTGAATTTTGTGTTTTGTCTGTGTTTGTTCGATGGTTTTGTCTTGTGGTTTGTGTTTTCCTGTCCTTGCTCTGTCTTGAGTCGGCCACCCCCGAGGAAAAAAAAAAGGAAGGAAAAGTGGGGATTGGGCCTGAGCATATAGATAGATAGATAGATAGATAGATAGATAGATAGATAGATAGATAGATAGGTAGATAGATAGACTACCATGTGGGTTTAATTCTCCATTCAAGGATTCACGTCATTGTGAATAGTTCTCTCTTATCTCACTTAACTTTTTTTACAGCCACAGATTTCTGCTTAAACTGCGCAACATCGTCGAGACATAACTGGAATATAATTTAAATAACGACGTCGGTACAGAAGGGTTAATGGACGAATATGAATCTAAATCCTGCCACGGACATTAGTTCCAGGGCAGTAATTCCCTTTCCAATGTTCCCTTACCCACTCTAAACCACTGTTTGGACACTTGATCCTCAGTGTTTTGGAGGACGAGCAACCTAGAAGGGTCACTAGGTCTGTTGTTGCTTGATTTCCTTTGTAGTCCTTTGTAAATCTCTGTGTAATAATAATGACAAGTGTTCAAATAATTGCAGATAACCGTAGATAAGTTTCAGTGCAGGTAAATGTGAGTCACCATCAACTTTACTTACCAGTTCGGAGGGTGCGAAACGTCTTGATGAACCCAGTCCCTGTAAGATAAAGATATATATTAGTTATGCCGTTCAGTATTATAGCATTATTATATTAAATTTCCTCATTAATATTCGATGATTCACCTTAAGAAGCTTAAGGTAATTACAATTGTGTCAGGTAACTCCTTTAGTGATTGTTTTGTTTGTAAAATATTCTGATTAACACTATATAACTTATATGTAATTAGACTATCTATCTATCTATCTATCTATCTATCTATCTATCTAAATGTGCTTCACAATTCTCTTACTATGTACAAAGTTTTATGTAGCTTTTACGAAATAAAATATTGAGTCTGAGTCTATCTATCTATCTATCTATCTATCTATCTATCTATCTATCTATATATATATATATATATATATATATATATATATATATATATATATTCCAAGGCATTACTTTACACCTCATTGAAAATAATCTGTATTAGAGTGCTTAAAAATCGGTGTGTGATAATCCAGGTTCGAATCCCGGTGGATCACATAATTATATGCTTTCATTATTTTCATTGGAGGTGTTTCGTGTTGTGGTGAAATTAATACAAAATAGATTAGCTTGAAAATGAGAGCAACACAGTGAAAAAAAAAAAAAAAAAAAAAAAAAAAAATTATATATATATATATATATATATAATATCCTGAAACAGACTCAAAACACTCCAAAGAACATAAAACGAAAAATACATGCCCCATCCAAAGAAACAAAAATTCGACCGCGAACGAATAAGACATACTAAAGATGTACAGTCGCGCTAATAAGTCAATTCTCAGCTGTCATTACCATTTGGCTCGCTCTGTGCTGTATTAATGTCTGTCAGATGTTGAATAGGGTGGATAAGTGTAAGAGCATACTTGTATATCTCACTCGAAACGAATAAATCAAGTTTTAGACATTGCTGATACCAATTATTGATCGAAATATACTTGGTGCCCGAGACATGACTTATTAGCCCGACTGTACGACGCGAGAAAACCTAGAAAGCGACACACACGCGGAAATCTACCGCGCCGTTAGCGGAGAAACTGCGGGGAAAAGCCGACGTGATGAGAACAGAGGAGAGAGGGAAATCTACCGCGCCGTTAGCGGAGAAACTGCGGGGAAAAGCCGACGTGATGAGAACAGAGGAGAGAGGGAAATCTACCGCGCCGTTAGCGGAGAAACTGCGGGGAAAGAGCCGACGTGATGAGAACAGAGGAGAGAGGGAAATCTACCGCGCCGTTAGCGGAGAAACTGCGGGGAAAAGCCGACGTGATGAGAACAGAGGAGAGAGGGAAATCTACCGCGCCGTTAGCGGAGAAACTGCGGGGAAAAGCCGACGTGATGAGAAACAGGGAGAGAGGGAATCTACCGCGCCGTTAGCGGAGAGAAACTGCGGGGAAAACGCCGACGTGATGAGAACAGAGGAGAGAGGGAATCTACCGCGCCGTTAGCGGAGAAACTGCGGGGAAAAGCCGACGTGATGAGAACAGAGGAGAGAGGGAAATCTACCGCGCCGTTAGCGGAGAAACTGCGGGGAAAAGCCGACGTGATAAGAACAGAGGAGAGAGGGAAATCTACCGCGCCGTTAGCGGAGAAACTGCGGGGAAAGAGCCGACGTGATGAGAACAGAGGAGAGAGGGAAATCTACCGCGCCCTCAGAACAGACACTAAGGAAAAAGCTCCCAGGGAACGGACGTGAGGAGACGGAGGAAGCATACGCCTGGGTGAGAGTTTATAGGGGGAGGGAGATGGGTCGTTGTTCTGGACCCCTTTCTCCCTCCTGTTTTGCTCCATTAGTTTTGACATTTTAAGACGTTTGGCGATTTTAACACCCTTAGCTCCATTTTGTTGTCAATTTTAAGACCTTTCGTGCCATTTAGGTGTCGATTTTTTCCTGGCGAGCGATAGCGAGCCTGGTATTATAAGAGGAAGCGGCCTTAGGCCGCGAAAATTTACTACCGAAAAATATACAAATTTATCTTGAGGGGGGGGAGGGGGGGTTTCTAGGGAGTGTTTGAGGGAGGTCTAGCGAGGAAACCAAAACATGAATTAATATATGAATTAATAGACCAAACAAACAAAAAACAAACAAGAAGTGTACGCCTGGGTGAGAGTTTAGGAGAGAGGGAAGTGGGTGAGAATAAGGAAGGAGGCGTCGTGAATTCCCGCGGAGAGGAAACGTAATTTTTTTGCTACGATGAAAGATGAACTGTAAGTCCTTGGATCCGTGACAGTGCCATGTAAAGGCGGTATGTAGAACGCTCGCTCGCTCTCGCTCTCTCTCTCTCCTTTTTTAATGTGAAGGACCACAAAGGGGTTGAACAGCTCACGATGAACCACAACAGACTGGGTGAATGGTCGGAGACATGGCAGATGCCTCTAAACTTGGAAAAGTGCAAGGTGATGCATATCGGCCAAGCAAACCCCAACTCAGGCTCTACGCTATAGGGAATGCCTCTGGAAGTGACTGACTTGGAAAAGGATTTGGGTGTTCTGATTAGCAGTGACCTAAAGTTTTCCAAGCAGTGCATTGAAGTAGAGAATAAAACTAAGAAATTATTGGGCTATATTAAGAGGCAATTTAAGTATAGAACAAAGGAAATAGTCCTCACACTTCACAACGCTCTGATACGGCCTCTCCTGGAGTATTCTGTTAAATTCTGGTCTCCAGCACCCAGGAAAGACATAGAGCGACTGGAAAGGGTACAAGCTAGGGCTACAAAACGTAATCCATCGATTAGAAGACTGAACTATGAGGACCGGTTGAGAGCTCTTAATCTCTTTCCGTTGGAGACGCGCAGACTACGAGGTCAGCCCATTCAACTTTTTAAAATACTTAATGGGCTTGACAAGCAAAATGTTTAGCCTCAATAAGAATACAACACGCAACACGTCTGGGGATTGGGAAATTGGATAGTAAATATTTGTGCCAGTTCATAAATCTGTACCGGGTAGGTCCAGTACAATTTGGTGACCGGGCGACTCAACCAATAGACCGTTTCCATCAGTAGATCGCAAAAAGTCAGTCAGTAGCCAGACCTTACTCCCACAAGGGGTAGGGAGGATCAGCAAGAGACACGAGAAAGGAAAACAGTCAGTCAGTAGCCATCCCTTACTCCCACAAGGGGTAGGGAGGATCAGCAAGAGACACGGGAAAGGAAAACAGTCAGTCAGTAGCCAGCCCTTACTTCCACAAGGGGTAGGGAGGATCAGCAAGAGACACGAGAAAGGAAAACAGTCAGTCAGTCAGTAGCCAGCCCTTACTCCCACAAGGGGTAGGGAGGATCAGCAAGAAACACGAGAAAGGAAAACAGTCAGTCAGTAGCCAGACCTTACTTCCACAAGGGGTAGGGAGGATCAGCAAGAAACACGAGAAAGGAAAACAGTCAGTCAGTAGCCAGACCTTACTTCCACAAGGGATAGGGAGGATCAGCAAGAGACACGAGAAGGAACACAGCTGACCATATAAGAACACAGTTCACCCACAATAACCAAGCACACAAGCATTCAGAAGCACCAATCGCTCATCAACCCCAGAAATAAATGGCTTCACCCCAGATGTTATACTCAAACAGAGCCCATTCAATTAGTACTGATAGGTTAAGGGGAGGTATTTAGTTTGTTCCCTAGACCTCCATCAAGCTTAAAATTACACCCCCTCGAGTCCCTTTCAAGATAAATTTGTACATTTTTCGGTAGAAAAATGTCCCGGCCGAAGGCCGGTTCCTCTTAAATTACAGGCTCGCTATCGCTCGCCAGGATAAAATCGGCACCTGAATTGCACAAAAGGTCTTAATATGGGGTGAAAGTTCTTAAAAATCGCTAAACTAATGGGGCAAACTTTTTATAATATCAAAAGCCATGGGGCTAAACATGAGGGAGAAAGGGGTCAAGAAAAAAATCCCTCAAGTGGAGATCTCCCCTTAAAATAGGCTTGGGTAGATTTAGGTTAGGAAATTCAATTGCCACTGGTTTAGTTGGCCTTTATTGAATTGCCGACTTGCGAGTTTCGTTCTATAAGGAAGTTGGAGCCGAGAACATGGATATTAAACAGAAATGCAAGAATAGTGTACGTTTCTGATGGATAAATGGTAAGTTGAATTGGGTTTTATGTCTTTATAAATGTACTACGACCTTCCTAAGCTGAATAAAATAGTCTAATAATAGCCAGAATGCGATATATAAAAGACATTCCTGGTATTGTAAGGGTTAAAGATAGATTTATTCAGGTGCCAGACTTCTAAAGCTTCAGGATCAAAGTTGTCTATGAAAGCTGTTGGAAATAAGCGGTTGTGTGATACGTCTATACACAGTAAGTCCTTGGCTCCCTGACCATGTGTGTGTGTGTGTGTGTGTGTGTGTGTGTGTGTGTGTGTGTGTGTGTGTGTGTGTGTGTGTGTGTGTGTTAATGTGTGTGTGTGTGTGTTAATGTGTGTGTGTGTGTATGTGTGTGTGTGTGTGTGTATGTTAATGTGTGTGTGTGTGTGTTAATGTGTGTGTGTGTGTGTGTTAATGTGTGTGTGTGTGTGTGTTAATGTGTGTGTTAATGTGTGTTAATGTGTGGGTGTGTGTGTGTGTGTTAATGTGTTTTAATGTGTGTGTGTGTGTGTGTGTGTGTGTGTGTGTTAATGTGTGTGTTAATGTGTGTATGTGTGTGGTTTAATGTGTGTATGTGTGTGGTTTAATGTGTGTATGTGTGTGTGTTAATGTGTGTATGTGTGTTTTAATGTGTGTGTGTGTGTGTGTGTGTGGTTGTTAATGTGTGTGTGTGTGGTTGTTAATGTGTTAATATGTGTGTGTGTGTGTGTGTGGTTGTTAATGTGTGATAGTGTGTGTATTAATGTGTGTATATGTGTGTGATACCGTCTACACACAGTAAGACCTTGTCTCCGTAACCATGCATTGTAAGTCTTCAGTAGAATGATATATACAACAACACTTTTATGAAACCTCTTCTCATATGGCTGTGTTGGGTTCGTGGATATAAGTACATGTCTAGTATGGGCCCAAGTACACAGGTTCCTTTCTGTATAATTATGCATTGTTTTAACACCCTTAACCCCTTCTGTACCTGCGTCGTTCTTTTAACTATATTATGGCTGCTATGGGACGATTTCGTTCAGTTAAATAAGGACCTCCATTAATTAAAAAGCTTCGAATTAGCTCACTTAAGGGAAGGTTTTTAGTTCGTTCCCTAGATATCCATCAAGCTTAAGATTACACCCCCTTGACCCCCTTTCAAGATAAATTTGTACATTTTTCGGTAGAAAAATGTCCCGGCCAAAGGCCGGTTCCTCTTAAATTAATGGCTCGCTATCGCTCGCCAGGATAAAATCGACACCTAAATGGCACGAAAGGTCTTAAAATTGACAGAAATTGGTTGAAAGTTCTTAAAATCGTCAAAATAATGGGGCGAACGTCTTAGACTATCAAAAGCAATGGGACTAAACATGAGGGAGAAAGAGGTTTAACAAAAAAAAATCCTCCGGGTGGAAATCTCCCCTTAACCATTTTTACTACCACAGATCCTTTTGAAACTGCACAAAATCGTCTAAATATAGCTCTCGAATAAACTAAAAAATATACGTCGCCGGAAGCTAACCCTTTCATAATACAATGGCGCACTTTTTTTTCTATGTAATTGAGGGAGGCAAAAGGCATAACTGGCTATAGCGAGTGCCTCCCCCATAGTTGAAAGAGTGACAGGGCCAAAATCAAGGGACGTTCGAGCCAAAATGCATGGACACACGGAGTTTGAAGCAATTTAAGTCATAGGAAGAGGGAAAGACTGATTCTGGGAGAGTTCCAGAGCTCAGCTGTTGAGTAGAAGAAAGTTTGATATCTAACTATTATTAAACGATTTTATTCAGATAAAGAAGGGTGTATGAAAGTCAAAGGGTTAATTGGGATAGTATTTAATCTGTTACTGCCCACAGATCCTTCCTAAGCTGCATAGAATAGTCTACTGATAGCCAGATTACAGTCAAAGCGCGCGTCATGATTGTCAAAGGGTTAAGTAAATTATAACTTTCGGGCAATCATAAATCCCTGTCAAGAATATTATACAAATTAATCTAAAAACACACATTTTCTAGTGGGTTTGAAGTCAGAAATGGTTATCGAGTATTTTTCTAAATGTGTGTGTGTTGGGTGTGTTACTCAGTTACTTGTTCGTCAAGGGGAATCCACGCAATGCGAGCTAAGCTCATTATTATCGCGCCTCCTTAACTGGGAATGTATTGCGTGAAATGCATGTTAAGTGTTTTATGTACTGTTGAAATGGCTGTGGATGTGTGTGTAGTCTGTATTTTAGCCAATTGGCGACATCGGAAACGAAGGCTTAGGGTGGATCTGTATGGTACCATTCTCACTATAGACGGTACCGTTCACGCCCGAAGGCTTAGGTAGCCATCAGCTTAGGTGAACCATATGATACCCATCTCGCCTTGTACCATTTTTGCCAACCCCAGATGGGACGTCACAACGTCGTCCACTTATTCCAGGTACCTATTTACAGCTAGGTGAACTGAGGCTAACACATGAAAGGAGACAAGCCCAATTTGTCTCCGCCCGGCCGGGGATTGAACCCCCGACCCCTCGTGTGTGAGACGAGAGCTCTACCACTAGGCTACGGCTGTGTGTGGGTGTGTATGTGTGTGTTGTGCGTGTGTGTTGTGCGTGTGTGTTGGGTGTGTGCTAACGCGTGTGTAGGAGGGGGAGGTTGCATGCTATCCTAACATTCCTAAAAGGTAAAAATGGTACGAGAAAATCCCCCAGCGCACCCAAACAACGATAATGGAATAATGGAACCCAACCCGGAGAAAACACACATAGAGAACCACCGGGCGATAATAAGTGCAAGACGTGTGAGTGAGTGAGTGAGTGAGTGAGTGAGTGAGTGAGTGAGAGAGTGAGAGAGAGAGAGAGAGAGTGTGAGTGAGAGTGAGTGAGAGTGAGTGAGTGAGTGAGTGAGTGAGTGAGAGGAGGGAGAAGAGGAGAGAGAGAGAGAGAGAGAGAGAGAGAGAGAGAGAGAGAGAGAGAGAGAGAGAGAGAGAGAGGGAGAGAGGGAGAGAGAGAGAGAGAGAGAGAGAGAGAGAGAGAGACTCGCTCATGATTTTACACACAGGGTCCGTCGCAATTACACGCTCATGCATACTGTACATGAACAAACACACGTACACACACGCAAACGACACACACACACTAATAGACATATTCACACACACACACACACACACAGACTAACAGACAGTCACATGCATACCAAACAAGGGCACACACTAACAAACGTCTTCACACACACGCACACACACACACACAGATATACACACTAACAGACATATTAACACACACAGACACACACACTAACAAAGTAACACAAAACACACACACACACACACACAGATATACACACTAACAGACATATTAACACACACAGACACACACACTAACAAAGTAACACAACACACACACACACACACACACACACACACACACACACACACACACACACACACACACACACACACACACACACACACACACATGTATACCCCTGAGAGGCTACGTGAGAAGGCAGAAAGTTAGAGAAGTGTAGTCTGTGTGTGGGATCACGGCTGAGGGACTCCAGTCTGTTCGTTCCCAAGTCCGTTCGCCTTAACTTAACCCTTTGAGTACCAGCGACGCGTGTTGTATCGTATTTTATAGTCTTATTTGTGTTTCCAGCTGATCGTAAATTGAATCTCTTCTTATTAGCTGATTTCTCGATACTTCACGGAAATATGTGAAACGACTATGGCTGTGTGTCGTATTAAGGGGAGATATCCACTTGAGGGATTTTTTTTCTGGACTCCTTTCTCCCTCATGTTTAGCCACATTGTTTTCCTAATGTTAAGACGTTCGCCCCATTATTTTGACGATTTTAAGAACTTTCAACCCATTTCTGTCAATTTTAATTAAGACCTTTCGTGCCATTTAGGTGTCGATTTTATCCTGGCGAGCGATAGCGAGCCTGTAATTTAAGAGGAACCGGCTTTCAGCCGGGACATTTTTCTACCGAAAAATGTACAAATTTATCTTGAAAGGGAGTCAAGGGGGTGTAATTTCAAGCTTGATGGAAGTCTGAGAAACACACTAAAAACCTCCCCTTAAGAGCATCAACTTAAGAGCATCAATCAACTAATGCGAAATGTTGTCAATAAAGTGCTCCTTCTCATATGGTGTTAATATTGAAATTGATGGTTGGTGGAAAGCCAAGTAGTCAAAAAGACCTGGAAGTGAAAATACCGTCTCTCTGTGTCGAAGCTATATTGAAATTGATTTTGGTGAGAAACTCAGTAATCGAAAAGACCTAAGGGTGAAATGCCTGGACGTGAAAATACCTCCTGTGTGTGTGTGTGTGTGTGGGAGTGTGTGTGTGTGTGTGTGTGTGTGTGTGTGTGTGTGTGTGTGTGTGTGTGTGTGTGTGTGTGTGTGTGGAGTCACGTCTTAAGGTCCCCCCCTCTCTGGCCTGGGTCACTCAGGCCGACCCGACCCTCTGTGCTGGTTTAAGGGCAGATCTCCACTTGAGGGATTTTTTTTCTTGACCCCTTTCTCCCTCATGTTTAGCCCCATTGCTTTTGATATCATAAAACGTTTGCCCCATTAGTTTAGCGATTTTAAGAACTTTCACCCCATATTAAGACCTTTCGTGCCATTCAGGTGTCGATTTTATCCTGGCGAGCGATAGCGAGCCTGTAATTTAAGAGGAACCGGCCTTTGGCCGGGACATTTTTCTACCGAAAAATGTACAAATTTATCTGGAAGCGGACTCAAGGGGGTGTAATTTTAAGCTTGATGGAGGTCTAGGGAACAAACTAAATACCTCCCCTTAATACTCTAGGGCCGAGAGGAGGAGGTTCTGCAACTCTCTTTAAAGACTTTTTAACTAGAGAGACCTTACTTTAACCTCTACGACATTCGCTGGTAGTAACTAGATAATGCTAGGGAGTTTGTTATGAAATATTACGTTCTCTCCACCAACCAACCTTACTCCTAAACTCGATCCATGACATTAACAAACACATGCGGGGGATTCGAACCCAGGACGCTCACACCGAAAATCAACAAACACATGTGGGGGATTCGAACCCAGGACGCTCACACCGAAAATCAACACACTTATGCATTGCGCCATTCATTCATTCAGTTTCACATCAATTCCATTACTCTTTCTGCATGCTTGGATTGTCGTTAAGGGGAGGTTTTTAGTTTGTTTCTTACTCCTCCAGCAATCTTAAAATGTCACCCCCTTGACCCCCTTTCAAGATAAATTTGTACATTTTTCGGTAGAAAAATGTCCCGGCCGAAGGCCGGTTACTCTTAAATTACAGGCTCGCTATCGCTCGCCAGGATAAAATCGACACCTAAATGGCACGAAAGGTTTTAAAATTGACAGAAATGGGTTGAAAGTTCTTAAAATAGTCAAAATAATGGGGCAAACGTCTTAAAATCTCAGAAGCAATGGGGCTAACCATGAGGGAGAAAGGCGTCAAGAAGAAAAAAAAACTCAAGTGGAGACCTCCCCTTAAAGATGTTAACGATTATAGCCAGACGGCCTTCTGTACCTGTATGCCATTGGCTGGTAGTAACTAGATACGCTATGGGTTCAGTTCCTTGATTCTACTGGTCACATATAAAATGAAAGATTAATATGTGTAGACCTGTTTGAGATAATAATAAACCCTTGTTGTTGTTGTGTTGATCCCCAGGCTGTCTGGCCGAGCAGCCTCAAGGTCCTGAGCAAGGTCAAGGTCATAACTGAGCGCCCCCTCCCAGCTTTAGCACCAAAGAATGCCCAGGTGACCGAAGCCGCTACCAGGTGAGGAGCTGAGGAGGGTGCGGAAACGCCCGGGACACCTTATAAGTCCCTCCCAG